>CM039472.1:24204755-24262499 GCA_022433065.1 Begonia loranthoides
TTGGAGATCCTTTACTTACTATTCTCCTCTGTTAGTATTGATTGACTTCATGAGTGCCAACCAAACCTTTACAAGTTGACTCTTTCTCAGGGTGTCATCCTTTTCTCTTGACTATTACGGGGCATCAACCTTTACTTGACTAGTTCATTGGGCGTCACCCTTTTCGTTGGCGTACACTTGAGGAAATGTAAAATACAAATATTTCTAACTCTCCTAAATAGAAAACTCAAGTTTGGGAGTATGGAGAGTTAGGTTACAAAATATATGATTTGGAATTGAGTCTCAAATTTGGCAGGGCTTCGCCTCAATTCCCAATTGGTTAGAATGAGCCTCAAAATGTCTTATATTTATAGACACTGAAAATTTGGTTGACCAAATCCTTTTTGGTTGATCATAATCGACCGTTAAAAACTATCCGTTGGGTGTTTTCACTTTTCCAGTCGACCATTTTCTTCGTTGCTTGACCACTTGCTCAACCGAAAACCCAAGGTGCTCTCTGTGTTGTTTTTCGGTCGATCTCTTTGTTCGCACCGTCGACCGCTTTGTCATCCAAATATCTTTGAGCACTCTATGTTGCATTTCAGTCAATCTCGTCGACCGCTCCCTCGTCCACTTGCTCAACCGAAAGTTCTTGGAGTAATCTTCATTAGTTTCGGTCGGTCCACTCGAACGGTCCCTCGACCGCATCATTGACCGAAAACTCTGGGAGTACACTGTGTTGATTTTGGTTAGTCTTGTTGACCACTGTGACAACCGCATCTTCGATTGCAACCTTTGCAAAGTATTTTTGGTCGACCAGAATGCCACTATACTCGACCTCTATCATGTCAATTGCCTTCTTTAATATTTTGAAGTCCCAATATGATGCATATTCACTACATGGAGTTAGATAAACATGTTAGCACATGTTAATACTCGTATTGAGGGTATTTTCAATGAATATAAATATAAATATAATGATTATACAATTAAGGGCATTAATCAATAAACAACTTATAATTTCCAATCAAAACATTCATCATCAAAACATTTAAGCCTAACACCATTTAGGCAAACAATTTCCCTCTTTTTGACGATGACAAAATACTATAAGTTGTTTATTCATAAATCTAAGTATGTGCATATATTATTGCATAATGTGATCTCTCCCCCTTAGTTTATGCAATATATCTAACTTTTAATTACAAGCAAATATGCTATACAACTTATACATTTCTCTCCTTCTTTTTGTCATAATCCAAAAAGAAATCATTGGGGAGGGAAAAAATAGAATCATCAAGAATTTCTCCCCTTTTTTCAATATTTAAACAAAATACAACATTGGATAGAAATCAACCAAGCAAACACATAATTTAATTTCTTCTCTTCCTATAGAGTTATCAACAAGCATATATGGAGGGAAACCATTCATTCGAAATAATCTATTTTCAAGAAAAATATACCAATTGTGATAATCTATTTTTGAAAAAAAAATATCCAAGTTAAAAATATTTCTCTCTCTCTAAATCAATGCACAAAATCAAATCATTGGGGATTGGTAATATATGCATGATACCAATGGTTAGATTATTGTAGAATTACCAATTGAAAGAAATTTATTGATACCAATTGAAATTTAAGAGTTATACAAATTTTTATCAATTGAATAAAATTTATTGATACCAATTTGTTGAAAAAAAATTTCTGCCCCTTTCTCATTTAAGCATTCAATAGAAATTGGGGATTTACATCAAAACACACAATTCTATTTTCTCCCCTATGTTAATAGTCATTTTCAAATTAATAGGGATATCCTAAGTATCAAACTCAAAATCTAACAATCATTGAATATATGCAAATCATAATACCACTTGTTGGATTAATAACAATTAAAGCCAAAGTTATCAATTGGAAAAAAAAAAAATACCAATAAGAAGTATGCAACTTTAAGAATCAATATTCACAAAGGAAATAAACTTACAACCTATATGCATACTATCAATTCAAATTAATTTTATATCTAATCAAGAGTATTATTCATCTAACATTATGAATACTCTTGATTCTCAATTGAAAAACACCTAAGTGCTTTTCTTAGGCACCTAAATCTTTTTGGGCCCTTCATCCTTACCAATGGTCACTTTCAGAACCCAAATCAATTTTGAGTTTGCCTTTTTATCATTCAATTTTATAGAGCAAACAAAAGATTTATGTTCTATAAAATTACAATCATTGCATGTAGTAGGACCAACAAAGAAATTATTATACTTCTTCTTCTTTGCAAAGGGTTGATAGCCAAGTCTGACTTTATCAAATGTAACCCTTTGCTTTCCTAAATGCATATTAAAATTTTTGCTATCATTAGTAAACTTAAGCACAATAGAGTTCAAATCAATATTTTTCACTTTCAATTCATCAACATCAAACTCTAAAGACTTAATAGTTGCATTTGACGTTTCAACCATGCTTTTTCAATTCAACAATTTGATTTTCCAAATATTTAACCAATTCAACATGCTTTTCAATCAAATTGTTGTGATCCTTCTTCAACAATTTATATCTACGTTTAAGCAAATTAATTGTTCAAACAATTCTTCAAATGCTTCTAGTAATTCACTATCATCATTAATATTATCCGAATCGCTAGAAGAGTCGTGTACCTTTTCTTCATTGGCCATGAAGCAAATGTGGTATACCCCGTCAATCTCAGATGAGGAGTTGTCCTCCCTATCATCCCACGTGGCCTTCAAAGCTTTCTTCTTTGAGACTTTAGATTTCTTCTTTGCTTTGGGACAATCAGATGTGGTGTGTCCGGGTTATCCACATCCAAAGCAAATGATTACCTTCTTTCCTTTTTCCTTCTTTCGTTGAAGGTATTTGTAGAATTTATGGGTGACGAACTTTAAATCTTCATCTTCATCTTCTCCCGTGGATTCATATTCTTCCTTGGGTTCATCTTGAGTGGTTGAGGAGGCTTTGAAGACTATGTTCTTTGGTTTAAAGATTCCCTTCTCCTTTTGTTCTTCCTCCTCGTTGATCATTAACATGATCTCATGCGTCATTAGGGAATCAATGAGTTCCTCCATCTTTAAAGCCTTAAGGTCACATGCCTCTTGGATCGCTGTCACCTTTGGTTGCCACTTCCTTGGTAGACACCTAAGAATTTTCCTAACCAACTATTCGTTGGGATATGTTGTAATATCCCAAATCTTCGTTGAGTTGAAAACATAGCTTAAGTGATAATTTTGCGATATTAAGAGTTAAGTTGGACAAGTAAAGATATTGGTCAAGAGAAATGCATTTGGAATGATTGAATTATGACACCCCATTAGGTTTATAGTTAGATTATGTGAAGGATTGAAGTCAGTTGGAGAGTTATTTGATGATATTAGAGTTATATTGGACGATATCAATTGAATTGATAGTTAGTAGAGGTAGTGAGAGGAAATATATTTGGACGTATTTGGATATTGTAAAGATTGAGAGCTAGTTAAAAGTTTAAGATTTATAATACTTTAGGACATATTGGATTTAATGAAGGATAATGTGAAGATGAAGGGGTATGGAAGATATTTAAAATACATGAAGGACATTAAATTAGGGTTATATACATACATATATATATATAGGAGACATGCATATATTATGTTAAAGGAGATAACGTAAATAAAGATCATCTAGAGAAAATGCGTATAACATTCATTTGGAATATGTGGTCGATCGGAGAGGTGAGATCGACCGGCGTCAATCGACTGGCGTGCAGATAAGCAGATTCTGAATGATTTTGGGTGGTCATTCGACTTAGAGGAGATCAACCAGTGTGATCATCCGCTAATTATGAAGAGTATACTTGAGAGTTTTAACCGACAAAAGATGAAACGAAAACGTTGCCCGAACGTCTAGGAATTGAAGAGAACGACGTTGCATGCGTTTGGACATCAATGGGTTGTCTGTTGATGTCAACGCGTCGTTGGAACTTCCAGAGATGGTGTTGAATGCGTCTGGACATCGAAGGGGTTGGCAATCGTTGAGTGAGTTATGGTCTTTATGAGTGGTATTCCATGGCCTTCCATCTTCAGTGAATTAATGTTGGAGCTGATGGAAATGCCTTTAAATATGTGGTGAGGGTAGTGATGTTTGGAAGGAAGTGAATGAGTAGGGTTACTCTGCCCAGATATTGTGAGGATGCTTTGAGTGTCGAGAATCGTGAGGTTTGTGAAGGTTCTGAATGTGTGTATGTTTTAGAAGAAAGTAACAGAGAGTGAAATCGTGAGAGAGTTCCGTGAAAACTAAAGGGTAAGGAACTGTGAGGAACCATGAGTGTGTGACACTACTGTGGGTTAAGGTTAAAGTTCTGAAAAAGTTTGAAGAGATTGAGAAGCTGTCTGTAGGAGTGGGTTTCTGGGTGTATGAATTTCCTGTGTTGTGAGGCTTCTGGTAATCAAATCTTGCTTTTATTAATCTTTGTGGTTCAGTCATCGTTAAGAGATAGGGTTTGGGTACTGCTAATATAGTGTACGATTGGATGAATTATTTTATGTATATAAATGGAGTTGGATGATTAGCATTGGTTTATGTACTCCATGTGTTATTGAAGATTTAATATTCATGGGAATATATGATTATTGATTTAGGTTGTTAGTAGTATCATGTGAAGTATATTGGCATGAATAAGTTGAATTATTGGAAATAGTACTGGGAATATTAGTTAAGATTAAATGTGAAAGTAATGTGTTTTATTATGTGGGATTTTGGAGAAAATAATTATTGGATTAAGGATTGTTGTTGTTAGATAAAGTGATTGTTGGAAGATAAGGTTCTTTGATAGTTTGGAAATAATAGTAGGTTATCCACTATGGGTATATGAGCATGTTTGTTGAAGTTAGAGGATTTTATTATTGAAAATTAATTATTAATAGCTATATGTGTTAATAATGGATAGGTTTTGTGAAGGAAACTTAAAGTGTTAAACCCATTTAAGCTAAGGACTTCAGGTACGTGGTACTGCATGTGTTTTGTCCGAAAGGGCCTACATCTCGAGAATTAGGGGGTGTTTTACTGTTTGTTTAATTGATTATGATGAATTGTATGTTTATAGAATAACTTTAATTACTTAGATAGGACGGATCACGTTTTAAGAATACGATTAAGAAACATGTAAGACAGGATTGTATGTGCACAATAACGTTAAGACATGGAATCATAAAGTACATGAAAATGATTATACGTAAACAGCTGTGGATCGGTTGAATAAGCCCAGCACATAAATCAAGATAAGTTATGTAACTGTGGACCGGTTTGATACGCCTGGCACAGATATCAAGTAAACGATTGTGGACCGGTTAGATACGCCCGACAAATATCAAGTAAACGACTGTGGACCGGTTTGATATGCTTGGCACAGAAGTCAATTGTGGTCTGGTTGGATACTCTCGACACAGCTGTTTATATGGTTCGGTTTGATACGCCCGACATATAAACAATAAACGGATGTTTATATGGTTCGGTTTGATACGCCCGACATATAAACAGTAAACGGATGTCTATATGGTCCAGTTTGATACACAAGCAAATGAAATAACATTATAAGACATGAACAGTAAAAGAGAAACGAAATAGAAAACCTTATGCAATGTTATAGAAATTGTCTGTGAATTCTATGTTTTACATTTATATCACGTACTGAGCGTTAGACTCATAGGTAAATCTCGTTGATGTAGGTAAGGAGTAGATGAATTAATAAAACTGTTGATGGACGTAGCTGATGGAGTGTTGTTGTGTGGATGTTTGTGCTGGTGGTGACATTGACCTATGGTTATGACTCACGAAAATGAAATAAAATGTTTTTAAAGGCTTTTAAGTATTTTATGACTTCAAATAAATGTTTTAAGTTAATGTGTTTATTCAATGTTTAGTTAAACAATGGATTTATGGTATTTACTTGTAAAAAACTTTCGCTGTATGTTTTATAAGATTAAGACTTCCGCTGTTTATTACTCTGGTATTTTATTAAGCAATGGTTTTACGTTGGTTTTAAAAGAAAAAGAAAATTTTTATATGGAAAAGGATACGAGATGTTACATATGTTCTACCAAACACTTTCAAACCATTAGTAAGGTCAATAAAATGAGTAAACATACAACTAATGGTTTTATCCTTATCCGTACAAAATAATTCATATTCATGGATAAACATACTCAATTTATTAATTTTTTTACATAATTAGTGCCTTCATGTGTAATCTCAAGCAATTTCCAAATATCATATGCACTATCACAACCTTGAACTTTATGAAATTCATCACACTTTAGAGCACAATATAAAAAATGTATAACTTTGGCATTCAAGCTCAATTTACGCATATTACTATCATTATATTCGTTATCTAGTTTTGGAACAATTATACCATTTCCAAATTTAAGCGGAATGAAGGGACACTTTTCAATAATTTTCCAAATTCATAATCTACATATTGAATATACATTTTTATCCTAGCCTTCCAATATGCGTAATCACTACTATCAACCTATCGTTAAAAACTAGCCGTTGCGTGTTCTGCACTTTTCCGGTTGACCATTTTCTTTGTTGCTCGATCACTTGCTCGACTGAAAACTCAAAGTGCTCTCTGTGTTGTTTTTTGGTTGATCTCCTCATCCGCACCGTCGACTGCTTTGTCGTCCGAATATTTTTGAGTACTCTGTGTTGCATTTTGGTCGATCTAGTCGACCGCTCCCTCGTCCGCTTGCTCGCTTGAAAGTTCCCAGAGTAATTTGTATTCAGTTTTGGTCGGTCCACTCTACCGGTCCCTTAACCGCATCATTGACTAAAAACTCTGGGAGTACACTATGTTGATTTTTGGTCGGAGACCACATATCAAAAGGTTTGGAACCCAAGCTTACCTTATTATTATGAAAAGGAAGGGGAAGGTTTGATAAATGGTAGTAGGTGTAGGTCTTTCCAGCTGGATTCATTAATGCAATGGAACTCTAGAACTTTCAGAACTGGCGGAAATTAAGATGAAAATCATAATCTTTTAGAAGCTGGTATCGCTAGTTGACTCTGTCGACCGCAACCTTTGCAGAGTATTTTTGGTCGACCAAAATGCCACTATGCTTGACCTCTAGCATGTCAATTGCCTTCTTTAATATTTCTAAGTCCCAATATGATGCATATTCAATACATAGACTTAGATAAATATGTTAGCACATCTTAATACCCGTATTGAGGGTATTTCCAATGAATATAAATATAAATATAATGATTTTGTACAATTAAGATTAATCAATAAACAACTTATAATTTCCAATCAAAATATTTATCATCAAAACAATTAAGTGTAACACCATTTAGGCTAACAAAGATTCCACTGTGGAACACTAGTATCAGTCGTAAAAATTTTCCTTTCCGTTGCAGACGCATTTTCCTCAGCAGATACTTGCTTTATGCTACGGAAAGTAATTCTTTGGAATATAATAGGGGTGTGCATGGTCCGGTTCAGTTCGGTTTTGATGTGGACCGAACCGAACAGAACCAGTTGGTTTTGGTTTTGAAATTACAAAACTGAAACCGGCTGTATGGAAAACCAGAACCAAACCAAAATTTTGGTTCCGGTTTCGGTTCGGTTTCGATTTTCTCTTCTTTTTTTTTCAAATATCAAAATAATCAAATCTTCACTGATCTCTTTCTCTCTTTCTAAACTGAAACTTAACTTTTTTATTCCCTGAAAAAAAAAGTATAAAACCAAAAAAAATTATAACAAATGTATAAAAATGTAACAATATAGAGAATTGAACAATGAACAATGTTTTAGCAGAGAACTGAACAAGCAATTTAAAGTGAACTGAACAAGAACAATTATTCAGCAGAGAACTGAACAATGATAAACAATGAGCAATTGTTCATTTTCTTCAGTTCATTGTTTCTGAAAGATGTTTCAGCAGAGAATTTATATTAATTCAGCAGAGAATGCAATAGAAGATTAAACAACAGAGATTGACTTAACAACAGAAGATTAAACAACAAAATATTGCATTAACAACAGAATAAACATCAGAAGATTGAATTAACAACTGAACAGATCAACAACAGACGATTGGAATGTTTAGCAGAGAATTCATCAATTCAACATAAAGATTAACAAAATTCATAACTTCATCAAATTAACAACAGAAAGTGACTGACTGTTGCGAGCACTAGCAGAGATAGAGCACTAGAGACATGAGTTTGGCGACTGGCGTAGTGGCAACTGACATCTCGGTCTGGCGACGTGAGTCTTTCTCCCTGATCAAGGCGACACAACGACTGCGGGTTCTGAGGGCAAAGGGGTCGTAGGTGTAATGGCGACTCTCTCAGATCTGGCGTAGAGGCGACTGTGTTGTTGCTTGCCGATTTAAGAGGTCCAGAGTCCCGACTAGCCCTATGGCATTGCGAATTGCAACAGTGAGGAGGAGAGACTCGCGGTTTGGTGTAGGGGTCTCTGAAGCAAGGGTCTCTCTCAGGTCCGACCCTTGCTTCAAAGACCCCTACGGCTCTACACCAGACCCGCGAGTCTCTCTCAGCAATGACAATATCTCTCTCTCAGCTCTGAAGCAAGGATCTCTCTCAGCCCTCAGGTCCCGACTAGCCCTAGAGCATCGCGAATAGAGAAGCTCGCAGGTGCATGCAAAAGATGAAACGATTTGAGATCTAGGAAGATGAAGTTCGGTTCGGTGCGGTTTTGTCGGTTTTGAGGCTACTGAACCAAAAATTGGGCCGACTTTTACGGTTTTAGATGAAAAAGAACTGAATATCTGTTTTTCAAAGGGCAAAACTGATCCAAACCAAACTGAAATGACCAGTTCCGGTTTGGTTCTGTTGTTCGGTTCGATTATGCACACCCCAAGAATATAATATACTTTTTACAATAGAAGACATGTTTCTGTTGCGGAAATTGTATTATCCGCAACGAAACCCTTTTTGTAGTGGATACTTGCCTTTTGCTGCAGAAAAAAGTTTAAATTTTTAACAAAAAACTTGACAGCGATGTTTGTCTAGTTTGTTTCCCATAAGCCATAGTTTAATATTTTATTTGTTAGCAAAAATTGTTTAATATTTACCTTGTTACTGATTCCATGGCTTATGGGCCAAGCCATAAACTATAATTCAGTACTTAAGTTCAATATTTGTTTTGTTAATTATCCGACCTATATTAACAATTTAAAATTATAATAATAAATAATTATAATAATTGAATTTTAAAAAAATATACAATATATTGATATAAATTAAAAATAATTTTATATTATATTTAGTCAGTTTAACTTATTTAACTTGTGATAGCAAGTCGACTCGATTTAAAAAAATTTTTTGGACTAATTTGTTAAGTTTGACCTGTTTAACTCCGTAGTCTCGGTGACCTAAATTTTTTCAAGATTGGCTTGGTTTGGCTCGAATCATTTGCCATCTCTAATGGTGGAATGAATATGGAATAAAATGAATATTGAATAAAAGATGGAAGAAGGATAAAAGGTGGCCAATTAAAATGATTGAAACTGAGAAAGAAGACAGTAAATATGTCATTTTACGAGCAATGTCAATCCACCTCCAAGACCAGATGTGCAACGTTTTCTACGTGAAATGGTAACTTGTTGATTTAACGTTTGATTATGATGTTTACGTTGAAAAATGAACTCATAATATAGTTGTTTATTAAACTCCACGAGTTTTAAACCATGCTCGTGAGAATCCTATTTGGCTTTAAAAGCAGCTTTTACTCCCATTGATGCCACTATCCTCCGCTCAAGCTGTACCTGTCTCATGTTCTATCCCTGCTGCACTGCAACAGATCCCGCCATTAAAACTCTCTTCTTCATCTCCATCTTCATCGCTCACCTCTGCAACCTCTTTAATGGGGGAAGTGTCGAAGGACATCAGCGTTTCTCCGAAAGAAAATGAGTACTCACTGACGACCCCATCAAGCCTCCTTCATTCGTATTCAAACTTTCATGACTTTCTCGCTCGACCCTCCGGCGGTGATCCGCCATTAACAAGTCGCACGGTGGGGCATGACTCTACCTTTCACCCTCCTCCGACCACCATGTTGACCTTGAATTCTTGCAACGAGATCCGCTTTCAACATAACCCTGACTCACTACGGGTCACCTCCCAGTTCCGGTCCCACCCCATCTCAAATGCTTCTTTCAACGACGCTCAGTTCAAGGGTTTTCCTTCTTCTTCTGCCTTTTCTGTTTTTAGAAAAAGAATATTCCGTCAGCCAGATGGAAACTCAGGCGAAAAACGGCATAAGCGTTTGATCAAGAACCGGGAGTCTGCTGCTCGATCGAGAGCTAGAAAAAAGGTAATTTTGAAACGATCATCGTTAAGATGAAACTAAAATATGACAGCTTTGGTTTTATATATATATCCCCCACGTTGCAGGTTTACACGAATGAGCTGCAGCTTGAAGTTGCTCATTTAATGGAAGAGAACGCAAGGCTCAGGAGACAACAAGATCAGGTGATTGACCAAGTTTAAAAACAACGATTTCCCAAACATTTATCCGTTGACGATTTACCATCTTCCTATCTTCCTGTATTTCTTGCTCTTTAGGTGTGTTTAGCTGCTTCTGCTAGTCAACATCCCAAAAAGCAAGCGTTCCAAAGAGCGTCAACAGCTCCATTTTGATGCCATTTGGTTTATCTTATCACTAATCATTATGTTTTCTGTGTTTTGGATCGACGCTGTGTTGTGTATTTACCCAGGGAGCAGCAGTGGATCTGGATCTTGACGAATGAGAGGAGAAAACATTATTTCTGCTGCAGTTCGTGGAGGTGACTTTGAGACTCTTCAATGCATGGTGGGTCTTAAGTCGCCATTTTTATGTGTTATTTGGTGTTCTTTGATCGTTTCCATCGCTTTCTTAATGTCTGAAACAAGAAAGTTCGTCCCAAATGGAAGAGGCGGCCTTGTACTCTCGAGAGATAGAGAGGAAGAGAGAGAGGGTGGGAGGGAGAGAGGGATTTTAATTAGTTTATGTTAATTCCTTTATTTTCTTTTTCCTTTAATTCTCAAGATGTCTATCTCAAATTGCGGAACATAATCGATATACATCAATAAGAATGGAATGATGAGTAGAATAGTTTTTGTAAGAATTGGTTATTTTTGTACATAAATAAAATTCTAAATAATTTTCTTTTCAAGATCAATTGTGTGATACATTTGAATTTGGGAAATTAACAAAATAACTACTGTACTATGAGATCAATACAAGTTAACTACTGAACAATTTTCGCTAATAAATAAAACACTCAACTATAAAAAATGAACGACACAAACATCGCTGTTAACGTGAGAAAAATTACTCAATCATATCGTTTTAGAGTACTTGAGGTCAAAAAGAATTAATAGTCTTGGAAAAACTACAGGAACTCGTGATTTCAGAGACTTTAGTAGAAAATAGCTAATTGTAATATCTGGAAAATTTCTTGTTTACTTAATGTAAAATTATGTATGAAATATAATTTGTTAATAGTGACATGTTTAGAAATAATGGTATTTGAATGATTATTGGGATTGTTGTTTGCTGAAATTCTGTTAAATGACGTGGTTTGTGAAGAATTGTGTTATGGCTTAAGGAAGAGTGAAATTTTTAATGGTTAAGAATATTTGAATTCATGTGCGGTTGACCAAAATGTGCATTGATCGACCGAGTTTGAACAAACAAAATTTTGGGATGCTCTTGGGTTGTTTCGTGGCGACCAGAAAACATGTGGCAATTGATCGGAAACAGGGTAGATTAAAATCTGTGATTTTCGGACTATTTTGAGGTCGATCGACAGGGAGAAATTCGTCGACCGGCTTTGTAATGAAAATGCAATATTTAAGTCTCGGGTAGATTTGCGGTAGACTGGCCAGTGAAAAATGGTCGACCAGAAAGATGAAAGGTCACAAAAATAGAGTTTTGATTGGCTTGAAAAGAGGGTGCCTTACCTGGTCAAGACTAAGAAAGCTGCACCACCTACTTATGGCCAAAGAAGGAGAATTTAAGTACTCCATAAGCTGGGAGGAGAGGCTAAGGTTGAAGTTCAAGGAAGATATCTCCCTTAAAAGCTCTCAACAAAGTTCTTCTTTCCGTCTCTACGAAAATTTGAAGGTACTATAGATGTTCTTCATTACTTGTATGAATTACATGAAGTTTTAGTAGTTGTAATGGAGAAAAGAAGAAAAAGAAAGAAAAAAATTAAATCGATTGCTTTGTACATTTGATGTTTGTTGTCTATCTTCTTGAAATTTTTTATAAAACCAATTACACATGTTATTAAGGACATCTTAAGAAGAAATTGGTTCTAAAATTAATGGATTTGATTAAATATGGAAGAAGTTATGAATGGTAAAAAATGAGTAAAAAATTGGAAGAAAACCGTATAATATATGTATAATGGATTGTAGCTCTATAATGTGTTGTTGTTATTACATCATGCATTGGACACTAAATGGTAGGTAATATGCACAATAATGGTGAAAGTTATGTATGTTCAAAATTACGCATACCTTGGTAATAAATGCTTAGAGTAGTTATTGACGAAAGTTTTATTGATTTTGAAAGTATTGTAAGAAGATAACCTTAAGTGCTGGGTTACATTAAGAACTTAAAGTAAAAGATATGCATGTTTTTTACCATTGTAGTCTACATCACAAGAAATTAGACTTGTTTTTCTTTGATAATGTTGTTTGTTGTATTGTTTATGGTAGAATGTTAGAATAGAGTTTGTTAAGTGTAATGTACTAAAACGTTTGGGTTTGATGGTTGAATGAAATGCATCCATGTCATGCATCATGATTTATGAAGAATATGAAACTGTTTACACACATATGTAATGTTAATGAAATTGAAATGCACTGAATAAATGTAAATAGGCGTTGGAGGTTTGGGGGTTTAGTGACGGTCCTGTTTGGGAGAACTACATGATAATGTATTTCTTCCTTGGTTGGGACTGAGTGACTGTTCTGCCTTAGATGAACCATAGAATGTATAGTTTCCCTTGGACTGATAATCTCCAACGTAAGGATTGTCACACAGATGTAATGGACTGAAAGGAAACATTCTTCTTTTTTTTTGTAATAATGCATAGCATAAGGATTATATTGTCCATATTTATTTTATCTCTTACTGTGCATTAGGTTCATAGGTAAATTTTGTGATATAGGTAAAAGTTTGATCAAACTAAAGTAAACATAGGGTGATAGCACGGACTACAGAGGGAGGAGCATAACTGCATCGAGCGTTTATGTTACCCGATGCTTTTTGAGCGACGGATTATGACTCACCAAATTTTGAAAAGCTATGTTATTTATAATGTATAAAGTTAAAGTAAGGAAGGGTAAAGTTATGTTAAGAACCTTTTTAATATTTCCAATGTTAAAAATGTATCTTTTGAAGTGTGTTAATGGAATGTGAATTTCTTCCGCTACCTTTCTCGTTTTCTCTCACATGTTTTTAAAAAAAAAAAAAGTAATAATATGTTATGAAAAATGATAAGGAAAAATAGGTTGTTACATTAATATCCATGGATAATGGATTTGAGAAAATACCATATAAGTTGATTTTAATTTTTTTTGAGTTTTATAATATAGAAGATTTTGTAATACAATATATAATATTTTAGATGTCAGATGATTTAGAATTGTTTTACTGTCTATGGGAGAATCACAACTTGTAATACCCTGAAAATGTATTTCTCTTTTGATGATGTAATAATTCTGGATAATTTTAATATATTAATATTTTGTCGAATTATGCAACGGTGAGTGTAAGTCGTGCATGAAAAATAGATGCTTAATGTTGGAAAATGATCTAAGTATGTAAAACTTAGGAAAAGTGCATAATAGTGGCATATGGACGCCTGGGGACGACACTCCGGACGGCTTGCCCGCGTCTGCAACCTTGTGAAGTTGCACTGTTGAACCTGGGACACCTGGGGACGACATATTGCGTCCCAAACTAATTCGGACGCCTATACGGATGAGAGGGTTTGTGTCTGCATTGAATCTGTACAATTCTGGGACAATTTGGACGGTAGTGAACGAACGCGGACGAAGAAGACCATCGGACAAAGGTTGGGGACACATTTTCTCGTCCCAAATCAATTTTTGGACGGTGCGGACGAGGACCGCGGACAACTTAACTCGTCCAAATGTTCAGAAATTTTCGAGAAACCCATTTTAAAATCGTCTCTCTCTTCCGATTTCTTGCAAAAATCAACAAACTCTCTCTCTCCAGCCTACTCTCTGCAGACGTCCAGTCTTCCCTGCAAATTGGAAGGCTTTCCACGTGGTCTAGGGTTATTAGACCACATCCTCCTTGAATTGGGCAATGATAGTCCTTATCCCTACATCTTCTCTTCTGCAGACTCCAGCTTCCTTCTCCCTTTCGTCTATATTTATAAGAGGTAAGAGTAATTGGTATTTGGCAGATGTGAGAGTGTTGTCCTACTGAGAAGAAATCTGGGTGAGTGGTGTAGTAAATTGAGTGAAGTGTTACTCTGTTGGACAAGCTTTGCTGTTCATCCGTAGATTACAGTAAAGGTAAGTAATTGTTCTTGAGGAATATTACATTGGTTATGGATCTTCGAATTTGGTTGAATTGATTATGAGGTTGGAATATTGATGTTGTTCTTGTTTAGGAACGGTTGGAAGATTGGAGGAGTGAGGACACTTCCTAGCTGTTGGTTAGTTCTAAGCTGAATTGAGGTAAGAATTGGGATATTGTTTTGGCCAAAGAAAGACCCTACATTACGGGATTCGATTTATTTGCTGTGAACTGTTTTGTGTGTGAATGACAAGTTCTGTCAATGTGCTAGAAAGAATCTATTTGCTTCTAATTATCCTGTCAACATTTGGATCCTGTGTTAAACGTGAGCATTAGAAATAGATGATGTTTAGTGCAATATGACAACCTTGATTTGGGCTGCTAGCTGCTGGGAATTTTACGCCAATATGGTTGCAATTGAGTAAATAACATGGATTGCTATCAACTATGTGTAATTGAAAAACCTTAGGGCATAGAGGCATGGACTGTGATATGGTTGAATTGTTATATGGATCTAACCTAGGAGCTTTGAAATTCTGCCACCCATGAATTGTAAGCTGAAGATTGTAGGTTTGAACATTTTAAACTATTCACATGCTCAAAGTTAGTGTTCTTAGATTTCGGGTATGCCCAATAGTTATATACCTTAGATATGGAGATTAAATGAGATAGTTGAAGTGGAGATAAGTTGAACTTTAAACGTAAGTTGATCTGATTGTGTTCCCCTTGCTCGTAGCAACTAAAAGAATGTTTCGAAAACTTGTAATGCCTTGCCATCACTAAAGCTAGTTAGTAAAATGAAATGACATCAATTATGTTATCTTTAAATCGAAACTCCATGTGTTAACTTAGATTGTGAGGATTACAATTCTATGAGTTGTATTGCAATAATTGTGTGGTTATAGTGCTTTGTTCCTCTGTTTTATTTTGTGACATGCATGCATCACCCTAGAGCTTATGAATTGTTTACATATTGTATGTCATCCTATAATATATGTAAATAGGCATGTGATGGTTCGGGAGGATTGGGGATGGTTCACGTGGTGACACATCTATTGGAGTGCCTACTCCCACTTAGGGAGCGGTGAGGTACGATTAAGCCACGAGAATCGTAAGATTCTCAATTCTCTTGTTCTGAATCCACAATGTCTTCAACAAAAGCGTATGGGTATGGCTCGTGGTGACACCCCGATTGGTGTGTTTCCTTGTCGGAAATACGGTTAAGCCATGAGACCTAGACTTATCCATCACCCCGGTTAACAAATGAGATACGGTTCTCCTCTGTAATGCATCGTGTGATCATGTATCATATCCATTTGCATTTGAATTCTGATTCTTGCTGGGCGTTAGACTCATTGTTTTCCCCGTAATGTAGGTGATTATTATAATGAAGAATTTGTACCAGTGAAAGAGGAGGCGTTCTTAGATGACCTCTCGTGTTATCAACCGATTTGACCTAATGGGTGCAGCTCACATATTTTGGAAAATCATTAGTATTTTGGTAAAAAGGGTATTTTGGTAATCTGGTATTAGCGGTCAGTATTTTGAAAATGGTATTTTCATAATTTGGTATTAGGGGTATTTTGACAATTTCAGAACAATGTATTTGGGACTTCCGTTAAAACATTTGAAACTATGTTTGAACCCTTATTACTATTCCGCAATGTGTACTCTGATTTCATGTTTCTTTTAAAAATGAATTTCAAATGTTAAATAAATAAAGCGAAAAATTTTTATGACGTATTTTAAAACGAGAAAAATATTTTAAATTAACGGGGCGTTACACAACTTGTCTGTGTTTTTTCACGAAGAAGACAATAAATTTATTCCTTATCTGCAGAGGAAAGATATAGAGGAAAGTCTATTTCCTCTGCGGAAAGTCATATTTCCTGAGTTCTATTTCAAGAACTCAACTTTCTGCTGAAGAAAGCAAAAAGTTGTCTTTCCTCTACGAAAAATTGTCTTTCCTGAGTTCTATTTCTAAGACTCACTTTCTACAGTAGAAAGACAACTGGTTTTTAACGAACACATAACAACAATGTTTGGTCCTTTCATTTTTCATAGTTTACTGTTTAAGTTGGTAACAAAAATTATTCAATGATTAACTTATTATTGATTCTATAATACAGTGGTTGTTTTGTTAATTTCCCCTTGAATTTTATTTTTGGGTCAAATTTGTAAAAAGTAAAAACTGTGAGTAAAATTGAAATTAGTGCAGGTATATTAAAATTATTGTGGATAAAATTTTAAGTAGTGATCGATTTGTAACAAAAAAGAATTTAAAAATTTATTTAATTTATATAATATAATGTAATACATTTTATATATTATATAAAATTTTAAATTGAACAAAAAAAGGAGAGCCCTTTTGTTGATACGAGAGAGGCAAAGAGAGAGTAAGAGAGTTGTGTTGGATCCATGCAGGTAAAGTTTCACTCTGTTCTACAAAAATCTTTAAGGGAACGTTATATTCTAATCTCTTTTTTGTTTGGTTTTAAGTTAGAATTAGATTTCTGAGTGTAAAAACTCAAAATCTTTTGTTGAAGTTATCATGGTCGTTCTATGAATTATGTGGGGTTTATAATTGATTAGAGGTGAGAATTGGGGAAAATGCAAGATATATCTCCGAATTCGACGTTGAAAGAGCAACTTGTTTGACATTCTAATGTGTCTTCGGTCAACTATGGGCATGCTCTGATCAATCAAGTTGCACCAGGACAATGGATGTCTATCTTAGCCATTTTTGTGGTCAATCGTGCCTCTTGTCGGTCGATTGACTAGTTTGTCCAGTCGACCGCCTGATGATTTGGTCGATCAATCACAATTGGTGGTTAATAACTTTTGAAAGAAATTATTATGTTAGTTTATTTTACCTATTTATTGCTCAAATTTTTTGTTACTAATTAAATAAAATTATAGTTTTGCTAGGTAAAACTATAACATTGTATTGAGTATATAAATATCTTCTTTTTATGTATTTCAATATAAATTTTAAGGAAAATGACAAAACAACCATCATCCTTTACTATTTTTGACAAATCAACCATCATCATTTTTTTGCTATTAAATTAACCATTGAATTATGATAAAATGACGCTGCTAACATCGCTGTCACGTTTGCTATTAATGACGACGAATTGCGGCGGATTGACGACAAACTATGGTGGCTTGACGATGAACCGCAGTGGAAATGACTTAATATTCATGGAGAATTGATTTAGAAAATTTTGAATTTTGTAAAAGAATGGATTTAGAAGATTCCGGATTTTATAATTTAGAAGATTTTGTAAAAGAATTTTAACATTTGTAGTTTTCGGATGATTTATAATTGTTTTACAGTCTATGGGAGAATCATAGTTTTTCTAAGTTTTTGTACGAAGAAGAAAATGAATTTTTTTTATTTGCAGACGAACCGCGGTGGTTTGACGACAAACCAGCGGTTTTTCGACAAACCGCAGCGGTTTGTCATCTCAAACCACCGCGATTTGTCATCAAGCCGCGGTGGTTTGACGACAAACTGCAGCGGTTTGTCATCAAGCCGCTGCAACTTGTGGTGAAAGCGTAGCAGTTTGTCGTGAAACTGCTGCGGTTCATCGTCAAGTTGCAGTGGCTACGGGTGTCAAAATTGGTGAAACCGCCGTGGTTCATAGAGTCCTTTAACCTCTTCAACTTCAAATGACCATAACTTTGGCTACAGGTGTTAGAATTGGCTCCATAAGAAATCAAATCGAAGCTCTCTTAGAGATATACTACATATCACATGGTTTACCCGTTACCCACATTTCTTGGCCCCAAAATCACTCATTTAAGCCCTCAAATTTGTGATCAAAGATTTTAGACAAACCGCAAGTGATAAACCGCTGCGATTATTCGTCAAACCGTCGTGGTGGTTCTTCGTTAAACCGCTGTGGTTTGATGACCAACCACTGAGGTTCGTCGTCAAACTGTTGCGGTTCGTCCTCAAAGAGTTTAACGGCAAACGTGATAGCGATGTTAGCGGCGTCATTTTTCCATAGTTTAGTGGTTAATTTGTTAGCAAAAAAAAGATGATAGTTGGTTTGTCACTAATAGTAAAGGATGATGGTTGATTTGTCATTTTCCATAAATTTTATGTATATTTATCTTAATAGAAAATTCATTGCGATATAAAAGCAAATATAAAAGCATAGGGTTAATTAGGTGAACTATACTTTTTTGTGTGATATTATTAATTTTATGTCTAAGTGATTTATTACAAATATAAAAGCAAATAATATCAAACATAAAGAGATAAGGGATAGAGAGATGCAAATAATTTGTTCATGTGGTTTGGTAACTCCGCCTAAGTCTGCATGCCAAGTTTCTCACTTGGAGATCCTTAATCACCTAACCTCTCCGGCTAGTGATGATTAGCTTCAAGGGTGTTAATCAAACCTTTAAAATGACTATTCACAGAGCGTCACCCTTTTCTCTTTGACTGTTCATGGGGCATCACTCTTTCGATCATCGTTTAAGTACAAAACATTTGATGATCACAAATCCTAAAGCCTAAGCTCTCAAATGTAACTCTCAAGTGAAGTATTGAGAGAGCTAGACTAAGCACTCAAAGATAGACAAAAATATGAGTGGAAAATTTAGCAACGTTTCAGTACAATTCTCTCATAGTTTTTCTTCAATTTGGAGTGCCTTTATTTATAGAAGTCTGCTCGACTGGTCGACCACTCTCTATTTGGTCAACTGCCTCCCGACCGTTGGATTGTTACCGTTGCGCATACAGTCAGATCGGTCGACCACTTTGTCACCACTGGTTGACCACTTCTTCACATCTCAGACTAAGGCTCGAATCTGTCCGATTTCTAGTGGACCAATTCTTCTTCGGTGGACCGCTTTCCAGCCGTTGTAAAATCCCGATCTCACTGTCTTATTTTTGGTTGACTAGTTCTTTAGCGCTGGTCGACCGCTTTCTTGTTCTGGCTCTTATATAGCCAATCTGGTAGACCACCCTCTTGGGCTTGGTTGACCTCTTCTCCGTGTTTTGCCTATCTTGAAGTGCTTAAGTCCCAAAACTTAACCATTAGCTATATGAACTTAAAAAAACATGTTAGTACATATTAATATACGTATTAAGGGTATTTCTAATTACAACCAATAACATATTTACACAATTCAATAAATACATAATAAACAACTTATTTAAACAATTAAAATATCATCATCAAAACAAATAACCTAATGTCTATTAGGCTAACAATTGTTTGGTGTTAGATGATTTCATTTCCTGCATAGTGTTTATTTTCTTTGTTGTTGTTATGCTATGTTTGATTTTTATTGATCACTTTGTTGATCTTGGCACAATGTTTTGGGTTTTGCGCTTAATTTTATGTTAAGACTTTTGCTGACTTCATAGCTTTAGGCTGAGCGATCGAAGCCTCTCTAAGGATCGACTCATTGAACTTAAGGTTTTTGTTAGGCCTGCCTTTAGGTCATGATAATCAATCATTCTACATTAGTAGAAACTTTCTAGAGAGACACTGTTGGATCATAGGTGCGACACTGTTGGATCGTAGGTGCATCTAAGAGAGAAGGGGGGGGGGGGGGGGGGTGGGGTGAATTAGGCGTGCAAAGTTTTTCTTGCGATATTTATTATCTCTAAACCCTAAGTGATTTATCAATAAATATGCAAATAAATATAAACAAATATAAGAGTAAAGGGATAGAGAAAGTGCACACCAAATTTGTTCATGCGGTTTGGCAACTCCAACCTATGTCTGTGCTCCAAGTTTTCTACTTGGAAATCCTTAATCACCTACCCTCGTCGATAAGTGATGATTGACTTCACGGGTGTCAATCAAACCTTTACAATGACTATTCACAGGGCGTCACCCTTAGATTGACTATTCACAGGGTGTCAGCCTCTGTTTGAGTACAATAATGTGGGAATGAAAATTACAACTTAGAACCTAACTCTCAAACGTATAATCTCCAGTTCATGTTGAGAGAGTTATGCCTACGCATTCAATTATAGAAGAGAAATATCAAGGATAAAATTTGGCAAAGCTTCGCTATGGTTTCTCCTTTTTTAAATGCATTTCGGAGTGCTCCACTTTATATACACAACTTGAGCAGTCGACCTCCTTTCGATCGTTATAATATTACTGTTATGCTTTCAATCGTCTAATTTTTGCCTTGGTCTGTCAAACTGATTGACCTCCTCATCGGTTGACCGCTTCTTCACATCTCAAAAACTGGCTCAAATCTGTCCATTTTGCCAGTTGACCACTTCAGCTCCAGTCGACCACTTTTTTAGAAGTTTCAGAATGTCGAGCAATCTATCTTTATTACTGGTCGACCACCTATAAACTAGTCGACTACATCCACTATTTTGACTCTTTCTTCAGACAATTGGTTGACCACTTTGTTCACTTTAGTCTACCTGTACTCCGTGTTTTGCCCTTTTCGAATCTCCTAAGTCCCAATAATCATACTATAAGCTACATGGACTTAGGTAGACACATTAGTAATCAATAATATCCGTGGTATTTCCAATAATGAATAAATATATTTACTTAATTTAAACAAATGCGTAATAAACAACTTAATTATACAAATAAAACTATCATCATTAAAACAAATAGCGTAATGTCTATTAAGCCAACAGACGCAACTAAGTTTGCATCATATATCCTAAATAGAACACCAACTAAATCTCATATGAATGTTGCATAGATCAAAAGCCAATCTAAAGCACCTTCATATTTAGGGATGTTCAATTAAGGTAAGGCAATATACGCCAAATGAAAAAAAAAACTAGATCTCAAAACTATGACAACACTGTAGTTGTTATTTGAGGGTATAGTGTATTGAGTTTACTCTATTGTATTTATCTTCAAATAGATGTTTAAATTCAAAACAGGACAACATTGATGCATTTCTTATTCAAAGTCAAAAGATTATTCATGAAGGGCAAACTCAATAGCCTCAAGAATTAATCTCATCAAGGAGATCTACTAGAGAAATGAGAAGTGTGGTTTTGAATGACTGCATCATCTTTGTCTAGAAGCATAATGATGCATCAACGGAAGGGGTAAAGAAATTACCTGTAAAATATGTTGAAGAAGTGATGAGGAAGTTGGACAATTGATACTTGAAAATTTGATAAAGGTTTGCTTGAGTTGATAAACTGAATGAAGGATTTATAACCAGGGCGGTCGACTAGGTGTTTGACTTGAAAACAGGCAGATTGGCTTATTCTTTTCTTAGAATTGCTGCAAATTCAGTCATGGAAAGTCCACCTTTGAAAACCCATTACTCTCATGATTTGGAAACTTTTGAGATGAATTTTGACCACGCCTTCTTGAATGAATAATGAAAAGATTCCTTCAAGAATAATAGAAATATCCACCATGGATTAGGAAATATGCTTGATAGAAAATAGGCCACTAGAAATAGAAGTAATTGTGATAATAGCTCCTGTATGGATGATTTGTTGATGAAGCTCCTTTGGAAAGTTGGACACCACTTCACACACTCACCCTCCAAGGATGAAGAACGTGGATGCCAATAAGAAAGGCTACCCAACTTACAAGTAATCTTAATCCCGTGATATAACACACACGAGGGAAACTTTGGGTGTGACACAGCAAAGATTTGAAAGAGGAATCACTCCAATTTCGAAAATAAGCAAAAATTTTCTGTTATCAAATTCAACTCTCTTAAACTTGTACATAATGTGACTTTAAATAGTCAATTACAAACTATAAAATAATAGTAAACTAATTCAACAACAATAACCCTATTCGGCTCATAGAATAAGTTGTCAGATTTTCTACTTAATCGAAAGTAGGTTAATTAACTAAAAGAATATTTAATTAATAACTTCATTTCTTCATTTCCAAGTTTAGATGTATTTTGGCAGCTAATCTTTCTTGATGCTCGACAACTTGGATGGTTTCCATGTAGAGATTTCTTTGGTCTCCAAGGTTGGACACTTAGACTTTCCATAATCCTTGCTCTTGGTTCTGTGGGCTTTTGATATAGAAAATGAAGTCCAAATTTAATGATCTAATCCATCTAAAAAGCCTAGGAAGTCTGCTACAATTGTCATGAAGCATGCTTTTTTGGAATGACACCGTTGTGAATGACAAAATAGTCAAACACTTGATGAAGGTAAAAAAGAAGACAGTTTTCGAAAGTCCATCAAATATTCCACAATTGTCCTTGGACTTCAACCTATTCTTGACCTTGAATGACTCCATGATATTCTTTGAGGCTTGATTAATAATAGAATGGACTCATAGTCCATAATCCTCTTAGGGTTGAAAAGGATTAGACCGCAAATCATATCTTATGTCACCATTATCTTTATTACCATCAAAAGAGGAATCATCTTGGGCCATCAACTTAGCAATATCTTCAATATCTCTATGGTTGTAATAAGGAAACAAATAATGATTGCTACAGCAGTCTAATGATATTCCCATAAATATCTTCTCATGTTTGAACAATAACTTGGATATAAGATTTCCATTATTTGCCATTGAGTTAAAATTAATGTAGGCCACAATAAGGATTACCATAAATATAATATTGAGAACTCCTTTAAGTATTTGTGGCTAAAGAATGATTTCTTCATAATATTCCTTAGTTAAATAAAGAGATGTGTTATGGGCCTTGAAATTTGCAATATTTTCCAATTCTTCATGAATCTATAAGGAAATAATCCTTGTATGTTGTGGTAGGCCAATAATAGTAAGATATTCATAAACCCACCTCCCATATTTGAATAATAGCTTAGGAATGTCATGGATGCCCCTTTTTAATTCAATGATTTCCATGAAAGTAGTTTTGAGAATACCTTTGAGTATGTGTGGCCAAAGAACAATTTTTTGATAACTCCTTAAGTTGTTCTTTTTCCAACATAACTTGTTAGACTTCCACCATGAACTTTCCTCTTCTGTGATTTCTTGGTAGCTTTCTAAATTGTGTCCCCACCAATATGGCTTTCTAGATCTCCACCAAGAACTTTCCTTGTAAGTGGATTTCGAACCCTATAGAGTGACACACAAATTTTTCCATTCTTGGAAACATGATCTTTGAATTGCAGTATTGGCCACTAGCTTCTTCTTTCCCTTTTTGCAATTGATCATATAATAAAAATATTTCACCAACTCAGTCTTGGACATTGACGCAAAATTAGGCAAGTAGTATTTGACACCATGAGACAAACGCCTAGCAGATTCATATTAACCCTATTGCCATAAAAGTTTTGCCAAGGAGTCATATCAATGTTAAATATCAAAACTTTCCTTAAGATGCAATATTTACTTCTAGCCTCGAGATAGCAATTAAATTCATCACTAAGATTCCGTAAAATCAATAACAATCCTCTTTTGTTATGCATGCTATCAATGTCAAACAAATATGAATTTTTACCATAATTTAAGAGAGCATCCTTTTCATAGTGATCACCATCAAAGTATTGTCAAGAAATCAAATCAATATCATCCATGAGAGAGCAAAGTCTTCCTTTTAATGTATCGTGCTCTTCTAGTCCCACAATAGCGATCAATTTCAACTCCAAGATTCACTTTGACCAAAAACAATCCACTACTACAATGTATATGCACAAATGAAATTCCACCAAAATGAAAAAAAAAAAACAACTTTACCATCAAATCCACATATCATGCCAGTAATATAAGAATCTTCAATCCATCCAATTTTAAAAATCCAAACAATTAAGTTGTCTAATGACACATATCTCTTTGTTTCAAATATAGCAATTTTCATTTGATTTCCTTTTATTGTATCATAATCCATAATCGAGCAAGAAATTTGAATGCTTGTCATGCGTGTGCCACTTATAAAAAGTCTCGGTATTTCGAAAAATAAATGGCTTGTACTCATCATATCACAAAATATCACATTAGTAAAACTCCATAAGAAAAATTTGTCCAAGTTCGTTTTACCTTGATGTCTTCTTTGCCATTCAACCAACTCAAACTTTCCTTAAAATCCATGGAAGGCAAAGTGTCGTCACACTTTCCATCTTTGATTAAAGGAGATACAATTTGGTCTTTATCAATGTGCCCCCAAGATTTATGAGTGAGGCCATGTATTAGTAATTCAAAGCTGAGCCCTTTAACCAAAATCATCATGGATATGTTAGTACAAATATCATCCTTAATGATTAAAGAGCAAACCTTGTCATTCTTTTGTTTCGTTTCGGCTTTGAGCACTTGTTCTTTTAGACATTCTTCCTTATCTATTTGAGACCCCAAGGATGGTGAAGGCTCCTCTAGAAGTGTTGTAACATCTTCTTTATTTTCTCGTTTGCCTCAAGAATCTATTCTAATAAAATATCATGACCTTGTGCTTGTAAAAGTGAATGGCTTGATATACTTTCTTCAAGTCATTGCATTATTCCTTCAAACAAAGTGTTAAATTTATCGAATTTAGATTGTCGACTTTTTGAAGGTTTTTCATACCATGTGATTGGTGGTGATGTGGATGGAGCATACTTTCATCTTAAAACTTTCTTCATGGAACTCCATGTGTCGTTGGCTTGTCTCCATCCATTTTTTAGTTATTTGTCAATTTGTTACACCATCTTCAATCTCTTCCATTAAGCTTTGAAGAAATAATTTCAACCAAAGTCTTCTCTAAAAAATAGTTCTTATGATAAGCCTTTCGACCTCGTATTCCGAATCCAAATAATTTTTCGAAAAATCTGAACCGCCAAAAGTAGAGATAGATGCTTCCAATTTTTCATTGCTTGTAATGTAATCGCAACTCCTTGCCATTACGCAAAAAGGATATCATAAATTAGTAGGAATTTTAGCTCTAATACCAAAGGATGCACCACCAGAAGGGGTAAAGAAATAACCTGTAAAATATGTTAAAGAAGTGTTGAGGAAGTTGGACAATTGATACTTGAAAAATTGATGAAGGATTACTTGAGTTAATAAACCGAATGAAGGGTTTATAAGAAGGGCGGTCGACCTAAAAACAGGTAGATTGGTTTCTACTTTCTTTAGAATTGCTGCAAATTCAGTTATGGAAAGTCTACCTTTGGAAACCCATAACTTCCACGATTTAGAAGCCGTTCAGCTGAAATTTTGACTATGCCTTCTTGGATAAATAATGAAAAGATCCCTTCAAGAATAATAGAAATAGAAATAGAAGTACTAGTGATAATTGCTCCCGTATGGATGATTTGTTGATGAAGCTCCTTTGGAAAGTTGGATACCACTTTACACAATCACCTTCCAAGGATGAAGAACATGAATGCCAATAAGAAAGACTACCCAACTTACAAGTAACCTTAATCCCGTGATATAACACACGAGGGAAACTTTGGTTGTGACACACCAAAGGTTTGAAAGAGGAATTACTCTAATTTCAAAAATAAGCAAAAGCTTTCTATTATCAATTTCAACTCTCTTAAACTTGTACATTAGGTGGCTTTAAATAGCCAATTATAAACTATAAAATTATAGTAAACTAATTAAGGAATAATAACCTTAATCGGCTTATATAATAAGTTGTCCGATTTTCTACTTAATAGAAACTAGGTTAATTAACTAAAAGAATATTTAATTAATATCTTCATTTCTTCTTCTCCAAGTTTAGATGTAATTTGGTAGCTAATTCTTGTTGGTGCTCGACCACTTGGATGGTTTCCATGTAGAGATTTTCTTGGTCTCCAAGGTTGGACACTTGGACTTTCCTTAATCTTTGCTCTCGGTTCTATGGGCTTTTGACATATCAAATCAAGTCCAAATTTAATGATCTAACCCATTCTAGAATGCTCAGGAAGTCAGCTACAATTATCATGAGTCATGATTTTTTAAATGAAGTAGTTTTGAATGAAAAAATAGTCAAACATTTGTTGAAGATTAGAAAGAAGACAGTTTTGGAAAGTACATCAAATATTCCACAATTGTCCATGGGCTTTCACCTATGCTTGACCTTGAATGACTCAATAATATTCTTTGAGGCTTGATTAATAATATAATGGAATCATTCTCTATCATCCTCTTGGAGTTGAAAAGATTCGACTTCGATTCATATCTTGTGTCACCATATTCTTTATTACCATAAAAAGAGGAATCATCGTGGGCCATCAACTTAGTAATATCTTCAATATCTCTAAGGTTGTAATAAGGAAACAAATAATGATTGTTGTAGCAAGCTAATGATATTTCCATTAACCTCTTCCAATGCTTGAACTATAACTCGGATATAAGATTTCCATTATTTGCCATTGAGTTAAAATTAATGTACGCCACAATAAGGATTACCATGAATATAATCTTGAGAACTCCGTTAAGTATGTGTGGCCAAAGAATGATTTCTTCATAATATTTCTTAATTAAATAAGGAGATGTGACGTGGTCCTTAAAATTTGCAATATTTTCTAATTCTTCATGAATGCTATAAGGAAATAATCCTTGTATAATGTGGTAAGCCAATAATAGTAAGATATTCATAAACAACCTTCCATATTTGAATAATAGCTTATGAATGTGTGGTGCGCCTTTTTAATTCAATAATTTCCATAAATATAGTTTTGAGAATACCTTTGAATATGTGTGGCAAGAAACAATTTTTTGGTAACTCCTTAAGTTGTTTTCTTCCAACATAACTTGTTAGACCTCCACCATGAACTTTCCTTTTTTGTGATTTTTTGGTAGCTTCCTAGATTGTCTCTCCTCCAATATGACTTGCTAGATCTCCACCAAGAACTTTCCTTGTTAGTGAATTTCGAACCCCATGGAGTGACACATAAATTTTGCCATTCTTGGAAACATGATCTTTGAATTAGAGTATTGGCCACTAGCATCATCTTTCCCTTTTTCCAATTGATCATATAAGAAAAATATTCCAACAACTCATTCTTGGACATTGATGCAAAATTAGGCAAGTTGTATTTGACACCATGAGACAAACAACTAGTAGATTCATCATTAACCCTATTGCCATAAGAGTTTTACCAAGGAGTCATATCAATGTTAAATATCAAAATTTTCCTTAAGACGCAATATTTCCCTCTAGCCTCGAGATAGCAATTAAATCCATCACCAAGATTCCGTAAAATCAATAACAATCCTTTTTTGTTATGCATGCTATCAATGTCAAACAAATATGAATTTTCACCATAGTTAAAGAGAGCATCCTTTTCATAGTAATTGGCATCAAAGTATTGCCAAGAAATCAAATCAATATCTTTATGAAATAGCAAAGTTTTCCTTTTAATGTATTGTGCTCTTCTAGTCCCACAATAGCAATCAATTTCAACACTAAGATTCACTATGACCAAGAACAATCCACAACTATAATGTATATCCACAAATGGAATTCCACCAAAATGAAAAGAGCAACTTTACCATCACATCCACATATCATGCTAATAATATAAGAAGCTTCAATTCCTATTTTTACCAGGTCAGAATGATCACAAAATTACATAGGATGAGAAGAAGAAGTCGAAGAAATTTTTCAAAGTTCTTATTTCTCAAAGAAGAACCTGGTGAGACTTATTTCTTCAAGGATCAGAGGACAAGCTTCAATGAGGTAGAGCAAATTGATTATTAAATGAAGAAAAGATGAAGAAGAAGACATCAACACTTGGGGCTTGATGAAAAGATATTTGAGAATAAATTATGCTCCGGGGCTTATCAATACATTCCCATCCTCACAACCACTCACAAGGTATGAGACGAGATTTCCCAATTAGACGACTAGCTTAACTCATTGAAATAAAGGCCTCATTGGAAAAGATAGCTCAACAACTTGACAATTTGAAAACAAATCATGCACGCGCTCCACCTTTGTATGCACAAGAACATGTTGAGGTATTAGAAAAAACCCTAGGGGTGGAACAATGGTTTGAAGATGTTATATTACCTCAAGATTGGCCATTATTATCTTTAGATTCCCAGAGCATGACAGAAGATTTTTTGAAGAAAAAGTCTCCGAAAGTACATGCCTCGTGAGCAAGGATCTGCCCATGGAACTAACTCTAGAAGGGCAAGAACCGAAAGCTGAACATATAGAGAGATAGTTGACTCCTTGATGACAACTAATAGAATTTTTGAAGGCAAATAATGAAGCAGAGGAGCCACTCAAGGAATTATATGATATTCAAAGGAAGAATATTTTTCATAGCCCGTGTCTAATCAAGAAAAATGTATGTTCTTTAATTATTGATGGAGGAAGTTGCACCAATATTGCTTCCATGGATCTTGTAGAAAAATTGGAGTTAGAGACTACCAAACATCCCACCATATCATTTAAAGTGGCTCAATGACTGTGAAGACATCAAGGTAACGAAGCATTCTAAGATTTCGTTCTTTATGGGAAAATATGTAGATGAAGTGCTTTGTGATATGGTACCAATGAAAGCAAGTGACATGTTACTTGTGCGCCTTTAGCAATGCAATAAAAGGTCTATGCATGATGAATTTACCAACTTCTACTCTTTATAGCATAATGGAATACTGATTAAATTAGTTCATCTTTGTCCAGATCACATTGCTAAAGATCTCAAATTGAAGAACAAAGGTGCACTATATATAATGAATTCAGAGTTGAAAACAAGCCATAAGAAAGAAAAAGTAAGTGAAGAAAAAGTTTCCTTGTCAAACCCGATATTAAATTTGGAGTTCATCAACTCGTCTTCACACCACATACAAAAAAGGAGAATGATTCAAGCAATAAACATCTTGTAGTAAAAAAACAAGGGCCATTAATTTTGAAGAGGCTTCGAAAAGAGATGGAAGAAAAGAAAGTGCAACCAGAACAATAGAAAAATTCAACAGAGCTTGTTAGTCCAAATCAAGTGCATCAATACCAATTATGCTTTGAGATATGCAATGAAAATAAAAGTTCATTGTTTGCAAATATTGTAAGTCAAGAACATCTCTTGAGAAAGAATGCAAGGTGGGAAGGAAGCATTGAAATCTTTCTTTACATCCTAAGATACTAGAGTGAAGAAACAAACAAAATAGTCGATACTATGCCAAAGAGGTACATGATATTAAATATGTTAATTTCTTGGATTCTTAGATTTGGATTGATTAAAGGACTTTATGATATTGATACTGATTTGGGACATAGGAATGTCAATTTTGATAATGTGGCTGATGTTGATCTCTTTAACAATGATGAAAATTTTGGGGATAGCAACTTTGACATGCCTATTGGTAGGACTAGATGGTGTTGTTGATCCTAATATTTATTATTAAACTTGGTGCCAATATTTGGAAAGGAATGATCCTCTGATTTATAGAAAGGAAGATTTATTTTTATTGCACTTGAGGAAAAAGTTTTTTGCCAACCAATTGAAATCCGATCTTATGCTACAATCCATTTGGTTTTCAAAGATATTGGAACAATTTATTGATGATGCAAACAACTTTAAGTATTTGGAAGATTTTGGAGTCTTTGCCACTACCATATTCCAATAATTATCACTTTATTTTGGTGAAGAAGACTATGAGGGAGAACTTCTAAATTTGATGTCAAATTCTCTTCAACCCTAAGAGGTTGATGTGTCATCGATTCTCTCAATTCACAATCGAGCATGAAAATTCTCTAACGATATTTTGTGTTTATTTTGAAGGCGTTCAAAGGGGAAAGAGGAAGAATTACATTCATCAACCATCCAAATATATTTTGGTGTTATTCAAGATAAAGTATAAGTAGAAAATCAAGCATAAGATTGAGAGACTTATGGCAAAATGCAAAATCCATGATCTAACCTTTGAGGACTATTTGGCATATTCGATGACCTTAACTATTTTATATCAAAAAGCTTTTTTCATAAAGATTGTAGCTGACATCTCAAGCTTTCTAGAATGAGATGATTCATTAAATTAGAAGTTTGTTTGCTATGAAAAAAGTTCCACGAATAGAGAGCTACATTTTCTGCCCAAGAAGCCCATTCTTGGTTACTCAGAATTTAATGTGGCCACAAAGAGTTCCTGCAAGATCTCAATCAAAGAGGCTTTCAAATTATCATGTGGTTTGTTATTTTTCAAATTCAAAGATACAAGATGAGTTGAAAAACATACCAAATGAAGTAGACCAAAAAATACCAAAACATGTGCTTACTTGGCAAGTCAAAGAGGAATCCGCCAATTAAGAGGAAAGCTGTAGATTTAAAGTTGTAGGATTGGTGCTCCCCTGTAGAGTGATGCACCAGTGGAAGGGATAAAGAAATAACTTATAGAATATGTTGTTGAAGTGTTGAGCAATTGGTTAAAGAGGTATGATGAAGTGTTGAAGTGTTGAAAGATGTTGATTAAGCAACGGAGGTTGTTTTTGATTGAATAACACTCTGATTAGATAATGGCCTACAGTTTACTATTGAATTGAGACTTTAGATGATGAAGAATTATTCTCTTAAGTTGAATAAATTGCTACAACCTCTTTGATTTAAAAGCTATAGTCATGCAAATTTGGAATGTGTTAATTCTGTTAAATTGTCTCTGTTAAGTAGCCTATAAACTGCTGTGGTTAATTAATATATATTGTCTTCGTTAAATTGTTAATTACTCTCCACTAGCCAATACTTAGTTTAAATTGATGGTCCTCTTAATGGTGCATTAATATATTATTAATAAAATGTTAGACTATAGAAATGAATTGTTTTAGCTTAAGCATGATTGTTATATCCCTGCTTTCACATTTTCTTCGATATACTGGTATGAACTGTTAAACTAAATATGAATTGACATTCATGCATCATGATAGGACTTATGAAAATTTGACATATGCATGGCATGATGAATGAAATGAGCTAATAAACATAAATGCGCCTGTGGGGGTTCGGGAGTTAGGGTGACGGTCGTAGGAGGGAACACCCTAGATGGAAAACCTCACCCCAGGTAGGGGACCAGCGTCGGTTAGTCAACACAGACCCACAGATGTATCCTTGCGCTTAGTCCTCAACGTCAGAAAAGACAGAGATCGATGACTGTCATAGGTGGAAACAACCCATATGGAAACCTTCACCCATGTAGGAATGGAGTCGGTTAGTCCACATTGACCAACAGACATCCTTTCTCTGATAACGAAATGTAAGAATGAATGAATGTAAATGGACGTGTGGGGGTTCGGGTGATAGGGTGACGGTCATAGGTGGGAACACCCCAGATGGAAACCTTCACCCATGTAGGGATGGAGTCGTTTAGTCCACACTGACCAATAGATGTATCCTCTCTCTAGTAATGAAACATAAAGGAAATGTAAAGAAAATGAAAAGACAGAAAAGATAGGTTCTTTTCTGGAGAACGACTGCATAAGCATGAGCATAAGCGTTGCATTTCATCCTATTCTTGCTGAGCATTAGGCTGATTGTTTTGTCCTATGATGCAGGTGATTATGATAATGTTGATAATGTCAATGTTGAGGAGGAGGCATTACCTACAGAGCTCTTGGGTTATCAACCGGCCTTGACTTGATGGGTTATGGCTCGAGAAAAACACTGGTGGTTTTTATGATTAATTAAGTTTTTTTTTTAATTTCAGTAAATGTATTGCAAACTAGATTGTTGTTTGAATCTATGAACTGTTGTGTTTTAAGCATCAAAACTTTGATATCCTTCCAAGTCAGTTTTCTTCACATATGTTAAATAATGTTTTTAAATCATTCCGCTGATTTACTATGATAAAGTTTAATTGTACACGATTTAAAAAGGAAAAAAATCTTTATGATTAAAAATAAAAAGAATTAAAAAAGGGTTTTGAAAACACAGGTTGTTATAGTTGGTATCAAAGCATGACCAGGTCGAACGCGGTTTGTAGACTGTTGGAAACACCAAGACTCAGCAGGGAATACTCCTATTGTAAGTTTAGTTTCCTTTAAAAGTTTTAATGTATTTCCCTTAAACTTATTATTGCTTAATGTAAAAATGTAGAGGACTATAGGATGACAAGGAGAGCAAGAGCCAATATACGAATTAATGAGGAGAGGACTGAAGTAGCCAGTGATCAGGAAAATACTGGTGGCCATGCGAATGTTAGAAATCATGACGAAAGGATGACGCTATTAACTGTTTGACCTCTATTGTTGAACGGCTTATTGAAAGGGACAATGGAAATGGTAATCATCATGCAGTGATAGTCCTTGAGGAAGTAGACTTAGAGAAATTCATAAGGCTCAAGAGTCCTAGTTTCGACGGCAATATTTCTAATGTTACGGGGACTGAAGAGTGGATTCGGTCCTTAGAAGACATGTAATACCTCGAGTTTTATATCAAAAATTTAAAAAGAATAAATTGAAAAATAATTGATGATATTCGAATTAGTCAAATAATTATCGGGGTACTACCAAAGACGTAATTGTTAGATACGAATTGAAACGGTTGGGTTCGGCTCGGTCCGAAAATAGGTGAGTCAATTTTAATTAAAAATGAAGAAATAAATAAAGTGGGATTGAAATATAGAAGAGTAATTAATTAGAGATTTAATAAAATGTTATGTGAAGGTTAAATGTTAGATTAATTGGAATAATTTATGAAGAGAAAATTTAATAAATGAAATTAAAAGAAATTGATTAATTGTAAGGATTAATGGAGGGAAGTAAACCAGTTCCTCTTGAACCAGTTTAATTTAAGTAAAATGGCCGCTAGCCATTGGAGGAGAGAAAAAAGGAGAAGAACGGAGAGAGGGAGAGCGACGCGATGAGGGAGAAATGGGGCGTCGAAGTTCGGTCGACGATGGAGAACGGGGATGACGGCGATGAGCTGGTCTCTCTCGAGGCGTGCACAACGTCTAACTTCCGGCGTGCTGCTGTGAGCTAGGGCTCGGAATGTCAAAGATGTTGATGGGGTGAGCAACTAGGAAGCTGCGATTTTTGACGATGGTAAGTTGATTTTTTCTGTTGTGTTTCTTCTCCCCTGGGCATTCTGTTGATTTGACAATTTCGAATTGGCGATTGGCAGTGACGAATTCGAAGGTGAAAATCGATAGAGGCGATTTGGCGATGGCAGGGGTGAATTGGACAGGACTGGAGTGTTTCTTCCAGCTGCTCCTCATCTGGTAGACTTTCCACGCGGATGCTGGTAAGTGGACCACTCTTCCTTGATATGTACAATTATCCGCCAGCTTTGGAAGTCATCTCCTCAGCTATAAATGGATGGCAGCAACAAATTATAGGGGAGATGTGTTCTGTGATTTCAGAGTGTGTGAATGCAGAGTGTGAAGGAGAGAAACGCTCTTAGTGAAAGGAGTCGAGAGTGTCTTGTAGCCAAAGAAGGAAAGTGGAAGAAAAAAGGGAAAAGTAACAAAGAAGCTTTTGTCTTCATGTAAGGAATTCTTTTATGGTTCCCTGTTGACTGTTATGAACATAGTTTGTTGAAGTGACTTCTGTCGACAGTTCTAAGAAGCTGAAGGTTTTGATGAATTGTTTGAATTCTTGTATGTTTTGGTCCTGCTGATTGGTCCTGTTGATGAATTACCAATTGGTTGAAATTGTTCTCTGTTTGGATTGTGGTTGTCAATTAGTGTGCATTGTGTGTTGCCACTGTTATGTGAATTATGTTGTTCAAATGATGATAGGTTGCTTAGTGAATGGAAGTTTTGCTATTCGTTGGTATTATTGTTTCTCGGTTGGTTGGTTGTTGTGGATGTACAAGCATGAATAGGTTGGGGAATAGGTGGGTGAATGTATGCTCTCTGTAGAGAGTTATATGCCATGTTGATGGTTTTGTTGGAAATGTTGCTGCTCTCTATTGTTGAATGATGCTTCAATTGTTGGTTATTGAGCTGTGAATCGTAAAATGGTTAACTGAATTAGAGTATTTGATTTTGATACTCTATTATGGATGAATAAAGGATATTGGTATCGAGTAGTTGAGATTAAGGATATGAAGTTAACTTTGTAAATTATAATTTCATGTTAAGGTAGGAATTAAATGGTTCTTTACTTTGCTATGGAAATAGGTTAATGTGATGGAGTATTATTCGGTTTTGTGAAATCAATGCTCTATATCTTTATGTCACATTGATGGAATGAGCAACTATTATGGGACTGTCATGTCGTGTTAAGTTGTTCTGTTCTCTATGAGTGGGTTCAAATTAATGGAGTGAAAATAATGAACTATATGAATGAGGTTGATAATGGTCTAATAATTGTTCATTTAACGGTTTTTGAAGGTACTAAGACAAATGACATATCACATTGAAGACTCTAGGTAAGTTGATACTTACTGTGCTTTGGTCTTCGGACCCTACATCGCAAGAATTAGGATTGTATGCTGTGTGTTTACTAGATTTAGGTTTTTTTAATGATTTGTTTACTTAGACATTTATATCATCATATAGGGTTGTATGTATTCACGAGCATTATGTATGTCATCTTAATATACGTAAATAGGTGTGTGGGGGTTCGGTTGAATTGTGACTTTCCATATGGTAGATTCCTCCCATGTAGGGAGTGGTAGGTTTAGAAGTTAGCTACGTGGATTCTAGGGTTCACAATTACCTCGTTCTGAAATGCCCAACGTCTTCAACAAAAGTGAGGATACCAGCTTATGAAAACACCCTCGATTGATATATCTCCTCATCGGAGTGACTGGTTAGGCCACATAACCCTAGGGAGTATCCACCTTAACTTCCAGAAGAGATATGGTTCTCTTCTGTAATGCATTGTATGAACATGTATATCATCTGCATTGTATTTCATTCTATCACTTATTGAGCGTTGGGCTCATTATTTTAGGTCTTGTGATATAGGTATATACGTGAAGCAGATGAACAGGTCAAAGGCAGTTGATGAACAATTTGCACAGGTGAATCTTGTGGCTGGCTGGGATAAAAAGTTTAAAAGGGAAACTATTTGAAAAAGGGTTGTAAATTCTTAATATTCCTTAACATTTTGTTTTAATTCCGTTGCGTTTCATAAAAAATGATTTTATTACTTTAGCTGAAATTGGTAAGTGTTTTAAGTAAAGAGTTTTAACGATCGGGTTTTATAAAAGAAGAATACTCTAATGTTTATATGAAAAGAAAAGTTTTAAATTTCACGCAATTTTAAAGTAAATAGAAACCGGGTCGTTACAAGACATGTTCGAATATTTGAGGTTATGGGAAACTGAGAAAGTGACTTGTGTGGCATATTTATTAGTTCAAGACGCCCGCTTTTAGTGGGATTCAGTTAAAGTAACCCATGACGTCTGCAACTTTACCTGGGAGAATTTCAAGGGGCTGTTTAATGAAAAATATTTTAACTACATGGCTCAAACTCAAAAATGAGAGGAGTCTGAATGACTACGCCAAACTGGTACAGTATCTGAGTACATCCAAAAATTTGAAGAACTGTCAAGGTTCGCACCGCATCTGGTAGCCAACAATGAGGATAAGGTTCATCATTTCGTACGGGGACTTAAGGTGGAGCTCTTAAAGGGGGTTTGATTATCTGGTATTCGGGGAGTTCCTTATGTGCAAGTTGTGGCTAAGGCGCTCGATGCAGAAGATGTGGAATTATTGGTGGCAAAACATAGAGAGGTGAACCAAAGGGTTTGGCGGAACAACCAGAACCTGCAGCAACATGGTGCCCCATCCGTTAACCATGGGGTGAAGAGATCATCTGGGGGTGAAGTTCAGCAAAGAAGAGGCAAGCGTTCCATGGTTGAAACAACTGGTGCTCTACCTATCCAGTGCCCAAAATGTAAGAAGAACCACTATGGGCAATGCGTAGCTAGCATAGGGCTTTGTTTCAAGTGTGGAAAGTCGGGGCACATGGCGAGAAGTTGTCCAACTGTGGCAGGAGGATCAGGTAGTGTGGTCCCACGGGTTTTCTCATTATATGGAAACGACGAGGTAGAAGAACTATCGACAGTAGTATCAAGTACACATACTATTATAAAGTAACCATATATGTGTTTTTATGTGATATTGAAGTATTCTTCCATGACATTAGGAATTCTTGTATTTAAAATAAGTAAATTTCCTAATCATCCTAAGTACTATCTATGTTAATAATACTGCTGCACATGCCTTATTTGACACTAGAGCTTCTCTCAACCGAATTTTGTACATAAAAAAATTGGCTCCCTAATTTTATGACGAGTGGGTATAGGGTGCTTCTACCCTTAGGAGATTATTTGACTGCTAAGGCACCCTTGAAGCATATGCAGTTAATATTAACGATGGTATATTCCATGCAAATCTAATAGCTACGGATATAAAGGGACTTGACATCATTCTGGGAATGGACTGGTTATCCTAGAACCAGGCGATTATTAATTGTAGAAGAAGGGAGGTTCACTTTCACCCTCTCAGTGGGGAGCATCATATCTTTCGAGGAGTTAAGGAAAATGGAAAATTGGCGGTGATTTCTACACTTAAGGCAAATCAACTGATGAAAGGTGGATGCAAAGGATTCCTTGTGAAATAATGAACACCACAGTCATATATGAGGCAAAGGTTAAGGATGTTGTGGTGGTTCACGACTTTCCAGGGGTTTTCCTGGATGATCTCCCTGGGCTACCACCTGGCAGGGAAATTGAGTTTGTAATTGACTTGTATCCTGGCATGGAGCCCATTTCAAAGAATATGTATAGGATGGTGCCAACAGAGTTGCGCGAATTAAAAGTCTAACTAGAAGAATTGATCAACAGAGGGTTTATCCGTCTGAGCTTCTCACCCTGGGGAGCTCCGATTTTATTTGTTAAGAAAAAGGATGGAATGTTGAGGATATTCATTGACTAGCGAGAGCTGAATAAAGTGACAATAAAGAATAAATATTCGCTGCTTCGAATTGATGATTTATTTGACCATCTGCAGGGTGCCTGCATGTTTTCAAAAATTGATTTTCGCTCGGGATACTATCAATTGAAGGTCAAACTAGATAATATACCAAAAATAGCCTTACGGTCAAGGTACGGACACTATGAATTTCTGGTAATGTCCTTTGGGCTGACCAACGCCCCTGCAGCTTTTATGGACCTGATGAACAGGATCTTCAAGGACTATCTTGACAAGTTCATTATCGTATTCATTGATTACATCTTGGTATATTCTCAGTCGGAAGAAGAGCACTGTAAACATTTAAGGATTGCTCTATCTATTCAGCGATTCCAATTATGTGCTAAGTTTTCCAAGTGTGAATTCTGGCTAAGTAAAGTTAGCTTCCTTGGCCATGTGATCTCAAAAAGTGGTATTGCAGTGGACCTAACAAAAATTCAAGCGGTTGTCAACTGGTCATAATCGAAGTGTGTGGGAGATGTGGGAAGTTTTCTTGGACTCGCTGGATATTACAGACGGTTTTAACAAATTGTTATGCCTCTCGTTGGACTGACAAAGAAGAATGTAAGATTTTAGTGGTCTTTGGAATGCAAAGAGAGTTTTCAGGAGTTGAAACGCCACTTGACGTCAGCACCGTTGGTGGCCCTACCTGATGATGAGGGCACTTTCTATATTTATTGTGACGCGTCCAAGAGCGAACTTGGTGGGGTTCTTATGCAGAATGGAAAGGTGTGATTGCCTATGCTTCTAGACAACTTAAACCGCGTGAGGCTAACTACCTTACCCACAACCTTGAGCTCGCTGTTGTGGTCTTTACGTTGAAAATATGGAGGCATTATCTTTATGGGCAACGGTGTGAAATCTACACAGACCATAAGAGCTTGAAGTATATTTTTACGTGGAAAGATTTGAACATGAGACAGCGGCGGTGGCTGGAATTTGTAAAAGATTATGACTGTGAGATTAAATATCATCCTAGAAAGGCAAATGTTGTAGCTGATGCTCTAAGCCGAAACGTTGCCATTATGAGTATTGTATGCAAGGGGATATCAGTGAGACTATAGAAAGACGTTCGAGAATTGGACGTGCAAATGGTCCATACAAAGTTGGATGATGTTTTAGTAGCTCTGACACTACAACCCTCTATACTTGAAAGGATTAACGAAGTCTAGCAGACAGACGCCAAATGCAAAGATTTCAAACTTAATCCGACTTTGGTTGAGTTTCGAGACTACTCTATATATGCAGATGGAATAGTGAAACTTAAAATAGATGGTATGTACCTACTGACTCCTTGTTTGGTGGCGATATTGAAAGAAACCCATTTTTTGGATTTTTCCATCCATCCTGGGTGTAATAAGATGTACAAAGACCTTAAATTGCACTATTATTGGCTGGTGATGAAGTATGATATTGCCGATTATGTTGTGCAGTGCCAGATATGCCAAAGGGTAAAGGCTGAAGATTAGAGACCTGGTGGTATTCTTTAGCCAATGCCGATACCTGAATGGAAGTGGGGGCATATCACAATAGATTTTGTCACTAGATTACCAAAGACTGTCACGGGTCATGAAGCGATCTAGGTGATTGTTGACAGATTGACCAAGGTTGCCACTTCTTATCGGTAATGATGACCTACAAAATGAATCAATTGACAGAACTGTACGTTAAAGAAATTGTGCAACTGCATGGTGTCCCAGTCTCTATTGTGTCTGACCAGGATCCACGATTTACATCTACATTTTGGAAGAGCTTGAACAAGGCTATGTGTATAGAATTGAAGTTCAGTACTGCCTTTCACCCGCAGACTGATGGCCGAAATGAGCATATGATTTAGATATTAGAAGATATGTTGTATGCTTGCATATTTGAATTCCAAATTGGTTTTGGAAGGATGTTGTCATTGGTTGAATTTGCTTACAATTACAGTTTTCTAGCGACAATTGGTTTGACACCCTATGAAGTATTGTATGCCACGAAGTGCAGATCCCCTTTATATTGGAGTGAAGTTGGTGAAGTCAAATTTTATGGCCCTGACACGATATAGCAGACAGCCGAATCAGTTGCAATCATCAGACAAAGGATGCTCGCTGCTTAAAGTTAACAAAAGAGCTACCCCGATCACTGACATCGAGACTTGGAATTCAATGAGGGGGACTTGGTTTTTCTAAAGATATCACCTTTCAAGGGAGTTACGTGCTTCGGAAAGAAAAGAAAAATTAGTCCATGCTATATTGGCTCCTTTGTGATCACAAAAAGGGTCGGGAAGGTGGCCTACCAGTTGCAACTACCAGCTGCCATGGACGGCATACACAACGTATTCCACGTATCAAAATTGAAGAAGTGCCTGGGGAATACAATTCAAATGGAACCTCAAGAACACATTGAAGTTCAAGCAAACTTGAGCTACGAGGAAAGACCGATTAAGATACTGGACTTGAGAGTAAAGGCACTTCTATTTAAGCAAATCCCACTTGTGAAGGTATTATGGCAAAATCACACAGCGGAAGAAGCAACGTTGGAATGGAAGGAAGACATGGAAGCCAAGTATCCATAATAATTTCTATAGTCAAATTTTGGGGACAAAATTTTGTTAAGGGGGGAGGATGTAATGCCTGGATAATTTCTCCATAATTGTTATGTGAATAATTTTACGGGATAATAAAAGAAAATGTATTTTGTAATCGTTAATTTGGGACTTGATGCAATTTAAATAAGGGCAGAAATATTTTTGGAATTATTAAAGTGAAAATTTGTTACGCATTGTGTATTTTGCATTTTTGGTCACGTTAAAGTCGGGTTGTGGTCAAATATCTCAACCGAAAATGCATTACGGGTTACTCTTTGCATTTTTTGTCGTACCGTGGTCGGAATTGGGGTTGGAGAACTCGACCGAAACACATTTCATATTACATTTTGTAGTTTCGGACACAGCACGATCAACAGTGCGGACGTGATGTGCGAGCGAAAAACAAGTTTTTGAATATGTCAAATTTGTCAATTTAGTGGTCGAGCCATCGGTCGGGACGCGGTCGCTAGGTTCTACCAAAAACACAAAACATAGGCAAAATTAGGTATTCAGACACAACGCGGTTGAGGGTTTAGTCAGCTTACTCGGCTGAAAAGTTTATTTTAAATGAAAAACCTGCTTCAGTTAGCCATTTTCTCACATTCTTTCCCTGATAACTTTCCCTTCGTTCCCGAGGAGATTGCATCGACTATCTCGGAGCAATCAAATCGTCCACGTGGTGATTGAGCAATGGACCATCCACCCTTGAAATGGGTGATTGTCTCTTCAGCTCTGGTGTCAACGTGGGTGTCTCTCCCTCTCTCTCTCTCTCTCTATCTCTCTCTCTCTCTCTCTCTCTCTCTCTCTCCGTCTATAATTTGAGGGCAGGGGACTTCTGCAATTTTTGAGTTCTATGAGCAAGTAAGTTTGAAGCATACTGTTACTCTTCTTCCTATTAATGTGAAAGAAGGTGTGTGTAGCTGTTGCCGTGGACTGCCAAAGTGTAGAAGGAAACACCTTAAGGTAAGAAATTGGATGCAAAGCTGGCTACTAGATGCCTTGCATCACGGGATTGTTTGTGAATTGTTGATTTCTGCTATGTTTGACTTTCCTGCTGTTGATCTATTGTGAATATTTTGTGAAGTTGGTTGTGAGGATTGTTGAATTCTACCTTGGATGTTTACTATCATTTGTTAAGACTACTGAGAATGAAAGTATGATTCGTCAATTGATAACCTACCGCAAATAAGAATATAATTGTTGAATCTGCCTTGGATAATTGTTGTTGTTGGATATTGCTTTGGTTAAATACCTTCAAATGCTAACATATTAAATGGTATAAGTCATTGCCCTTTATTGGATGAAGAAATCAGATTATGCTATGCCTGTATTTATTGATAATTGTGAGATGCTGAGCAAGGAGAAATTACCTTGAAATATTAAACTATGGTTTTTGTCTCTGATTGAATAACATTCTGATTGGATAATGGCCTGCAGTTTACTATTGAATTGGGACTCTAGATGATGAAGAATTATTCTGTTAAATTGAATAAATTGCTACAACCTCTTTGATTTAAAAGCTATAGTCATGCAAAGTTGGAATGTATTAATTCTATTAAATTGTCTCTGTTAAGTAGCCTATAAACTATTGTGGGTTAATTAATATATATTGTCTCCGTTAAATTGTTAATTACTCTCCGCTAGCGAATGCTTAGTTTAAATTGATGATCCTCTTAATGGTGCCTTATATATTATTGATAAAATGTTAGACTATAGAAATGAATTGTTTGAGCTTAAGCATGATTGTTATATCCTTGCTTTCGCATTTTCTTCGATATACTGCTATGAACTATTAGACTGAATATGAACTGGCATTCATGCATCATGATAGGACTTATGAAAATGTGACATATGCATTGCATGATAAATGAAATGAACGAATAAACGTAAATGGGAGTATGGGGGTTTTGGAGTTAGGGTGACGTTCGTAGGTGGGAACACCCCAGATGGAAAACCGCACCCCAAGTAAGGTACGAGCGACGGTTAGTCAACATTGACCAATAGATCTACCCTTGCTCTTAGTCCTCAACGTCAGAAAAGACAGAGATCACTGACAATCATAGGTGGAAACACCCCAAATGGAAACCTTCGCCCATGTAAGGATGAAGTCGGTTAGTCCACACTGATAAACCGACATATCCTTTCTCTGATAACGAAATGTAAGAATGAATGAACATAAATGGGCATGTGGGTGTTTGGGTGATAGGGTGATGGTCATAGGTGGGAACACCCCAAATGGAAACCTTCACCCATGTAGGGGTGGAGTCAGTTAGTCCACATTGACCAACAGATGTATCCCTTCTCTTCTTCCGGAAATCCCCAAAGTCACAAAAGACAGAGATCGGTGACAATTATATATTGGAACACCCCAGATGGAGGCCTTCACCCATGTAGGGATGGAGTCAGTTAGTCCACACTAACTAACAGATGTATCCTCTCTTTGGTAATGAAATGTAAAGGAAATGTAAAGAAAAATAAAAAATAGAAAAAATAGGTTCTTTTCTAGAGAACGACTGCATAAGCATTGCATTTCATCCTATTCTTGCTGAGTGTTGGATTCATTGTTTTGTCCTATGATGCAGGTGATTGTGCTAATGTTGATAATGTCGATGTAGAGAAGGAGGCATTGCTTGTGGAGCTCTTGGGTTACAAACCGAACTCGACTTGATGGGTTATGGCTCGAGAAAAACACCGGTGGTTTTTATGATTAATTAAGTTTTTTTAATTTCAATAAATTTTTTGCAAATTGGATTGTTGTTTGAATCTATAGACTGTTGTGTTTTAAGTATCAAAACTTTGATATCTTTCCAATTCAGTTTTATTTATACACGTTAAATAATGTTTTAAAATCATTCCACTGATTTTCTCTGATAAACATTAATTGTACATGTTTTAAAAAGAAAAATAATATTTATGATTGAAAATATAAATAATTAAAAAGGGTTTTGAAAACGCAGGTCGTTATAGTTGTTATCAGAGCATGACTAGGTCGAACGCGGTTCTATAGACTGTTAGTAACACAAGACTCAATAGGGAATACTCCTATTGTAAGTTTAGTTTCCTATAAAAATTTTAATGTATTTTCCTTAAACTTATTATTACTTAATGTGAAAATGTAGAGGACTATAGGATGGCAAGAAGAGCGAGAGCCAATATACGAATTAATGAGGAGAGGACCGAAGTAGCTGACGATCAGGAAAATACTACTAGCCATGTGAATGTCAGAAATTGGGACAAAAGGGATGACACTATTAACGTTTTGACCTCTATTGATGAATGACTTATTGAAAGGGACAATGGAAATGGTAATCATGCAGTGATAGTGCCTAAGGAAGTAGACTAAGAGAAATTCATAAGGCTCAAGCCTCCTAGTTTCAACGGCAATATTCCTGATGTTACGGGGGCTGAAGAGTGGATTCGGTCCTTAGAAACATGTTTGAATATTCGAGGGTACGGGAAACTGAGAAAGTGACTTGTGCGACATATTTACTGGTTCAAGATGCCCGCCTTTGGTGGGATTCAGTTAAAGTAACCCAGGACGTCCGCAGCCTTATCTAGGAGAATTTCATGGGGCTATTTTACAAAAAATATTTTAACTACACGACTCAAACTAAAAAATGGGAGGAGTTCGAATGACTATGCCAGACTGGTACAATATCTTAGTACATCCAGAAATTCAAAGCACTGTCAAGGTTCGCTCCACGTCTGGTAGCCACATTGAGGATAAGGTTCATCATTTTGTATGGGGACTTAAGGTGGAGCTCTTAAAGGGGGTTAGATTATCTAGTATTCGGGGAGTTCCTTATGCACAAGTTATGGCTAAGGTGCTCAATGCAAAAGATGTGGAATTATTGGTGGCGAAACACAGAGAGGCAAACCAAAGGGTCTGGCAGAACAACCAGAACCTGTAGCAACGTGGTGCCCCATTCATGAACCATAGGGTGAAGAGACCATCTGGGGGTGAAGTTCAGCAAGGAAGAGGCAAGCGTCCCATGGTTGAAGCAACTATTGCTCTACCTATCTAGTACTAAAAATGTAAGAAGAACCACTACGGGCAATGCGTAGCTGGCACAAGGCTATGTTTCAAGTGTGGAAAGTTGGGACACGTGGCGAGAAGTTGTCCAACTTTGGCAGGAGGATCAGGTAGTGTGGCCTTGCGGGTTTTCTCATTATATGGAAACAACGAGGTGGAAGAACTACCGGCAGTAGTATCAGGTACACATACTATTTTTATGCAATATTGAAGTATTCTTCCATGACATTAGGAATTCATGCATTTAAAATAAATAAATTTCCTGATCATCCTACATACTATTTATGTTAATAATACTGTTGTGCATGCCTTATTTGACATTGGAGCTACCCTCAACTAAATTTGGTACAAAAACAAATTGCCTTCCTGATTTTATGATGAGTGGGTATAGGGTGGTTCTACCCTCAAAAGATTATTTGACCGCTAATGGCACCCTTGAAGCATATGCAGTTAATATTAACGACCATATATTCCATGCCAATCTAATAGCTATAGACATAAAGGGATTTGAGATCATTCTGGGTTACCAACCGGGCTCAACTTGATGGTTTATGGCTAGATAAAAACACTGGTGGTTTTTATGATTAATTATGTTTTTTTTTAATTTCAGTAAATGTTTTGCAAACTGGACTGTTGTTTGAATCTATGGACTGTTGTGTTATAAGTATCAAAACTTTGATATCTTTCCAAGTCAGTTTTCTTCATATATGTTAAATTATGTTTTTAAATCATTCCGCTGATTTACTCTAATAAAGTTTAATTGTACTCCTTTAAAAAGAAAAAAAAATCTTTATGACTGAAAATATAAAGGATTAAAAAGGCTTTTGAAAATGCGTGTTGTTATAGGTAGTGAGGGTGAAGCATACTTTTTCCTCAATAATTTCTTCATCTCAGACCATGTTCGGATGTCTCCGTCACCATCTTCTTTTTGGTAGGTAATCAATTTGTCCCACCATTTTGAAGCTCTCCCTTTTAACTTTGAAGAAACAAAGTTTATCTTAGCCTTTTCTTAAAAGTAGGATTTTCGATAAAATTTTTTGACTTCGTTTTCCCAATCCAAATAATCTTCAGTAAACTTTGAACCACGAAAAGTAGGCACATATGATTGCAAATCCTCCAGGCTTGTAAGGGTTCCCCATGCCATCATGAAGATAAGAAAAGAACACAATTAATAGGAGTCATTTTAGTTTTAATACCTCATCGTGGTCTTTTTCTTGTGAGGTTGGAGTGCTCGATATGTTTGCTTCAAGTTGTTGTAACAAGGTGCTAATTTGATCGAGTTGAGATTGTAGACTTTCGGAAGATTTTTCATACCTTGTGATTGGTGGTGGTGAGAGTGAAACATACTTTTTCCTCAATAATTTCTTCATGATAGACCATGTTCAGATGTCTCCGTCTCCGTCTCCGTCTTTGTTTCGGAAGGTAATCATTTTGTTCCACCATCTTGAAGCTATCCTTTTAAGCTTAGAAGAAACAAACTTATCTTAGCCATTTCCGAAAAGTAGGATTTGTGACAAAATTTTTCAACTTCGTTTTCCCAATCCAAATAATATTCAGTAAACTCTGAACCACTAAAAGTAGGCACATATGATTGCAAATCCTCCAAATTTGTAAGAGTTCCCCATGCCATCATGAAGATAAAAAAAGAACACAATTAATAGGAGTCGTTTCAGCTCTGATACCAAATGATGCACCAGCAGAAAGGGTAAACAAATAACCTATAGAATATCTTGTTTAAGTGTTGCGCAATTGGTTAAAGAGGTATGATGAAGTGTTGAAGTGTTGAAAGATGTTGATTAAGCAACAGAGGCTGTTTTCTCGAGTGGCGGTCGACGGAGTGGTTGAGTACATCAACCAAAAAATAGGACAATGGTGTCTCTAAAAATTAGTCGATGATTCGGTTGCAGGATTGGTCGAGCTGCTCGACCGAAAATCAGGTTTCCTTATTTTGGCTGCAACTCACTTTTGGAAAGCCTAACTTTGGAAGCTTGACACTCCTTTGTTTTAGAAGCTTTTTGGCTACAATTTTGACCACACCTTCTTGGATGAAATAAGAAAATACCCTTCAAGAATTATGTAAATATCATCCACGGATTCGGAAATATGCTTGATAGAAAATATGTCGCCAGAAATAGAAATAATTGCGATAAACACTCCTGTATGGATCAATTTGTTGATGAAGCTCCTTTGGAAAGTTGGACACCACTTCATACACTCTCTCTCCAAGGATGAAGAAAATGGATGCCAATAAGAAAGGCTACACAACTTACAAGTAAACTTAATCCCGTGATATAACGCACACGAGGGAGAACTTTGGATGTAACTCACCAAATGTTGAAAAAAGAATCACTCCAATTTTGAAATTAAGCCAAAGCTTTTCTATTATCAAATTCAACACCCTTAAAGATGTACATAAGGTGGCTTTAAATAACCAATTAAAAACTAAAAAAATAATAGTAAACTAATTAAGCTACAATAACCCTAATCGGCTCATAGAATAAGTTGTCTAATTTTCTACTTAATAGAAACTAGATTAATTAACTAAAGAATATTTAATTAATCTCTTCCTTTCTTCTTCTTCAAGTCTAGATGGATTTGGTAGCTATTCCATGTTGGTGCTCAGCCACTTGGTTGGTGACAATTGGCTTCACGGGTGACAATTAAACCTTTACAAGTTGACTCTTTCTCAAGGCGTCACCCTTTTTCACTTGACTATTCATAGGGCATCAGCCTTGAATTGAGTACAATGAGGATTAAAGAAAATTACAGCAAATAACTTAACTCTTCAAATGTAAACTCTCAAGTTTTAGGATGGGAGAGCTAGGCCTAATCATTCTTTTGAATATTGAGAAACTATGGTGAAATTTGGCAGAGCTTCGCTATGATTCTCTCGTTGTTACTTTGAGCTTTGGAGTGTATTCTATATATAGAAATTGTGAAGCCGTTTGACCATTTCCATTTTTGTCAACTACCATCTGACCATTGGAATCTATCCATTGTGTTGTATAGTCGGACCGGTCGACCACTTTATCATATCGGTTGACCGCTTCTTCACAATTTCTATTTCTTGCTTGACCGGTTGATCGACCATTTCTCGACCGCAGAACTGGGAAGCAATCTATTTAATGTTGCAGTCGACCATTTCTTCATCGGTTTACCGATTCTTTGTAACACCCCGATTTTTTTAGTTGGACAATTATTGGGATATTACCAAGGACGTTCTAGAGCGTTAAGTCTAAGGGTATTTCTGGTATGTTTTCCCCTGCTTACGTGATGTAATTAAAGGACGGGATAATTGGGACATTATATTGCGTATTGATACGTGTTATTTTTACGACGCGTATTTATGGGAAAAGTGTTATGGGGTAGAAGCTAAGTGAGAAAATGTGAGGAAAAGCTGTCCAGGGCATTTTCAAACACCTGCAGACGCGTCATATCGTCTGCAAGTGCATTGCACACACAAAGAATGGTTTAGGGTGACTCAGTATGTGATTCTGCGTCCTGACTTCACTGTGCAGTGGAGTTTCAGATGAATTCCTAGACGATGCAGACGTGAGTTGATTCATCCGCATCGAATCTGTCCAAACTCTGGGGACTTCCAGACGAGTCCGAACGACTGCAGACGTAGGAAGACCTCGTCTGTTTTGCCTCTGTCTATTTGGGACACTTTCGGAAGCCTGCAGACGCTATGTGCGTACGCCATGACGCGTCCGAACATCATCTGTGGATGGTACAGACAGGATGGGGACGCCTTTTTACATTCAAAGCCATGATTTAGCCTGTGAGATTTTAGCCTTGCGGATGGAGACCAATGCGTCTGTCCGACATAACCCAGTTCTGCGTAATTTTATGGTTAATAATTAGAAATCCTTTGTCTTTTAGCAATTTATTACGACCGTGGGAGACACGATTCGACCCTCCCCCTCCCTGGACGACGAAGTCACCTCCCTATGCCCGTAGCCAACCTCCCCTTGCCAGGAGCCATCCCCTCCTCCCTACCCTCTAGCTACATTGTCCCCTCCTCTCCAAGTAATTTCTCCCTTCCCTGCCATTCTCCAATCATCAACTTTGTTTTCCTTCTCTTCCCTGCGTGAGCTCCCCTCCTTTGCATGAATTCTCTCCTTCCAATGAGTGAGAGTTCCAGTGAGTGAGAGAGAGCTATTTTGGGTTAGCTTTGGTGCGTGAACGTGAGTAAACTGAGAGCTTGAGGAGGGAGCTGCTGGAGCTGTGTGAGCTGCCGTGAATTGGAGTGCAGCTGTCCCTGCTCTGTGTCATCATTAGTGGTAAGGAATTAGGGGTGTCTTGGCCATTTGGAGGCCCTATACCACAAGTAGGTGTGCGTGAGTTTACGTTGGTTCCCTAAAATGGTTTTTGATTTTTGTTGTTAGTTAGTTTTTAGGTGATAATCCCTTGAATGATATTTGTTCCTTTGTTCTTATTGCTCTGTGTCATCTTTGTTGCTCTGTGATATTTCTCTTTTGTTGTTTCGCTCCGTTTTATTGTCTGTTACGTGATACAAATGCCTATTTTGATGAATAAATGATGAATGCTAAAGGGGTGATGAATGGTTAATGCGAATTCTTAGTTCGAATAGGTTTAGTTAAATGGTTAATTAGTAGCTAACCCTTGAGTATGTTCATTAATAAATTAATCAATTTATTGTAGTTAACTATTTCACGATAATTAAGTATAAGCATGTAAGTAGAATAATTGTAGCATAGCATGTAATTAGTATGATTAACTAATTAGCATATTTAATTAAATTAACTAACTGGAATAATTAGTAGCATGTTTAGTTGTTAATAACCTTTAACATGTCAATTAACGTAATTAATTAGAGTTGAACATGTCAATTAAGTCAAGCATGTTAACTTGAGCATGTAAATCGACCAGGCAGTTAACTAGGCTAAAGAATTATTTTCAGTTGAACATGCAAATCAACTAGGATAGTAATTGATTAGTTAAACATGTTTAATTAACTAACTACAACAAAAGTATGTTTAGGATAATAATCATAGCATGTTTGCATGTTAGTTAACTATCAATCGTTTAATTCAAGCATGTTAATTAACTAGGTTGATTAAGAATAGAAGTTGTAATTTATCGAGCTTGAAATTTCTAGGATAACTAATAATGGTAATCTTCCATGAGCATGTAAATCAATTAGAATAACTAACTAGAATATTAATCGTATCTTCCCTGAGCATGTAAATTGACTAGGGTATATATGCGTAGAATTCTGAACACACCTAACCAATTAGTTGTAAGTAATAACAATTCTTGAGCATGCTTGTTAAATTATGCCTTAGCTTCACACGCACGTCGCTTACGGATCTGTTATATTTCCTTTATTAGTTCTATAATTTCTTCCTTCATATGTTGTACTTTATTGGTTGCTCCCTTGTTATTATTTGCCCTTATATGCGCTTTCAATTACAGTTGCTTTCAATTACTTATATGCGCACTTCAATTTCTGTTAATGTACGTTATAATGTATCATGCATCATGTTAGATTGAGAATGTATGGTCATGCATCATGTTAATAGAAACTAATTTTGAGTGCCACCGGGGTGGTACTCACACATGCATAAGTGAGGTAAAATGTTAAGAAAATGAAAGAAATTGGGAGTTTAAGGGCGGTACATGGGTAGCGGGTCTAGTCTGCACTAGACCAAGGCCCCCAACCATGATGGGAAAGGGGACCTAGTGCAAGTAAAAGGCTAGATCCGACCGACTATCCATTCCGAAGGAAAATCCTCCAATTCCAGCTCGATGTACGAGTAACGAATAAATGAATGAATGTAAAGTAATAAACGAACAAATGGCCTATTGAAAGGACTGGTTTGGGTGGCCCCCATTCCATAATGGACTAAAGAGAAGCATTTCATAACTGCATGTAACCCTTTTTTCCTTATTAAGCCTTTGGGCTTACAGTTACTTGTGATGTAGGTGTAGATACTTGTACGTGGAATAAATGCACAGACTTAGGCGTAACGAAAAGATGAACAAACAATATTAAAACAGAGATGATGGATTTGCATGCACGAGGGAGCTCGTGGCTGGCCAGACATATAGAGGGTAAAAAAGAAACAGTTATAATTAAATTAAGTTTTCTAAATTGTAATTAAATGGTTAGTTTCTTTCATTAAATTATTTACGCTTCCGTGTTTCATCAATTCGATTTCCATAACGAGTTTAACGAATTGTTAGTAGCGGTCTGGTTTAGCGTCGTGCTCTGATCTGTTTTAAAAGTGATTTCAATGATTTTACAAAGTTTCAAATTTTAACGCGTTTTAAAGGATTTACGAAAAACTAGGACGTTACATTCTTCATATTGCAGAAACTGGATTGAATCTGTCTTATGTTGCGGTCGAACATTTTTCACTACTCGACCACTAAACTACTGAGCAAGGAGCAAAGCGGACATTCGACAATGTGGATCAGTCTGCAAATGATAAGCGTGAACAGAATGAGTTAGATACAACTTTAGTTAGAAACTTTCAAGTTGAACCGTGTCCCAAGTGTAACAAGAAACATTATGGTGAGTGTAGGGTCAGTACTGGATAGTGTTTTAAGTGTGGGAAGCAAGGTCATTTAGTTAAGAATTGTCCGTTGATCATCAAGGAACAAGGAATAGTAGCACGAGTATTTTCACTATATGGAGTTCAAGAAGATTAGCCATCTACGTCTAGGCTAGGTATTGTACAATTCAATAAAATTTAAAGTTTCATTTTATGTGCTCCCTTGGTATTTATTTTGGCATACATGTTAGGTATAGATGGCAGTAAGAGGAAAGGACACGAGTAGAATACGTTTTAAGCAGGATTAAATACCTTTAGACTAGATAAATTTTGAGGACAAAATTTATATAACGGGGGAGTAATGTAATATCCCAAATTTTCATAATGCTAAGCATAGAACTTAAGTGGTAATTCAGGGGTATTAGGAGCTAAAATGGACAATTAAGGTGTTGGTCAAGAGAAACATATTTGGGAGAAGTGAATTATGATACCCTAAATTATGTTCATATTAAGCTTAGGAGAATGATTAAGAATTGACTTGGATAATTTAAGTGTTGGTCGTGGGAAAATACATTTGGAAAATAGTGAACAGTACTTAAGTTGTGGAGAATAATAGAGTTGATAATATTCAAGGATATATTGAGTTTAGTAAAAAATAAAGTGGAGGAATGATGGATCATATATTATAAGTTTAAGGATACTTTGGATAACTTGGAATAGTGTGTTTTGCTATGGATATATATATATATATATTTATATATTCATGATATATTGGAGAATTGGAGAAATATATATATATATTTGGAAAAGAAGAAATATATGGCAGTTGATTGATTGGAAGGAGAGGATTGACCGACGTTGATGAAGTTGTGAATTTCTGATTGGCAGTCGATCGTCCAAAGAAATCGATCGACTGGCATGATCGACCGATAATTTGGAAAAGAGAATTAGCGGCTGATCGATTGAATTGACAATTGATCGGCCGAAGGAGAATCGATCGACCGACAATCTAGAAAGTTGCCAGAAATGGAAATGCCATCGCCTGGAAGCTTCTAGGTTCGACGTTGGAAGCGTCTGGACGATCAAGCATCCTTCCTTTTGGCCTTTCACCTTCATGGATGCTGAAGAGTTAGTCTTACGGTCGATAAATTGAGGATGTGTGTAAGCTGAGAGAAGTTTTGGAAAATGGCAGAGAGGATGTTGTGAGCTTGGAAAGAGGATAAAAAGTTCTATGAAGGAGAAGTTGCAGTATTGTTGGAGAAAGAGCACGAGCACGTGAAGCAGACAGTGAGAAGAAAGGATGGCTGTAGAGTTTTGGAGGAAAAGAGTGTAATCGAGAGGGTGAAGGAGTTGTTAAGAGATTCTAGAATTTCGAGAGAAGTTTCTAGAGTTTTGGTGAGAGAGAAATTCTGGTGAGTTTCTGTGTGAAGCAACCGTGATAGAAAACTGTAATGGAGAATTTGTGAGTCGTGAAGTATGTTTTAATTGGAGTGAAGAGGGAGAAAGAGACTATGAGGGCGAAATTCACGTACTCTCTTGTGCTTCAGGTATGAAAGTTCTCTCCTGGATATATTGGTTTTGATTGATGGTATGTCCTCGGCCATGTTGACAAATTGTTTGTGGGTTCTAATCGGGTGGTTTGGAAATTGCTATATGCCTTTGTTAAGAGTGAAAACAAATTGATGCGTCAGTTGTTATACTTGGATGGTTTTATGGATATTATGGGATATATGTGTTCTGAGTTTAGGGTTGAGACTATGTTAATATGATATGTTTTGGATATAAGATAAGGACTATTGTTCTACAAATTATTGGATCTCTGTTATTGATTGGTCATTGCTATCTGTTGGGTTTTATTAGTAAAGAATTGTTAAGTGGACATTATATGCTGATTAATTATGGAATATTACGTTGTTAGATAATAGGGTTAGAACTCAATGTTAGGATAGTTAGGGTTGAAGTTTGTTCTTTAAGTTATTATTGGACATGTCCATTTGATGCTGAGTTTGATAAACTATTGTTTATGAATAGGTATTGAGGACAAAAAACTTTAAGTGCTAACTCTTTAAAGCTAAGGACTCCAGGTAAGTGGTACTGCATGTGGTTTGCCTGAAAAGACCTACATCACAGGAATTAAGGTTTGTTTGATGCCTACATTTTTTAGAAATATAGGTTATGATAATGTTATTTAGGAGATGTACTATTGATTGATTGTTTGGTGTGAATTGTATGTTTATTATATTTAAGTTCAGTTCCTTAATTAGGAATCAAGCATGTTTGAAGAATACGGTAGATAGACATATTAGATAGAATTGTATACTTCATGCATTATCATTTTCCTAATGTATATGAAAATGAATAGACGTAATTGAACCTAAAGTATACGAAAATGAATAAACGTAATAGGTGTATAGAGATGTGAGTTCTTGAGTTGGTCGCCAAGGTGTGTGCCATGAGATGACTGCCTTGTGCGTAAACCGCTCTACCTTGTCAAGTTGACATTTTTAACACTTGGATGGATAACTATAACTAAATGAAAATGGAACTGAAACAAAACTGTAACAGAATTAAACGGAATAAATGTAAATAGTTTTTTGTGGTCCGGTTGGTTACACCCGGCATAGAAACCCAAGATAAGTAAATAGTTGTTTTTGTGGTCCGGTTGGTTATGTCGGGCACAGAAAAAAAAGAAATTATAGTAACAGGCTAAAGAAAACTAATATGTAAAAGATAAATGAAGATGAAAAGGAAAACAAAAAACTTCATACTAACTTACTAATATGTAAAAGTTGCATGTGTATGTCTTATTTTATGTTTATACCACTTACTAAGCTTTAGGCTCATAGTTAGGTCCTGTGATGTAGGTAAAGAGTCAATGATTGGATAAAGCATATAAAGAACGTAGCTGATGGAGTACTGTTGGGTTTGGTGTTTGTGCTATTGACGGATTAACCTTGGGGGTTATGAAATGGATTAAGTGTAATTAAATGTTTTAAGAATTGTCAAACTACTTTCAAGTGTTTAATGACTTCAAACTGTTTTAAGTTAATGTTTTATCTGTGCTTATGTAAATAGCTTTTAAATGGCTAGATTGTGGTATTTAAATGTAAAAGACTTCCGCATTTCGTTTACTCTGAGTTTTATATGGTTAAGACTTCCGCTTTGTTTTACTCTGGTATTCCCTCACATATGTGTTTTTAAAGATCAAAAAAAATTTATACAGTAAAAATGTTATGGGATGTTACATTAAAACAATGGGGAATATTCAAGACATTAAAATCCACCAACAATCTAATATACACAATTTATCCATAGACATTTACAAATCATTCAAATATCTCCCCCTTTGACATTTACCAAACATAATTAATTGGGGGTTCAAGTAGGAGAGAACTCAAAACAATCCAATCAAAATTTCTCCCCCTATCTCAAGTTTAAAAAAAAATCATTTTCTTCTTCCCCTTTGAATACCAATGGTAGGGATGAAAATGTAAAAATCTTTGATACAAAATGAAAATACCATTCAACTTAAAAATATTTCTCCCCCTATGTCAATATACTAATTCAATCAATGCGGACAAGCCAAAGCATCAAAAACCAACAAACCAATATAATGATCGCATCTTATAAAACCAATTTTAGATTGATACCAATTGTAAACATTCAAATTTCAATCAATATATACCAATCGTAAGATTTATACAACTTGAAGGATTTATGCAAATTGAAGTATTAACATAATTTAAATCCTATGATGTCAAACAATATGCATACTATATGATCCATGTAAATCTAGAGTATAAATTATATAAAAACCTAATATGCATACCCTAGGAAGTATCCCATCATTCACTATCAAAAACATTTATTTGAATGGGTGATCAACCAACCTAAAACAAGACTCAATTGCCTTTCTTAGAAACCCAAATCTTTTTGGGTCCTTTTGTTTTAGGCTTAGTTCCTTTAGGAACCGAAACAAATTTAGAACTAATCATTTTGCCGTTTGATTTCAATTGGCAACAAAATTATTTATGTCCTACACAATTACAAGTATTACAAATAATAGGACAAACAAAAAGATTTTCATAATTTTTCCTCTTAACAAAGGGTTGATAACCAATATCGGCTTTATCAAATGTAACTCTTTGATTACCTAGAAGCGTGTTCAAATTTTTACTACCATTTGTGGATTTAATCACAATATTATTCAACTCATCATTTTTAGTTTTTAATTCACATATTGTTTTCTGAAATATTTAACAATATCAACATGTTTTTTCACTAAATTGTCATTTTTCCTTTTTCAACAATTTATATTTGGTCTTAAGCAAGTTGAATTGTTCAAATAATTCCTCAAAAGCTTCTAGCAATTCATTATCATCATCAATATCATCCAAATAACTAGAAGAATCGTGTACCTTGTCCTCCTTGGCCATGAAGCAAAAATTGGATACTTTTTCAATTTTGGAAGACGAATCATCATCGCTATCATCCCATGTGGTCTTGAAAACTTTCTCCTTAGAGGCCTTAGGTGTCCTTTTTGCTTTTGGGCAATCGATTTTTGTGTGACTGGGTTTTTCGCATCCAAAGAAAATGATGCCCTTCTCCCCTTTCCTTTTTCTCCATTGGAGGTACTTGTTGAATTTCTGAGTCATGAATTTAACCTCTTCATCATCTTCATCTTCTTCCACGGAATCAACTTGGTTGCTTGAAGAGGCTTTGAGGGCAATGCTCTTTGATTTAGAGATTTCTGTCTTCTTTTGCTCCTCCTTTTCATTATCTATCATTGTGATCTCATGCATCATTAGGGAACTGATGAGTTTCGCCATCTTCAATACCTTGAAATCTCGTGCCTCTTGGATCGCCATTACCTTCGGTTGCCAAGTTCTTGGTAGGCACCTAAGAATTTTCGTTGGGATAAACTCTACTAAGCACTTTTAAACTATTAGTAAGGTTAATGAAACGAGTAAACATATGACTAATAGTTTCATCTTTATCCATACAAAATAATTCATATTCATGAATAAACATACTAAATTTATTTTCCTTCCCTTGATTAGTACCCTCATAAGTAATTTCAAGTCAATTCCAAATTTCTTGTGCATTATCACATCCTTGGCCTCTATTAAATTCATCTCTACTTAATGCACAATATAACATACAAATATCCGTGAAAGGTGTGATAGTTGGCTTAGGAAAAGGTTGCTAAAGTTACAACATTTTTATTTCACCAAAGAATTTCCTCTTGTTCAACAAAAAGAGAATTCCGCAAACAAATAATGAGAATTTGATTACAATCTTCAATCAAATTCACCAATCGCAATTGGCTAGAAGATTGCATGGAAAAGACAAAGCTTGAGTAATTTTCACAACATTCAAACTTTCGATTTTTCAATCAAAAGAATTAACAATATTCCAAAAGAAAGAGAGGCTAGCCACGACTAAAAAGGGTTTTAATCATGAAAAACTAAATTTTCATTAAGTTTGGTGGGGTATAAATAGCCCACAATAAAAGAAAAGCAATTAAACTAAGATAGGGTTCGGTTTATGTAAGTGCCTAACCGAATCATAAATCTATCTATTCAAAATTTAAAAGATCTAGGAAAACTTAAAATAATTTAAAAACTAACTAACTAAAGATTTAATTGAATTTGAACTTTACTCAAAGATTTCAATGAATTCAAATTCATGGCATCATGCTTTTGTTAGCCTAAGTGTCATTAGACTTGTTTGTTTTGATGATATATGTTTTAATTGTAATTATAAGTTGTTTATTGGTTAATTATGCTTAATGCTTTTATCCTTATATCCTAGATGACCATTATTGGTAATACCTTCTAATAAGAGTATTTAGATGTATTAATATCCTTGTCTAAGTCCATTAGCCTAAGGTATGATTGTTCAGACTTAGAAGCTTCAAGGAATGTAATTCAAGGAGGAGAGATCAACTGTAGCCGTATGGAGGTCGACCAAATTTGTGCAAAATAGAGGTGGCGGTCCACAAGCTGAGAAATGGTCGACCGATTTTAAAAGGCTGAAGGCTTAGTTGTTTAGCGGTCGAGCAGTGAAGAAATGGTCAACCGCAACATAAGATAGACTCAAGCTAGTTTCTGCAATATAAAGAATAGGTTGACCAGTGAAGAAATGGTTGACCGCAACATTAAATAGATGCTTCCTAGTTCTGCGATCAAGGAAATGGTCGATCAATCGGTCAAGCAAGAAATAGAAATTGTGAAGAAGCGATCGACCAATATGATAAAGTGGTTGACCGGTCTGAATGTACAACGCAACGGATAGATTCCAACGGTCGGATGACAGTCGACCAAAATGGAAATGGTTGACCGACTTCATAGTTTCTATATATAGAAGACACTCCAAATCTCAAAGTAACAACGCGAGAATAGTAGCGAAGCTCTGACAAATTTCATCTACAATTTTTCAATATTCAAAAGAGTGATTAAGCCTATCTCTCCCATTCTAAAACTTGAGAGTTTACATTGTGAGAATTAGGTTATTTGTTGTAATTTTCTTTTATCCTCATTGTACTCAAATCATGGGTGACGCTCTATGAATAGTCAAGTGAAAAAGGGTGACACCCTGAGAAAGAGTCAACTTGTAAAGGTTTAATTGGCACCCGTGAAGCCAATTGTCACCAACCAGGGAGGTTGGGTGATTAAAGATCTCCAAGTCAGAAACTTGGAGTGGGGACGTAAGCTGAGGTTGCCGAACCGCATGAACAAACTCGGTGTCATATTTCTATCCCTAAACTCTTTTACATTTGTGATTGTTTGCTTGTTTATTCTTGATAAATCACTTAGAGTTTGGAAGAACAAATATTGCACGAAAAAGTTAGCACACCTAATTCAGCCCCCCTACTATAGGCAAGCACCAACCTTACAATTGGTATCAGAGTGGGGTTATAAACTTTTTGTGTGATTTTGTGCTTATTTGGATAAATTTGCATCTATTGGTTTTTTTTATTGAGATTTGCTTGAATAATTTTGTTTGAATTCTTTGTTGATATAAATTGCTATGGCCTTCAATATGCAAGTTGAAGGGCAATTTTTGATTAGGCCTCTGTATTTTGATGGAAATGATTATGTTTATTGGAAATCTGGGATGAGAATTTATATTTAATCTTTAGATTATGATATTTGGAATATTGTTGAAAATGAGTCTTTCATTCCTCTTAAATTTGAAAATGGTATAGTTGTTCCAAAATTAGTGAATATAATAATAGTGATAAACGAAAATTGAACATGAATGCCAAAATTATAAATATGTTATATTGTGCTATAAATCGTGATAAATTTAATAGAGTTCAAGGTTGTGATAGTGCCTTC
>CM039472.1:24267489-24497206 GCA_022433065.1 Begonia loranthoides
CCTAGTATAATTTTTTCCGCTTTGGGATAAAGCCTAAAATGTGTTGTACTAAGTACGGAAAATAACTCTATTTATAAACCATTCACTTTTCACTCTCCCAAGCTATGTGAGATTGTGTACCCCAACTAGTATGAGCTAGTCTATCACAATCAACAGTAACTTTGGTCGTCTTTACATTTACAGGGTGAGCTACCACAATAATGCATCTATATGCAATTAATAGTAATGCAGTTATAAATCTTTAAAATTATATTAACTTCTTCAGTTTTATAAAAGCTCATACATGGTCACTCTTAATTTTTCAGGAACAAGTATCAACAATTTGTGTGATAAAGGCAAAAGGAGACTAGTATAATGCTTTAAGCACAAAATATGATTAGAAGACTTTGGTTTTATTTTTTTATGTTGATCTACGACTGACTTCGGTGCGTAGCAAGTTGGTCGGGAAAAGATTGCTGAAAGTTACAACATTTTTATTCTATCAAGGAAATCCTTTTAAGTAAAGAAATTCACTCCAACAATAAATATTGAGAGTTTTTATACAACCTTGCGAAAGAAGTTCACCAATTGAGAAATATTGGGAATTTTTGTATGACCTTACAGTTCTGTAGGCTGCTGATAACATAAGGGTCATCGTGGAATACTCCTCTGATTGTAAGTTAATTTTGTTCTAATATTTGATTATATCCCTTAAATTGCTATTCCCTAATTAAAATGTAATTAATATTGTTTTAATATTTAATTATATCCCTTAATTTACTATTCCCTAATTAAAATCCAAAAATGGAAAGAAGAGCAAGAAACGATATCCCAATTCCTAATGAGAGAGATGATGCTTTAGATCGCATCGTCGAAGCTATCGAACGTCAATCTCGGTTTATGGAACAACAAGCCCAGCTCATAGGAAATCTTATGGAACGGGGAAATGGCAACAACAATGGAAACCCACATGCTCTCGTTGTACCTGCAGCAACTAGTTTGGAAAGATTCCAGCGCCTGAAACCCCCTACCTTTGAGGGGAACATTTCTGATGTTACGAAAGCAGAAGAATGAATATGCTCATTGGAGAAGATGTTCGAATACGCAGGTATACAGGAGAACGAGAAAGTAAGGTGTGCTACCTACCAGCTGACCCACAATGCACAATTCTAGTGGGACTCAATAAAAACGACGCTGAATATCCAGACCCTCACATGGATGGACTTTAAGGAATTATTTAACAAAAAATACTTTAGCTTCACAGTCCAAAATAAAAAATTCATGGAGTTTGAGGATATGTCAGATGGGGACTGTATCAGAATATATACGGAGGTCTGAGTTACTGTCGAGGTTTGCTCCACATTTCGTAGCGGAAAATGGGCATAAGGTCCAATATCTTGTCCAAGGCTTAAAGGTGGAAATCCTGAGAGGAGTTAGATTGATAGGCATTCAAAATGTCTCTTATGCTCAGATCGTAGCTCAGGCACTTGATGCGGAGGAAGTTGAAACCATTGCGGTGAGACAGCGGGAGTTTAATCAAAGGATCGGACAGAACAATCAAGGCATACAACAACGTAGTGCTCCACCAGTAAACCGTGGAGTAAAGAGACCATCGGGAAACAAGATACAGCCAGGGTGTGACAAGCGTCCCATGATTGAAGCTACTGCTGCTCCACCCAAACTATGTCCGATATGTCTAAAGCCTCATCAAGGACAATGCAGAGTTATGGCAGGAGGATGCTTCAAGTGCTGAAAAATCAGACAAGTGGCACAATTTTGCCCATCCATAGCTGGTGGATCTAGCAGTGCAGCTCTGCGCGTGTTTTCGTTATTCGAAAACGAGGAAGAAGAGGAGTTACTGGTAGTCATATCAGGAACTACATATATGAAAATCTAGTTTGATTATACTTTTACATGAAATGAAGATGATCCCTATAACCTTAGAAATTACACTCAAATAAATAAATAATTCTTCCTGGTCATCTAGGTACTACGTATGTTAATAATGTAGCTGCATATACTTTATTTGATACGGGGGCTACCCATTCATTCATATCAACTGAATTCTGCAAAAAGGAAAATTGTTTCCCTAGTATTTTAAAAAATGGATATAGGGTACTTGTACCATCGGGAGACTATATGGCTGCTAGCAGTATTTTGGAAGCATATGCAGTTTGAATGAACGATCTTGAATTTCATGCTAATTTAATAATTATGGATATAAAAGGGTTCGACATTATCCTCGGTATGGACTGGTTGACCCAGAACTAGGTGATCGTTAACTGTGCAAGACATGAGGTCCCTTTTTATCCACTTGGAGGCGAACATCACATCTTCCGAGGAAGTAAAGAAAAAGGTAAATTAACAGTTATTTCTGCACTCAAGACAAACCAACTAATGAAACACAGGTGTGAAGGATTTCTTGTGAACCTTATAAATACTAGAGTCAAATCAGAGACAAAGGTCGAAAAAGTTATGGTAGTACGGGACTTTTTGAGAGTTGTCCTAAATGATCTTCCTGGTTTGCCACCTAAAAGAGAGATCGAATTCGTGATAGACTAACAGCCTGGCACGGAACCAATCTCAAAGAATCCATACCTAATGGCGCTCGCTGAATTATGGGAATTAAAGACCTAACTCGAGGAATTGATCGATAAAGGATTCATTCATCCGAGTTTCTCACCTTGGGGAACTCTAGTGCTATTTCTGAAAAAGAAATATGGATCATTACGAATGTGCATAGACTATCATGAATTAAATAAGGTAACGATTAAAAATAAATATCCTTTACCACGAATTGATGATCTATTCGATCAGTTGCATGGAGCATGCGTATTTTCAAAGATTGATCTCACCTCTGGATATTATCAGTTGAGGGTTAAACCCAAAGATATACCCAAAACAGCATTCCGAACCAGATATGGACACTATGAATTTCTGGTTATGTCTTTTGGGCTGACCAACGCCCCTGCGGATTTCATGGACTTAATGAATCGTATATTCAAGGATCATCTTGACAAATTCATTATTGTGTTCATCGATGATATTCTTGTATATTCCCAGTCAGAGGCGGAACATTGTGAACATCTAAAAATCGTCTTATCTATTTTGGAGCAGAACCAGTTGTATACAAAATTCTCAAAATGTGAGTTTTTGCTCAAAGAACTTACTTTCCTCGGTCATGTTATCTCTAAAGACGGCATCGCTATGGACTCGACCAAAATTCAAGCTATTATTGAATGGGTACAGCCGAAGAACATGGGTGATATTAGAAGTTTCCTCAGTTTGGGAGGATATTATCGGTGTTTTATCAGTGGATTTTCCAAGATTGCACTACCTCTCACTAAGTTGACTAAGAAAAATGTGAGATTTTGGTGGTCCACTAAATGCGATGAAAACTTTCAAGAATTAAAGCGTTAGTCAATGTTAGCACCAGTACTAACCCTACCTGTAGAAGATAGTAATTTTTGTATCTACTTGATGTATCCAAAAGTGGACTCAGTGGGGTTCTAATGCAAAATGGAAAGGTGATAGCCTATGCCTCGAGACAACTTAAACCACATGAGATTAACTATCCTACTCATGATCTCGAGCTTGTTGTTGTGGTCTTCGCACTAAAAATATGGAGACACTATCTTTATGGACAACGATGTGAAATCTTTACAGACCATAAAAGCTTGAAATATATATTCACACAGAAGGAATTAAATATTAGGCAGCAGCGATGGCTAGAATTTGTTAAAGACTATGACTGTGAAATCAAATACCATCCTTGTAAAGCAAATGTTGTAGCAGACGCTCTAAGCAAGAAAGTTGTTTTAATGAGCAAAACGTGCAAAGAAATGTCTCCTGGATTACAGAAAGACATGCAACAGTTAGAGTTACAATTAGTTCCTGCTCAATTATCCGATATTTTAGCAACCCTAACGCTAAAACCATCATTACTTGAAAGAATTAAGGAAGCACAACAAGGGGACACTCAGTGTGAGGATTTCAAATTCAATCCGACTCTACCTGAATTTCAAGATTTTTCCTTATCTGCTGATGGTATTGTGAAATATAAGAACAGATGGTACGTACCCGAATCACTTGTGCGAATAGCAATTACGAAGGAAGCTCATTCTTCCAGTTTTTCCATCCACCTTGGGTGTAATAAGATGTATAGAGATCTTAAGGTGCATTACTATTGGCCAAGAATGAAGTTTGACATTGCATTTTATGTTGCTCATTGCCAAATATGTCAACAAGTGAAAGTTGAACATCAACGACCTGGTGGAATGCTTCAACCATTACCTATACCAAAATGGAAATGGGAGCACATCACGATGGATTTCGTCACTAGATTACCAAAAACTGTAAAAGGTCATGATGCGATATGGGTGATTATCGACAGATTGACAAAGGTTGCTCACTTTCTACCAGTACAAATGACCTACAAAATAAATCAGTTTGCAGATCTATATGTTGAGGAGATTGTACGATTGCATGGTGTTCCAGTCTCTATCGTATCTGATCGAGATTCAAGATTCACCTCAATATTTTGGAAAAGCCTGAATAAAGCTATGGGGACGGAATTAAAGTTTAGTACAGCGTTCCACCCTCAGACTGATGGCCAAAGTGAAAGGAGGATTCAGATATTGGAAGACATGTTATGTGCCTGAGTCCTTGAATTTCAAATCAGTTAGGGAAAGAAATTTTCATTGATTGAATTTGCTTACAATAATAGCTTCCAAGCAACAATTGGTATGGCACCTTATGAGACATTGTACGGCAGGAAGTGTAGGTCCCCTCTCTCCTAGAGTGAAGTCGGTGATGTTGAGTATTATGGGCCTGACCTGATTCAACAGACGTCCGAATCTGTGGCCCTTATCCTACAAAGAATGTTGGTTGCTCAAATTTGCCAGAAAAGTTACTCTGCTAACCATCGTCGAGATTTGGAATTTAACGTTGGGGATCGGGTGTTTCTAAAATTGTCACCATTTAAGGGTGTTATGCGTTTTGGGTGAAAAGGAAAACTCAATCCGCGATATATTGGTCCCTTTGAAATTTTGGAAAGAATCGGTAAAGTGGCATATAAAATACAACTACCAATACTATGGCCGGGGTGCACAATGTAGTTCACATATCCATGTTAAAAAAATATCTTGGAATTACCAATCAACTAACATCTCATGACAAAATAGAAGTTGGAACCAACCTGAGTTACAAGGAGAAGCCAGTTAGGATTCTGGATTTTCGAATCAAGAAATTGCGAAATAAAGAGATTCCACTCGTCAAAGTATTGTGGCAAAATCAGGCTGATGAAGAAGAATCTACATGGGAAAGGAAGGACGATATGGAAGCTAAATATCCCGAACTGTTGAGTTAAATTTCGATGACGAAATTTTTATAAGGAGGGAGGAATGTAATACCCCGACAATTAAATTGAGAATAAAGATTAGATAGCTTCAATTACGATACGAATATAAATATATAAATAAAATAAATGAATTAATATAGAATGAAATAATTATTAAAATAGAATTTTATTACATTAAAATATAAAAAAAATGGTGTGGAGTCCTGCAAATTTGGCCAAGCTTCTGTAAACAATTAGCCAAACTTTGGTCTAACTAATAGACTAAAGCCTAACTAATAGACTAAAAATTTAATCCTACCCATTGATTTTCTTCCTCAAATTGCCTATAAATAGGCTCATCTTCATTCTGAAACTCACACTAGCTTAAGGAGCAAAATTTAGAGTGTGAGAGGTGTGAGTTTTTGAGTGAAATTGGTGAGGGTTCGGGATTCCAAAGTTCAGGGGTAGATTTGTTATTCTGGTCTTTAGAGGAGTTTCCGGCGGAGAAAAATTACGCGGTCGACCTAGAAATTTTGGTAACAAATCTCCGTCTCTCCTATAGTTATTTAGTTGATAGTTTTAATTAATATTATTGTTATTATCGTTATATTGTTTTAGAAATATTAAATTCAATATATTATCGTTAAAATTATATTGAAATACTAAATGCTACCGTTATTATTGCCAAAATTATATTGAAATGTAAAATTCAATATATTACCTTTATTATCACCAAAATTATATTGAAATGTTAAATTCAATATATTACCGTTATTGTCGTTAAAATTATATAAAAATGATTATATCTAACATGCTATCGTTATAACCACCAAAGTAAATTAGAAATGGTAAATTAAAATATAATAGCGTTATTATCGTCATGTTACTTAGAAATAGAAATATACTATTATTATTATCACAATTAATTGTAATGGTGTAATTGTATTGTGCAAATAAGTTTTGTCTAAGGAGACTAGTATTTAAGTGGATCTGTTGTGACCCACCAGCCTTACCTGGGAATTTATTTGGAACGAATATTCTGTCTAAGGAGACTAGTTCTAAGTGATCTGTCAAGAACCGCCGGTCGTTCCTGGGAATATTTTGATCGGTACTATCTACGATTAATAAAAAGAAATGAAATAATAAATAATATATTTTAATTAGTGAATGTCGTTGTAAAGATATTAACGAGGAAAAAGATAACAATACAAACGCGCTAAGGAATCCAGGTAAGTTGATACTTATTGTGCTTTGGTCTTCGAACCCTACACCACAAGAATTAGGACATTGTTTGTTGATTGTTTACCACTTTAATAGAATATTTAGGTTGTTTACTGTTTTACCACAAATTAAGCATGTTCCATATTTTGTGCTATTGATTGCTGTATGTTTATTAGAAGTAGGTTTTTTTAATGACACGTTTATTAGTATTGAGATAATGATTATAAGATTAAGCATGTGGCATCATAGAGAAGATTGATATTGTATGTACTCACACGCATCATGGTTTTGAAACGATACAAAAATAGGTTTTCCTGAATGAATTTGAAATGAGAACGGAAATGAATAAATGAATGATAACGGTAAAAGTTAAAGTAAAGAAAGAGTGAGCCCGAGGTTCTTTCCAGGGCACTCGAGAAAGTAAAGGATGGGTCCGAGGTTCTTTCTAGGGCATCCAGGTACAGAATGAGCCTGGGGTTCTTTCCGAGGCATTCTGGTACTAATGTCTAAGGTGGGCCCAAGATTCTTTCCGGTGCATTTTGAGACTAAGGTTTAGGGTAAGCCCGAGGTCCTTTCCGGGATATTCTAGGACCAAGGGCATAAAGTCTAGGATAAGCCCAACGGTATTTCCGGGGTATTCTGGATAGAAAAGAAAAGTGAAATGAAAATGGTAAACAAAAAAAGAAAAGAAATGGAAATAGAAAACGAAAAAAGATTTTTAAAATGCATAGCATGTTTATTTTATTTCACTTACTGAGTAATAGACTCATTAGTTAAGTCTTATTGGTGTAGGTGATACAAGTGTTAATGTACCAGCAGAGGAGGAGATATTTCAATAGGATCCCTTGGGTTATCAGCCAAGTTCGACATGATTGGTTGTGGCTCAGAGTATAATGAGTATTTTAAATAAGTGCTTTGTAATCATGGGTCTTTATTGTAAAACTTAAACTATGTTTTGAATTATCAATATCAACTTCCGTTTGAATAACTATGATATATTGTCAAATGAAAATTAATTAACACATTTTGACCAACTGTAATGCACCGTTTATTTTAAAACTGTTTTTCTCTTAAAAAATCGTGGTATAAATTTTTTTTTTTTTTTGCTTACATTATTAAAAATGTGTCAATTAATTTTTATTTGACAATATATCAGAGTTATTCAAACGGAAGTAGATAGTGATAACTCAAAACATAGTTTAAGTTTTACAATAAAAACTCATGATTACAAAGCACTTATTTAAAATACTCATTATACTCTGAGCCACAACCAATCATGTCAAACCTGGCTGATAACCCAATGGATCCTCCTGAAATATCTCCTCATCTGCTGGTACATCAACACTTGTATCACCTACACCAAAAAGACTTAACTAATGAGCATATTGCTCAGTAAGTGATATAAAATAAACATACTATGCATTTTAAAAATCCTTTTTCGTTTTGCATTTCCATTTCTTTTCCTTTTCTTTTCTTTTTCCGTTTTCTGTTTTTATTTGACTTTTCTTTTTTATCCAGAATACCCCGGAAAGACCCTCGGACTTACCCTAGACTTTATACCCTTAGTCCTAAAATACCCCGGAAAGGACCTTGGGCTTAACCTTGACCTTAGTCTCAGAATGCCCCGGAAAGAACATCGGGCTCACCCTAGACATTAGTACCAGAATGCCCTGGAAAAAACCTCGGGCTCATTCTGTATCTGGATGTCCCGAAAAGAACCTCAGACTTATCCTTTATTTCCTCAAGTGCCCCGGAAAGAACCTCGGGCTCACTCTATCTTTACTTTAACTTTTACCGTTATCATTTATTTATTCATTTCCGTTCTCGTTTCAAATTCATTCATGAAAACTCATTTTTGTATCGTTTTAAAACCATGATGCGTGTGAGTACATACAATATCAATCTCTTCTATGAGACCACATGCTTAATCTTATCATCATTATCTCAATACTAATAAATTTATAATAAACATACAACAATCAATACCACAAAATATGGAACATACTCAATTTGTGGTAAATCAGTAAACAACTTAAATATTCTATTAAAGCGGTAAACAGTCAGCAAACAAGGTACTAATTCTTGTGGTGTAGGGTTCAAAGACCAAAGCACAGTAAGTATCAACTTACCTGGATTGCTTAGCGCGTTTGTATCTTTACCCTTTTCCTCATTAATACATTCACTAATTAAAATCCATTATCTATTATTTCATTTCTTTTTATTAATCGTGGATAGTACCGATCAGAATATTCCTAGCAAAGACTGTCAGTTCTTGATAGATTACTTAGAATCAGTCTCCATAGACAGAATATTCGTTCCAATTAAATTCCCAGGTAAGGCTGGAGGGTCACAACGGATCCACTTAAATACCAGTCTCCTTAGACAGAACTTATTTGCACAGTACAATTACACCACTACAATTAATTGTGATAATAATAATAGTATATTTTTATTTCTAAGTAACAAGGCGATAATAACGCTATTATATTTTAATTTACCATTTCTAATTTACTTTGGTGATAATAACGATAGCATGTTAGATATAATCATTTTTATATAATTTTAACGATAATAACGGTAATATATTGAATTTAATATTTCAATATAAATTTGGTGATAATAAAGGTAATATATTGAATTTCACATTTCAATAAAATTTTGGTAATAATAACTGTAGCATTTAGTATTTCAATATAATTTTAGCGATAATAACGATAATATATTGAATTTAATATTTCTAAAACAATATAACGATAATAACAATAATATTAATTAAAACTATCAACTGAATAACTATAAGAGAGACGGAGATTTGTTACCAAAATTTCTAGGCCGACCGCATAATTTTTCTCCACCGGAAACTCCTCTAAAAACCAAAATAACAAATCTACCCCTAAACTTTTGAATCCAGAACCCTCACCAATTTCACTCAAAAACTCACACCTCTCACACTCTAAATTTTGCTCATTCAGCTGGTGTGAATTTCACAATGGAGATGAGTCTATTTATAGGCAATTTGAGGAAGAAAATCAATGGGTATGATTAAATTTTTAGTCTATTAGTTAGGCTTTAGTCTATTAATTAGTCTTTAGTCTATTAGTTAGGCCAAAGTTTGGTCCTTAAAAGGACCTACTTCTAATAAACATACAGCAATCAATAGCACAAAATAGGAAGCATGCTCAATTTATGGTAAAACAGTAAACAACCTAAATATTCTATTTAAGCGGTAAACAGTCAGCAAACAAGGTCCTAATTCTTGTGGTGTAGGGTCCGAAGACCAAAGCACAGTAAGTATCAAATTACCTAGATTCCTTAGCGTGTTTGTATCGTTACCACTTTCCTTAGTAATACCTTCACAACAACATTCACTAATTATAATCTATTATTTATTATTTCTTTTCTTTTTATTAATCGTGGATAGTTCATTCCTAGGAAAGACTTGCGGTTCTTGACAGATCACTTAGAACCAGTCTCTTTAGATAAAATATTCGATCCAAATAAATTCTCAGGTAAGGCTAGTAGGTCACAACGGATTCACTTAAATATCAGTCTTCTTAGACAAAACTTATTTGCACAATATAATTACACCACTACAATTAATTGTGATAATAATAATAGTATATTTTTATTTTTAAGTAATATGGCGATAATAACGCTATTATATTTTAATTTACCATTTCTAATTTACTTTTGTGATAATAATGTTAGCATGTTACATATAATCATTTTTATATAATTTTGCCAATAATAACGGTAATTTATTGAATTTAACATTTCAATATAGTTTTGGTAATAATAAAGATAATATATTGAATTTCACATTTCAATATAATTTGGGCGATAATAACGGTAGCATTTAATATTTCAATATAATTTTGGCGATAATAAAGATAATATATTGAATTTAATATTTCTAAAACAATATAACGATAATAACAATAATATTAATTAAAACTATCAACTAAATAACTATAGGAGAGACGGAGATTCGTTACCAAAATTTCTAGGCCGACCGCGTAATTTTTCTCCACCGGAAACTCCTCCAAAAACCAGAATAACAAATTTGCCCCTGAACTTTAGAATCCAGAACCCTCACCAATTTCACTCAAAAACTCACACCTCTCACACTCTAAATTTTGCTCCTTCAGCTGGTGTGAGTTTCACAATGGAGATGAGTCTATTTATAGGCAATTTGAGAAAGAAAATCAATAGGTATAATTAAATTTTTCGTCTATTAGTTAGACTTTATTCTATTAGTTAGCCCAAAGTTTGGCTAATTGTTTACGGAAGTTTGGCCAAGTTTGCAGGACTCCACACCACTTTTTTTTATATTTTAATTTAATATAATTATATTTCAATAATTATTTCATTCTATATTAATTCATTTATTTTATTTATATATTTATATACTTATCGTATTTGAAGCTATCTAATCTTTATTCGCATTTAATCTTGGGGGAATTACATTCCTCCCTCTTTATAAAAATTTTGTCCTCGAAATTTAATTAAACCATTCGAGATATTTTGCTTCCATATCATCCTTCCTTTCCTATGTTGCTTCTTCTCCGCTGGCCTGATTATGCTACAATACTTTGACGATTGGAATCTCTTTATTTCGCAATTTCTTTATTCAAAAATCCAGAATCCTAATTGGCTTCTCCTCGTAACTCAGGTTGGTTCGAACTTCGATTTTGTCATGAGATGTTATTTGATTGGTAATAGCAAGATATTTCTTTAATATGGATACGTGAAATACATTGTGCACCCCTGCCATAGTATTCGGTAGTTTTAATTTATACACCACTTTACCGATTCTTTCCAAAATCTCAAAGGGACCAATATATCACGAACTGTTTAATTAAATTTCGAGGACGATTCACTTAGTTCTTCAATTAATAGTTAAATAAGTTTTTACCCAATTAATAGTTATTTATTAAATTTAATTAATAGTTATTTATTAGTATATTTATAAATAAAATAAATAAATTAATATAAAATGAAATAATTATTGAAATAGAATTATATTAAATTAAAATATTTAAAAAAAAAGTGACGTGGAGTCCTGCAAATTTGGCCAAGCTTCCTTAAACAATCAGCCAAACTTTGCCCTAACTAATAGACTAAAGCCTAACTAATAGACTAAAGTCAAACTAATAGACTAAAAATTTAATCATACTCATTGATTTTCTTCCTCAAATTGCCTGTAAATAGACTCATCTCCATTGTGAAACTCACACCAACTGAAGGAGCAAAATTTATAGTGTGAGAGGGGTGAGTTTTTGAGTGAAATTGGTGAGGGTTCTAAAATTTAAAGTTCAGGGCTGGATTTGTTATTCTGGTTTTTAGATGAGTTTCCGGCGGAGAAAAATTATATGGTCGACCTAGAAATTTTGGTAACGAATCTCCGTCTCTCCTACAGTTATTTAGTTGATAGTTTTAATTAATATTATTGTTATTATCGTTATATTGTTTCAGAAATATTAAATTTAATATATTATCATTATTATCGCTAAAATTATATTGAAATACTAAATGCTACCGTTATTATTGCAAAAATTATATTGAAATATGAAATTTAATATATTACCTTTATTATCACCAAAATTATATTGAAATGTTAAATTCAATATATTACCGTTATTATCGTTAAAATTATATAAAAATGATATATCTAACATGCTATCGTTATTATCACCAAAGTAAATTAGAAATGGTAAATTAAAATATAATAGCATTATTATCGTCAAGTTACTTAGAAATAAAAATATACTATTATTATTATCACAATTAATTGGTGGTACAATTGTACTGTTCAAATAAGTTCTGTCTAAGGAGACTGGTATTTAAGTGGATCCGTTGTGACCCACCAGCCTTACCTGAGAATTTATTTGGAACAAATATTTTGTATAAGGAGACTGGTTCTAAGTGATCTGTCAAGAATCACCAGTCTTTCCTAGAAATATTCTGATCGGTATTATCCACGATTAATAAAAAGAAATGAAATAATAAATAATAGATTTTAATTAGTGAATGTTGTTGTGAATTTATTAATAAGGAAAAGGGTAACGATACAAACGTGCTAAGGAATTCAGGTAAGTTAATACTTATTGTGCTTTGGTCTTCGGACCCTACATCACAAGAATTAGGACCTTGTTTGCTGACTGTTTACCTCTTTAATAGAATATTTAGGTTGTTTACTGTTTCACCATAAATTGAGCATGTTCCGTATTTTGTGCTATTGGTTGTTGTATGTTTATTAGAAGTAGGTTCTTTTAATGACATGTTTATTAGTACTGAGATAATGATGATAAGATTAAGCATGTGGCTTCATAGAGGAGATTGACATTGTATGTACTCACACGCATCATGGTTTTGAAATGATACGAAAATGGGTTTTCATGAATGAATTTGAAACGAGAACGGAAATTAATAAATAAATAATAACGGTAAAAGTTAAAGTAAAGAAAGAGTGAGCCCGAGGTTCTTTCCAGGGCACTCGAGGAAGTAAAGAATGAGTCCAAGGTTCTTTCCGGGGCATCCAGGTACAGAATGAGCCCGAGATTCTTTCTGAGGCATTCTAATACTAATGTCTTGGGTGAGCCTGATGTTCTATCCGGGTCATTCTGAGACTAAAGTTTAGGGTAAGCCTGAGGTCCTTTTCGGGGTATTCTAGGACCATGGGTATAAAGTCCAGGGTAAGCTCGAGGGTCTTTCCAGGGTATTCTAGATAGAAAAGAAAAGTGAAATAAAAACGGAAAACGGAAAAAGAAAAGAAAAGGAAAAGAAATGGAAATGGAAAACGAAAAAGGATTTTTAAAATGCATAGCATGTTTATTTTATATCACTTACTAAGCAATAAACTCATTAGTTAAGTCTTGTTGGTGTAGGTGATACAAGTGTTGATGTACCAACACAGGAGAAGATATTTCAGGAGGATCCCTTGGGTTATCAGCCGGGTTCGACTTGATTGGTTATGGCTCACAGTATAATGAGTATTTTAAATGAGTGCTTTGTAATAATGGATATTTATTGTAAAACTTAAACTATGTTTTGAATTATCAATATCTACTTATGTTTGAATAACTCTGATATATTGTCAAATGAAAATTAATTAACAAATTTTGAATAAAGTAAGCAAAAAAAATTTATAGCACGATTTTTAAAGAGAAAAACAGTTTTAAAATAAACGGGGTGTTACAATTGATATCAGAGCATAACCAGGTCAAACTCAGTTCTGTAGATTGCTGATAACACAAGGGACATCGTGGAATACTCCTCTGATTGTAAGTTAATTTTGTTCTAATATTTAATTATAGCCCTTAAATTGCTATTCCCTAATTAAAATGTAGTTAATATTGTTTTAATATTTAATTATATCCCTTAATTTACTATTCCTTAATTAAAATCCAAAAATGGCAAGAAAAATAAGAAACAATATCTAAATTCCTAATGAGAGAGATGATGCTTTAGATCGCATCACCGAAGCTATCGAACGTCAATCTCGGTTTATGGAACAACAAGCCCAACTCATAGGAAATCTTATGGAATGGAGAAACAGCAACAGCAATGGAAACCCACATGCTCTCGTTGTACCTACAGCAACTAGTTGGGAAAGATTCCAGCGGCTAAAACCCCCTACCTTTGAGGGTAACATTTCTGATATTACGGGAGCAAATGAATGGATACGCTCCTTGGAGAAGATGTTCGAATACGTGGGTATACATGAGAAGGAGAAAGTAAGGTGTGCTACCTACTTGCTGACCCACGATGCACAATTCTGGTGGGACTCGGTAAAAACAACGCTGAATATCCAAACCCTCACATGGAAGGGCTTTAAGGAATTATTTAATGAAAAATACTTTAGCTTCACAGTCCAAAATCAAAAATTCATGGAGTTTATGAGGATACGTCAAACGGGGACTGTATCAGAATATATACGGAGGTTTGAGTTGCTGTCGAGGTTTGCTCCACATTTGGTAGCGGAAAATGGGCATAAGGTCCAACATTTTGTTCAAGGCCTAAAGGTGGAAATCCTTAGAGGAGTTAGATTGGCAGGTATTCGGAATGTCCCTTATGCTCATATTGTAGCTCGGGCACTTGATGCGAAGGATGTTGAAACCATTGCGGTAAGACAATGGGAGTTTAATCAAAGGATCGGACGAAACAATCAAGGCATACAACAACGTAGTGCTCCACTAGTAAACCGTGGAGTAAAGAGGCTATCGGGGAACGAGATACAGCCAGGGCATGACAAGTGTCCCATGATTGAAGCTACTGCTTCTCCACCCAAACTATGCCCGATATGTCAAAAGCCTCATCAAAGACAATGTAGAGTTATGACAGGAGGATGCTTCAAGTGCAGAAAAACAGGACATGTGGCATGATTTTGCCCATCCATAGCTGGTGGATTTGGTAGTGCAGCTCTGCGCATGTTTTCGTTATTCAGAAACGAGGAAGAAGAGGAGTTACCGGTAGTCATATCAGGTACTACATATATGAAAATCTTGTTTGATGAACTGATTTAATTTAATTTAATTTAAAATATAGGACGATTCTGATCTTTTAGTTAAAATAAGGATTTCCACCTTTAGGCCTTTGACAAAATGTTGGACCAAGGGTATTACAATGGTGCGGGAGTGTCGACGTTGGGAGGCTAGGGTTGGGAATAGCTGCGAGTTGTAGGGCACGGGTTGGACCTATCGAAACCACGAAGCCACAGTTTTCTCCAAGACTGACTGTGGTACGTATTTTGATTATGGCTATGTTGATAGGATGAAATTGCTACTGCGATTGTTGGAAGGAATTTGCAGCGATGAATTTGCAAGGATGAATCGACAGTGGCAAAAACACGAAGGTCCAGTCTTGTTGGTTCTGCATTGAACTAATTTATTTTCTTCTTGCTAACTCAAAATTTCTCCCTCTCCCAAGGAAATAGCAAACTTTCCACGTGGAGATTGAGCATTGGACCACCCTCCTTGAAGTGAGTAATTATCCATTACGTCTCCCTCTGTCTATAAATCAATGGCAATTGATGGGTATGCATGGGGAGATGCACTTCGGGTGTTTGGAATTGTTCTGAAGTGGAGAATAAAATGACAAAACTCCTCTCTGGTGAATTTTGAGCTGAGGCTGAGAGTTGATGTGAGGAATTGTGCTCTATGGAGAAAATCAGGCCAAGAGTGGTGAAGAGATGAGAAAGTGTGAGTGAGTGATTCTGGGATGCTGTTCTAGGGTCTGCTGGTAATTAGTCTTCTTCTCTGTTCTTTAATATACTTTCTGTTGATGAATATGGATGATGAAAATGTTAGTTATATGCTTTCTGTTTCTTTGGAATGAATAGTCTGCTGATAGTTCAAGTTGAGGAAATTAATGTTCTATAAATTTTCTGGTTAAGGGTAAAGGAATTTTGGATGACATGCTCTCTGTGTTGGACAATTTTATGTTGATAAATTATTGTGAATGCTCTCTATATCCTTGCGCTTATGCTACTGTGTTTTGGGTAATCTGTAACTAGATGAGTATTTTGTAGATTGTTGTTAACTGGAGAATTTTGATGATATGGTTTCTGTCAAATATGTTGATTGCTACGGTTGGGTTGTAATTCAACTACTGTATTTTGCTTCTGATTTCTTGATGCTGGAAAAGATTATACTGCTGATGGTGGGTTGATGTGTTCTACATAGAATGATCTCTCTAAATTCCTAAAAATGATTGATCTATGAATAAAGAAAATATATAGGTTATGTTGCTGGAAATTGGTTACTGCCTCTGATGTATATTAAGTTAGTGAGTTTAATTCTTGGAATCTCTGCCACTGTCGGGTGATTATTGCTACGGTCATTATAGTGGGATGGTGATGATGGATAATAATTGTTGGTTGAGAAGAAATGTTATTCAATAATTCGATTAATGGTTATTAAGACCCTGTAAACTTGGATGTTACCTGAATATTTGTTAAGAAATATTGTTATGATTAATGGAAATCGTTAAAAGATAATGAATTGTAGATTGAAGTTGAATATTGGGAATTGTTAAGTGTTAAGGTTTATGGAATTCAGTAAATGGTTATTAATGATTTGGGTGTTATGTATTTTAAGGTATTAATGGGAAAAATGATAAAAAGCTAAACGCGCTAAAGACAGTGGGGAAGTTCTTCAAGGGTAAGAAATAAAATGCACTGACCAGTGGAGACCCTGCATCACGAGATTTTTATGCTTTTAAATTAATGTCAATTATTGTTGAAATTATAGTTGAATTAATTGTTGAAATTATTGTTGAAATTAATTAACGCACGAAATTACGAAGAAAATGCTTAAACGTAAAGATGAATAAAATGTTAAAAATAAATATGGAATTTATGCTGAGCATTGTAGTGAACTACTGCCTTAATTTCATCGATATATATTTTATACTGCTATGAACTGTTGGACTGTATATGAACTGACATTCATGCATCATGATAGGACTTACGAAAATGTTACATATTTATGGCATAATAAAAGAAATGAACGAATAAACTTAAATGGGCATGTGAGGGTTTGGGAGAGAGGGTGACAGTCGTAGGTAGGAACATCTCAGATGGAAACACCCCAGATGGAAACCTCCACACATATAGAGATGGAGTCGGTTATTCCACACCGACCAACAAATGTATCCATGCTCTTAGTCCTCAACGTTAGAAAAGACAGAGATTAGGTGATGGTAGTGGTGACACCCCTAATGGAAACCTTCACCCACGTAGGGATGGAGTCGGTTAAGTCATACCAACAGATGTATCCTTTCTCTGATAATGAAACGTAAAGGAAATGTAAAGAAAAATGAAAAGACATAAAAGATAGGTTCTTTTCTGGAGAACGACTGCATAAGCATGAGCATAACATTTTATACATTCTATTTCTTGCTGTAGGCTCATTTTCTTACCCGTGATGCAGATGACTTTATTGATGATATTAATATGGAGGAGGAGACATTGTCAATTGAGATCTTAGATTATCAACCGGATACGACCTGATGTGTTATGACTCAAAGAAAATAAAGGTTGTTTTAAATAATGATTTTATTTCGGGAATGTTTTGTAATATAATGAACTATGAACTTTCTAAACGATTTTGAAAAATAAATGTGACTTTTATTAAATAATGTTTTGAAACAATTTCGCTATTAGTTTGCTGATTTACTCTGATATGTTTTTATTGAACATGTTTTAAAAAGAAAAATTTGTATGGCTAAAAATTGAAAATTAACATGTTTCTTGCAACTATACTAAATCCCCTTCCTTGAAAATCATTGAATTTTGCCCTTTGTTGGTGTGTTTGGCATAGGCTTCATTCTTTTTCTCAATGATCTTCTTTACCATTTCATGCATTGCTTTAACTTGCTCGACTTTACTTTATCCCTTTTTGTTAGTTAGTCCATCAATTGGTAGAGCAATAAGATCCATAGAAGTAAGAGGATTAAAATCATAAAAAAACTTTAAAAGGAGTTTGTTGAGTAGTACTATGAACGCTTCAGTTGTATGAAAATTCCACATAAGGGAGTTGTAAGTCCCAATCGGTTAATCGCTTGCTAACAATGGTTCTTAATAATGCTTACTTGAAAAGATAACCATCTATTGTACAATAACCACCCTCAAACTTCAAACCACAATTTTGATACCGATAACCAAATTTTTTATCCTCCACGTAAATCTCCTTTAACCAATCAAAATAAAAAAATTTAGCCTTTAGCTCAGATAGAAGAGTATACCTTTGTGAAAGTGCATCGACCACAATATTTGAATCACCTTTTTTGTATAAGATCATGTAGGGGTAACGTTCAAGAAATTTCACCCACTTGGCATGCCTTCTATTAAATTTACTTTGACCCTTGATATGCTTGAGGGATTGATGATTGGTTTGAATAACGAATTCTCGAGGAAGTAAGTAATGTTGTCAAACCTGCAATGCTATTATTAGTGCAAGAAACTCCTTGTTATAGGTTGAATAATTCAAAACGGCACATTTGATCTTGTCACTAAAATAAGAAATTGGTCTTCCCTCTTGCATAAGAATAGCTCTAATTCCCAATCTCGAAGCATCACAGTCAATTTCAAAGGTTTTATTGAAATCGGGTAAAGCTAGAATAGGTGCATTGCATAACTTTTCTTTAATAGTATTGAAACTTGATTGGCATGCTTTGGTCCATTCAAAGTCTTGACATTTGTTAGTGCAATCGGTGATAGGTGTCATAATAGTGCTGAAGTTTTTGATAAATCTTTGATAGACAGATGCTAATTTATGAAAGCTTCTTATTTCTGAAATATTTCTTAGAGCTGACCACTCCTTAATGGCTTGAACTTTAGTCTCATCTACCTTGATGCCTTGTCTTGTTAATGAGAAACCAAGAAAATATGCTCTCTCTTGCACGAAAGAACACTTCTTTAGATTGCCATAAAGTTTTGCTTCTTGTAACCTTTCAAATAAACGTTGAAGATGACCCAAATGTGATTGTAAATCGGTACTATAACTAATATATCATCGAAATAGATCATGATAAATTTTCCCAAGAAATTATGCAATACATGGTGCATGAGTTTCATAAAAGTACTAGAGGCATTAGATAATTCGAAAAGCATCACTAACCACTCACAAAGTCCGAATTTGGTCTTGAATATCATCTTCCACTCATCTTCTTCTTTCATACGGATTTGATGGTACCCACTATTGAGGTCTATTTTAGAAAACATAGTAGATCTGCTTAGTTCGTCAAGCATATCTTCAAGTCACAGAATAGGGAATAGATATTTGATAGTAATTTGATTGATGGCTCGGCTATCCACACACATTCTCATTGTTCCATCTTTCTTGGGAACTAATGATGTAGGTACCGCACAAGGGTTAGGGTTAAGAGACACTTGAATATAACCCTTGTCAAGAAGCTCCATAACTTGTTTGTGTAATTTCTTAGTCTCCTCGGGATTCATTCTATAAGTTGGATGGTTAGGTAATACAACTCCTAGAACAAGATCAATTTGATGTTCGATACCTCTTATAGGTTGTAAGCCATGTGGAAGTTCTTTTGGAAAAACATCTTCAAATTTTGTAACGAGTGCTTTAATGACTGCTAGTATCTCCCCTAATTCTTCAAGTCGTTCATGAAACATTATTAAAATAAGAGGACCACAACAAAGTAACACCCTTTTTAATTCCCCACGTGATATAAATAATGATTCCCTGCCCTTATTGTCTTTCTTCAATTAAAGATCTTTAGCAATCTGATCCAGACGGAGAGGAGCCAATTTAATCAATTTTCCATTATACTTGAATAAGTAGAAATTGGTAAACCCATCATGCATGGCCCTTTTGTCGAATTGCCAAGGGCGCCTGAGCAATATATGACTTGCACATTGGTACTACATCACAAACCACTTCGTCCACATAATCGCCCATTGAAAATGTAATTTTATCATGCTTTGTCACCTTGATGTTTTCACGATCATTGAGCCACTTTAAACAGTCTGGTGTAGGATGTTCATAGTCTCTAACTTCAACTTTTCTACAAGATCTATTGACGCCAAATTGGTGCAACTTCCACCATCAATGATTAAAGAACATACCTTTTTTTTATTAGATATCGGCTATGAAAAATATTCTCCCTTTGGTAAGCATCTTCATCATTGTGAAGTGTAGAGAGGGTTCTACGAATCACCATCCATAAACGCCCCTCTTGCACATAGATTACCTCTTTTTCCTCTGTGTTTGGTGTAATTAATTCTTCTTCACACTTAACGTCATTGTTCTCCTCTCATATGACTATAACTCGCCAATTTGGGCATAGAGAAGCTATATGCCCCACATTGAGGCATTTGAAACACTTTGTCTTTGGATATGGTTCGAGAAGCATTCTCCATTGATGTATTTTTGTCTAAGTTCTTGTTGGCCGAAACTCTAAGAGGAGCATTCTTTATGTCAAATTTGAATTGAGAATTTGTTGATTGAGTTGTTTTAGTAAAAGACCAAGAAGGAGTGAACTTTGATAATTTGCGTTGTCTTTCCACTTTTAGTGCTAACTGTATTACCTCCTCTATGTTGTGATATACTTGTAGCTCCACAACATTGCTGATCTCACTATTCAAACCCTTGATGAATTGAGCGATTGTCTGTTTCTCTGGTTCATCTAGACTACTTCTTATTTTTAGCATCTCAAACTCGGTTACATAATCCTCAACTGATAAAGTCCCTTGCTTTAGGCTTTGGATTTGCATAAACAATTCTTGCCTATAATGGTTTGGTACAAACCTACTCATTAAATTCTTCAGGACTCTCCATGTTTGAATGTCGTCTCCTCCATCGTGTCTTCTTTGAGCTTTAAGATTCTCCCACCATAAATTGGCATACCCCGTAAGTTCTAAGGTAGCTAATTGGACCTTGGTTCGTTCCAAGTAATTGTGACAAGCAAACACTTTTTCCACATTTTCTTTCCAGTCCAATAAATCATCACCATTACACGTTCCTTTGAAACTTGGAATGGGAAGTTTCACACTCTTTAATTCCTTGAAATTATCATGTCGATGTTGTGGACTTAGTGGATCCTCAAAATCTCACACATATTTAATATCTTCTACCAAATTTCCTTGCTTTTGCCGACCTCCTCGAATACCCCATAGCCCCTTAGTCTAGGATTTTGTGGTGTTTTGACATTATGATTCATCATATCGAGCATTTGTTGAGTCAAATTTAGAAAAATTCCTCGTAATTCATTAAATTGCTCTTGAAGGTATGGATCGACTTCATTTCTTGGTGGATGAACAGGTTGTGCTGATTGTGGGTTGTTGCCCTTATGGTGTTGCGATGAATTTGCAGCGCTCCTGGTAATCATAATTGAAGGAATCGAAAACTAAGCTCTGATACCAAATGATATGCGAATAACTTCAGTGCATAGCAAGTTGATTGGAAAAAGATTGCCAAAAGATACAACATTTTTGTTCCACCAAGGAAATCCTTTTAACAAAAGGAATTCATACCAACAAAAAATATTGAGAGTTTTGGTACAACCTTATGGAAGAAGTACATCAGTGGAAATTGGTGAGAAGATTGTACTAAATTGACAAAGTTCAAGTAATGCTCATAAATACTCAAACTTCCAATATTCACTATTGTAAAGATCAAAGGTATCCAAGAGAAAACAATCAATAGCCACGGCTAAAAGAGAATTTTATTTGATCCCAAACTTGTAACGCCCTACGTTATAAAATCATTTTCTTTATTTTATTTTTAGTCATAAAAAAATTTTATTTTATTCTTTTGAAAACATGTATTAATACTGTAAATAAGAGTTTTAAGCGGAATAAGCGAAATCAATTCAAAACATAATTTCATAATTTACATGACAATCCATATTTTACAAAACATTTATTGAAATAAATCCATAATTAATTATTTAAATCAACTGGTTTATATTCCTTAAGCAATAACCTCCCAGGTGGAATCTAGTTAATAACTCAAGAGTTCATCTGGCAATGCGTCCTCCTCCACATCAATATCATTAAGTTTGTTACCTACATCATGGGCAATACCATGAACCTAAGGCTCAGCAAGAAATAGAATGTATGTTTATGCTATGCAATGTTTATGCAGTCGTTTTAGAGAAGAACCTATGTCATGACCGGAAGACAGGCCTAACAGAACCACCGGGTCAAGCGATCCGATCCTTGTAGAAAACCTGGTCACCCAGCGCAAAGCGTGAATTAATTTGCAGAAGACGTAAAATGAATATCCAAGTACTGTGCAACAAATCCAATCCAATAGTATAAAGTTTTCAGATCAAATAGAAATATGAATGTCATTACCAAATAACCATAATCACTCAATAGAAATAAAAGAACACTTTCGATCCTGATCCTTAGCTGCATTCGCCTTTACCTGAAGTTTTGGGGAGGAGTCATTTGAGATGAGTGCTTAACTCAATAAAATATAGCTATACTAGATACACCTCATGCAAAACTGATTTTTCTCTATTTTCAAAAATAGGGTTATGTTTCTCATTTTACCATACATGAATGCTCCTTATCATATTATAAATCTAGCCCAAGGCCATCGATGAGACTTTTATCGAAAACTCGTTGTATACATAAATAGCTATACCTCATAAAATATGTCATCATCGTTTTCCAATCCAAAAACGTCATCAGTGAAAAAGGGTGGTCACTCAAGGACTCACCCGCCACTCAGCAGAGAATAAGTTGTCACTCGTCGATGACAACACCTCATGAGGCAGAAGAAGTATAAATGAGGGCGGTCCGTAAATCCAACGCGTCACCCGAGTTGCTGGCGATTCGCTCAGCTGCGATACAACTCGTACGATCAAATAGAACGGATACGGTTGCTCGCTATATGTAGGATTGTTTAACAGCTAAAATACCTAGAAGCTCCAAATGGACGAGGGTTGCCAACAAGTAAACTCGGCCGTCACGCCACCCGTCAAGTGAAATGGTACTTAGGTTAAACAAGTCTCTATGACTGACAACCATCTGATCCGTGGGACAACCTCTGGCCAGGTTTAGGGGCTTGTGACCCAAAGAGACGTCATCACTCTCCCGTACTGTTTACGACTATCAGGAGTTTCAACCTGAGGACACGTTACCAATGCCCCACCTATATTTTCACGCGTACAACCAATCAACTTTCACGCAATAGAAGGTTTCAAAGGGGTCAGTCTCGTGATGCTTTAGCACTAAAGTGCCAAGGCATCAAGAGGAATCATCCCCCAGTATATGCACAATAATTTCAAACCATGTACGGAATTAAATGTGAGAAAACATACTACTAATAAAAACTGATGTGTTATCGAACAGTCCCCGTCATTTTTCAAGTGTAGTATTCCACAAAATAATTATTTTGAAAACAGGATGTGATGCAATGCAATGCAAGAGGTATAGAAATCCCTATCTCGACGGCAGTCTCTCCTTTTATCCGAACGAGTAACAACTACGAGTGCCGGCTCAACGTCCTCGAACTCGTTCGAGCCTACAACATGTCAAACATGAAAAAATCTCATAAATACATCTCAAGAAATTATTGAATGATCCTATACCGAGTTTAAGCCCAACGTCTATCCTCAATTATCAAAACAAGACTTTAACTCATCTATCGTTCCAACAATGGAACTATCCCCAATATTCTTCATTCCAAAATTCACAGTTTTGTCCCAAACAGAACCATAAGTCCTTGGATTTTCAGCCCTCGATACCCATTACCAAAGAGTGACCAGCTTACAATCCCTCAAATTCCATCAATAAACCAAGAGTATATTATCCTTAAAAACAAAACAGACATTAAACCTTGAGATAGTCATCAAACAGTGAGTAGCTAACTCCTTAAACCGTGAGGAACATAGAGGTTACAGGGTATATCCACGAGATTTTCTTCCATCAAAACAAAACCAATATCAATGACCACAACATATTGAACACTCCCCTCCAACTGTTATAAATCCTCAGCTTAACAACACCAAAACTGAAAACAGGGACCAAATATCAAAGCCAAAATCAGTATCAAAGAGCCGCGACAAAATCACAATCCTCTATTTTTAATCAATGAAATCGTAGCACAAATAACACTGTAACTTCTCAAGCAGTAACCCAATACAGAATCGGCAACATCAAAATAAAAATCCAAATGAATCAGAATAGAAATCCAAAACAGCAGTAAATAAACTAAAATCCTTATGTCCATCAAACAAGTAATCTGGCCGAAAACCCCCAAATGGAGGACAACAGACCTAAACCCGAAAATCAGAACAGAGCCGAGGTTACTCACCAAAATTTGAAAATCGGAGGAAGAAATGGAGCTCCTCGGTTCAACTTATTCGTCGTCCAAACCGCTCGGCCTCGTCGGAGCTGTTACCGTCGCCCAAGGCTCGGACCTTTCTCGCTGCTTGAGATTGCTCGGTCCGATTGCACGACGGCTGCGTTCGACAATGCCCGACCACTCACAGTCAAAAATGTTCGAACGGACCTCACCCTCGTTGCTGGAATCGTCGCCTCGGCCACTCTCCCTCCCTCGCGAACTGTCTCTCTCGGCCGAAGGAAGCAGGTGCGAAAAATGGGAACCCTATTCCCATTCTTCACAAAACTGCTGCTTCCTCCCCTCTTTATTCTTTTTCCTTCTTTTATTCTTCATTTCTTCGCAATCTCACACACTGCCCCTCGCCCCGCCACCCACCCCCCCTCTCCTCTCCACAATCACCCGCCATCACTTATTTCTATTCCGAGGGGTGGACAAATTGGTTACCCGTTCCGGTTCCGATTCCGATTTCGATTTCGAATCTTTTGGAACCGACCGTTCGGTTCTCGATTTCAAGAGTGTGGAACCAGAATCGGAACCAAAACCAACCGAAACTGGAACCCAGTTCAGTTCTCCGTTCGGTTCCAGTTCCCAACCTGAACAGACCAGAAACAGTCGGCTCCTTTACAAACGCTGCTCTCCCCTCCACAGCACAATCACCCAGTTGTTTCTCCTCTTGTTTTCTCAACCTTCACCACTGAGCCATCTACAGCTGTTATGACTTTTACCTTTCAAGAATGGGATCATACTCAATCAAAATCAAAGATCAACAGGTAAATCATAAATCAAACCCTAATTCTAAAATCGCAACCCCTAAATCGCAAACTCTAAATCGCCTCTCGGTTCCAGACCTCACAGGTTTGCCGTTCAATCACCGTTCGCAGCCTCAGGTTCACCGTTCGCACTTCAATCTCCATTCACAGGTTCGCCGTTCGCACTTCTCGCTCTCCAGGTAGTCGCCGGTCGCTCTCCAGGTTCGCCGTTTGCTTTCCCTGGCAAGGCCCGCATTTTTGTTAAAAGAAGTCAGTTCTCGGTTCTTGAATCAAGAACGGAAAACCAAACCGCAATTATAAAAGAAAACCGAAAACTATAATAATTTACATTATAAGAACCGCAAACTAAAACCGAACCGAAACCACAGCTCCGTTTCAGTTCGATTGTCTGTTTTGGTGTGTTATTGCCCACCCCTATCTATTCCCCACTTTTATTTTTATTACTTCCTTATTTTACTTCTTTACTTCTCCCAATTGTCATTTACTCTTCTTAATTCGTTTTTGTCTTTTTCCCATCGTGAGGTCCCCTTCTTGTCTTCAAAACTCTCCTTCTCCTTTTAAATCTCACTTTCCTACTTCATTTTAGTTTTCTTTACACGTATCTTCCTTTGTCTCCCACTTACTCCCATTTCCTTTACTTCATTAATTCCAATTTAATTCCCACTTAATTTCATCTAGGGAAAATGACAAATCAACCATCGTGATTTTCGATCAATGACAAGTCAACCATTGTGGTATATTTTCTAACAAGTTAACCACTAACGTATGAGATATTGACAAATCTAACATCGCACTCAAGTTAACCCAGGCAAAACTGTCTGGACGCCGTGGCGTCTCTGGAACTCTCTATTTGTCATGCATAGCGTTCTCGATCAATTGTGTTTCATGGTTACTTCAAATTCGTTATGTATATGTTTTACGAATGCAATATTTTTATTGGTTTTTTGACCTCTGCACCTTCAAACTAGCATAACTTTTGCTACAAGTATCAAAATCGAACGCTGGAGGTATCAAATCGAAGCTCTCTTAGAGCTCTATATTCATCATTGGGTTTACCCCATGACCACCTTTCTCAGCCCCAAAATCAATCGTTTAAGCCCTCAAATTTGCGATCAAACAAATGCTTGGTCTGGAAAAATTTTTGATCACAAATTTGAGGGCTTAAAAGATTGATTTTGGGGTTGAGAAAGGTGGTCATGGGGTAGACCCAATGATGAATATAGAGCTCTGAGAGAGCTTCGATTTGATACCTCATGCGTTCAATTCTGATACTTGTAGCACAAGTTATGCTAGTTTGAAGGTGCAGAGGTCAAAAAACCAATAAAAATATTGCATTCGTAAAACATATACATAACGAATTTGAAGTAACCATGAAACACAATTGATCGAGAACGCAATGCATGAAAAATAGAGAGTTCCAGAGACGCTGCAATGTCCAAGCCTTTTTGCCTAGATGCCGCGGCGTCCAGGTTTGTATGCCTGGACGCTGCGGCGTCCAGGCGGCGTCCAGGCACTTGTTTGCCAGGACGCCGAGGCGTCCAGGCAGTTTTGCCTGGGTCAACTTGAGTGCGATGTTGGATTTGTCAATTTCTCATACGTTAGTGGTTAACTTGTTAGCAAATATACCACAGTGGTTGACTTGTCATTGACCGAAAACCACGATGATTGATTTGTCATTTTCCCTTTCATCTAACACTCACTTTTCCATTTAATTTCTCAAATATCCCATGTAACAATGTATATACTATATACATCAAAATAACAACTCTTTATTTCAACTTATTTCAAGCATCGCCTAACGATGTTTATCAATCCAATTTAATCCTCAAATTTCGTTTCTTAAATAAATTTCCTATTTTGAAAACTTTCAATTCCATCGATTCGAGTAATTGAGCAAAATTACATACGTGGTCGCTACGCGACAAATCAAGTCAAACATTCCATGTATTGACCGGTTCGAACGCAAAAAATTTACACGTGGATTTCTTAATTAAAAATTTTACGGGTTTTACAACCTATCTCCTTAGCTTTTCATTTTAGTTTCACTTAACAGTCCAGATGTAACAACCCGGATTTTCAAAAATCCTTTGAAATGCGTTAAATTTTGAAATTTTCTTTTTTAAAACAAAACGTATCAGAACGCAACACTAGACCGGATCGTTACTGACCATTCGTAAAACTCGCTATAAAATCTCATTTCGTAAAACTTATGAGGAAGCATTATAAAAATTGTTTATTTAAAACTTTGCGGAAGCGTAAATAACTAACTTAAGGAAGAAATGCTAAACCAGTGAAATACTACGTTTAATAAGTAAAACTGACAATTAAATACAACTTGGAAAACTTAATTTAAAGCATTAGTTCTCTTTTACCCTCTTTGTATGTCTGGCCAGCCACAAACTCCCTCACGTGTGCAAACCCATCATCTCTACTTGCTATTGTTTATTCGTTATCTTTCCCTATTCATAGTCCATGCATTCCTTATAGCGTACTAGTACCTACATCTACACCACAAGCAACTGTAAGCCCAAAGGCTTAGCAAGGAAAAATGGTTAATGCATTATGCTTATGACTCTCTTTAGTTCATTTGGAATGGGGGCCACCCAAACCAACCTTTTCTTACGTTCTTTCTTTCGTTCTTTACTCGTACTTTGAGCTGGAGATTGGGAGACCTATATGGAATGGTGCAGCTGATCAGACCTAACCCTTTTACTTACAATCCAGAACTCTCGTTCCTGATAAGGGAGGGCTTCGGCTAGATTGCAGACTAGGCTCGTCTACCCATCTGCTCCCAACTCCATTTTCTTTTCTCTTCTTTCGTTTTCTTATTATTTTTCCTCACAATACATGTGAGTACCACCCCGATAGGGTACTCCCTACTTTGTTTCTATTAACATTATGCATGATGCTTCACTACATAACATTCATAATAATTTAAGTGCACATAAAGAAAGTAATTGACGATAATTGAATAACGGAATGGAAAGCGCATATTGAAGAATAATTAAATTATTGAATTAGAAACAGCGAAACACATAAGGAAATCGACAAAGAACACTAAGGGAAACAGTAATCGCACACCCACCTATCAAAACGATAGTCATTGAATTAAAGCAATGAAAGCATGCTTGAACAGAACACATTATTAATTTACATGCTAGTTATCCTAGTTAATTCCCTAGACAGTTTACATGCTCTAGAAAGATTATAATTAAACATGCATTTATTATGATTTACTAAGCTTGCTTAATTAGTTTAATGGATTAAACATGCATAGCTAATAAATTAACATGCCTCTATTAGTTTAGTGGACATGCCATTCTAGTTAGTTAATTTAAACGGTTACCAATTGCATGCTTTTACGACCCTAAATGCTTAAACATGCTCTTACTCTGATTAACTAGACATACTATATTTAATAGTCTAGTTTATCATCCTAGTCAATTACATGCTTGATTAGTTAATTAATATGCTTGGCTAGTTAATGAGTTTTCATGTACAATTAGCTAGTTTATTAACCTGCTCAAGCTACTTAACATATGGATAATTAAACATGCAAGCCACATTAAACATGTTATGGTTAGCAACTAGTTGATTCCTCTCTAGATAGATTAACGTACTCAACTCGTTGATATATTATTATTCTAATTAACTAGCATGCTTGACTAAGTGATTAACAACTATGGATTGATCAACTAGTAAACATTAATTGGATTACATGTTATTATTAACTAATTTAGGATTCTAATTGATTAACATCTAAACATGCTTGGCCTAGTTGATTAATTAGATTAGTTTAAATTAATTAATGGTTAGCTACTTTGATTGAAATTTAAACATGCTAGTTAACCAACCTAATCTTGCTAGTTAATCGAACTGCCATTCAGGTTAAGTTAACATGCTAATAGTTTCACATGGACATCAAGCGAAGGAGATAGCAGAACAATTTAACGGCAGTACAATACATGAGTAATTGAGGAGGGAAATTGACAGTAACTACAGCAAGGCGTCAATAAATAATAGAACGTTTTAAAGAAACTCTCAATTCCTTTCAGGATCCTTATTATTCGTACTTTCATTATTCTATACTCAATCCATTCGTTGATAACTTATGAATAAAAAAACACACAACATTTACAGTAAAGAAATCACTCAACCAACAAGGAACTAACCACAATAACAAAAACCAACTACAGAACCATCAACATGGAACTCAATACAAGAAGTAGTAACCATAGTTCATGCAAGAAACTAACACTACTCTAGCACAAGTTTATCATTCAAGAATTCACAGCAGCAGTTCACTATAATTCTACAGAGCAACAATAAAACTATCCACACAAAACTCAACACTAGCAGTAAGCGTAACATCTAGCAGTGAACATCGTAAGAATAATACTCTAACTCACACACCAATACTTGTGGTGTAGGGCCTCAATGGCCAACACCCTTAATCCTTACCAATTTGACGACTTTAGCAGGGATAGCTCTCTTCATGCTCCCTCAGCTCACGGTGGACAGCCCAACTCACAGCAACTCATAGGGTACACCTCACTTTACAGCTTCTACTTCACTCACTCACGTTCATACACTTAGCTCACCTACTTAACACACACTTTTCTTAATCTAAAACTCACTCTCATGGAGGTCTCTCTCTCTCTTTCTCTCGGACTCTCACTCCCACTCTCTAGAATTTCTCTTTCGCAGAAGGAAAACTCCAGAAGAAAGGAAGGGAGGGAGGTCTATTACCTGGGGAGGAGGAGACAAAATCATCACCATAAGGAAGGGAGAGGTCGGTCACCTAGCTGAACGGGTGGGGAGGCGTCGCTTCCTGTTGATTTCTATAATTTTTCCACGATTTCCATCATTTTCTTCTTATTTTATTTCATAGATCTAGGCTATTTCGGACGGATGCGGACGCATAGGTTTCCCCCGCACGTCATCTGCAAGGCTAAATCGCTCAGGCTAAACCGAGGCTTCAGACGGGAAGAGGGGTCCTCATCCTGTCCGTACCGTCCGCAGGTGATTTTCGGACTTGGAATGGCGTCCGTACTAGTGTCCGAAAGTGTCCTAAAATCAGACAGAGGCAAATCGGACGATACCCTAACTCGTCCGCAGCCGTCCTGACTCGTCCGAAACTGTCCAGGTTTAGAACAGAGTCGATGTGGACGCCGTTCTTCTCGTCTGCATCGTCTGTAACTTCGTCCGCAACTCCATAACGAAGTGGGGACGATAAATCTCGTCCTAGGTCTCATCCCCAGGTGCACAACGTAATTGCAAACGACATATCTCGTCTGCATGTCGTCTGGACCATCGTCCAAAACCGTCCAGGTTCAGAACAGATTCGATGCGGACGCCGTTCTTCTTGTCCGGAACCATCGTCCGCAACCTCACAGCATAGTGAAGTTAGGACGATATTGTGCGTCCCCAGACTCGTCCCAAACATCGGGGACGCAACGCAATGCACTTGAGGACGACATAACGCGTCCGAAGTGTCATCCGTCAGTCGTCCGAAAATGCCTTGGATAGCCTTTCTCACCTTTTTCCCACTTAACTCATATCCCATAACATTTCCCCCATAAATACATGTCATGAGATGGCACGTATAGATACGTCGTGCAATATCCTCCAAACCCCAATACTTCGATTATACCACGTATACGGGGAAAACATAATGGAAATACCTCTAAACTTAATGCTCAAGAGCGCCTTTGCTAATACCCTGATAGTTGACCTACTCAAAAAGTCAGGGTGTTACACCAGATATATGAGATTTATCAATCTAGGAAGATAGGATACATCATATAGTCTTGTGGCTTAACTGTCACTCCGACGAGAAGATACATTCGTTAGGGGTGTCACCACCATTAGGGGTGTCAAACAATATAAAATGACTTAAAATATACAGAAGAAATGAAAAAAATTCAATGTTAGGTGGATTTGGCTACGAATGGCACACTGGTGTCGGAACAAGGCGGCCGCGCGCGAAGCAGAGGTGGGTGAGCGCGCGTGGCAAGCGCAGTAGGTGCATGTGAACACACGTGGGCGGCGCCCGCGAGGGCGGTCAGCTGGTTAGTGCTAGCAGGAGGGTTGGACGGTGCGAACTGTCAGGCGCTGGCGAGCGCGCGAAAGCGCACTGTCGGGGCACTGTCGGTGGGTCGAAGTCGTGGGCTGCTTCGTCTCTCCTTTCTTTTTAGCCATATTTTCTTCAATCCAATGCTACCTTGGGCCTCCATTGAATTCTTCTTAATTCCTAACACCATCATGGCCCTTGAATTGCCATTTGATGGGTTTTTAACTTGGACTTCATTCCGTTACGAAAAATCAGAGTATTATATCCATGAGAAAATCATTCCAAAATTTTCAAAATTTATAAATAATATATTTCTAATCACGATAAAATTTTAGGATATTACAAAACTACTTTTCATAAATGATTTAAGTGGGGTATAAATAACCCACAACTAAAGAAAAACTAATAAAATAAATATAGATTTTGGTTTATTCAAATCCCTAACCGAAATCTCTAAAATAACTCAAATATCCGTTCGAAAGTAAAAAATAATCGAATAAGCAAAAGATCCTGGGCAAACCTAAAAAAAGATAAGAGAACCAAATAACTAAATGATCTAGGCAAAGTTAAAATAAGATTTCACATGATCTAATAGTTCATTATTTAAAGTGCATCTTCAAATTGATTTGAGATTCAATCCCATGTAAGTCAGAATGAGCTTCTTTTGTAGAAACAAAGCTATTTGTTTGGAGACCTTTCGACATAGCAAACAAACTTCAATTTTAACAAAATGCCCTAATTCAAGAAATTTTGAGATGTTAGCTATAATTTTTATGAAGATTGTTTTTTTGATAGAAAATGGTTAAGGCTATCAAATCTGTCAAATACTCCTAAAAGGTCAGATTACCGGTAGTTTTGGAACGTCTAAGAAATCTTCTAAACTTGTGCTTGATCTGTCGCTTATGCTTTATCTTGAAGAACTCTATAAGATATTTGAAAGCTAAATATGTGTATTTTATATGTTGGATATATTTTCCTCTATGATCCCCCTACAAAAAAAATACTATAATTATTGTTAGAAAATCTCCTCACTCGATAGTGATAGGAAGAAATCTTTGATGTCTTCTAGTTTGTAAGGCTCATGTTTGTATAAAACATCTGAGTTGTGAACTAAATTATCTCAAATATAATGAAATGCAGCTACTTTTTAATGTCTTGGCGAAACTCCACTTCACCGATTTTGTAACAGCAACAAATTTGATGAATGAATGACCCATTTCTTTGCAGATGGTCTAAGTTTATCCAATGTCTCTGCCATTGCCACTGAATGACCCATGCCTTCGATGATGTTTGATGATCTTTCATTATCAAATGGGTACACTTCTTCATCCATATATATGCCTTTTTTATGTCTCTCGCAAACCTAATATGATGTTATTTTAGTGAAGCAAATAAAGGAAACAGTATAGTGGATTATCCACATCGACTTTTAGTTCACAAAAACAAGCCCTTGAATCTTGTGATGAAATTACTTCACAAGATCAGAGTGTAAGATTCCAAGCACTCCGAGATCGAAAATGGGGCAAACTTTCCTCGTCGCTCCAACGAAGACCAACTGACCATCGACCCAAATTGTGGCTCCGAAGAACTTCACCACAACCTGCATATAATTTACATCAAACAGACAAAACGGGTAGTTGTGTTTACCGATCAAGGCAATAGCCTTTTCACATCATGCTCCTCTGCATTTTTCGCTTGGCTGTAAACCGACTCGTATGCATGCATGCACACACTTGAAAACCCGACCATCGTTTGAAAAACATGGGGAAAACTCATCTGCAGGTTGTTAAGTGTCATTGCCCTGGTTACGCTGATGAAGTTTTCATGCTTCATCTTCTCCTCTTTCGCTCTCACTTTCATGTTCTCCACCTTAGCTCTCTTATGTTGAATCCAATCATTCTTTTTTGTGGTGTTTGAGAAGTCTGTCATCGAGTATTTGTTGTACTTGCTCTCCTGTGATCTAAGCTCACGAACCCATTTTTCCATATCTCTTAAAGCTGCTTCTGATTTCTTCTTTTGCTTGTATTCCTCAGATTGTTGAACAACTATTGCGTGGATGACTGTTAAGAGGCTCTTGATTCCTTCAGCTGCTACTTTGTCGGGAATTCTATCAAGGGCGAGGTTCCACTCTTCACAGAGCGAGTAAATTCTTGAATCTTGCACTAATCTTAATGGTGGGTTTTTGCTGAACTGGAAGAGGCTGAGGCGGAGCCAACCCATGAGAGATTGGATGTAGTCCCTTTGAGCCTTGACCAGGTTGCAGAAGGAGAGGTGCCATTGTTGGACCTCAAGCTCCAGCTGAAGGGTCGATTGACGGTGAATCTCTGATGTCGGTTCAGCTGATGGCATAGTGTTCAAGTATTTGAGCTGCTCAACAATGTGCGTTTGAACCTGGTGGCACTCGTACATACTTCTCCACATGCAAATCAACCTGCAGATTAGCACAAGTTAAGGATAATTACTTTGAATGTCTAACCTTGACATTTGTGTGAACAAAGTTGAAATCGATGTAATTCGATTTCTATATTTTCAAGATCAATCTAATTGACCAAACCACACAATAAACAATGGTTTAGATCAATTTGGGCTCTTTGATCAGGTTATCAGTTGTCATACATCGAGTTCAAAATAAAAACATATCTTCTGACCCATAAGAAAGTTGACTTGTACATTAGCATTCATATCTAAGTTTTCAAGCCATTAACGTGCAGGACCAAGCATTTCAGCCTGAAAACGACCTTCCTTGCCGGAAAACAACATCCCGAAATAATAGCTAGAAAATGAGTTCAAATGAGCAAAAGCCTTTTTCAATAAATATGAATTCCCAGCTGATCAAGTGCAAGTGAACAAAGGTGCAGATAGAGTCTGCCAATGGGGGAAATGCATTCAATATTTTTAATGCTTGAAGCTCAAGAGACTAACCCTTTGACAAGCTCAAGGAGTTGCGGATAAAGCTCAACTTCTCTCAACTTGAAAATCTCCGATGATGTAGATTCGATGGCCTGCGATGCAACCATCATTTGTGACTCCAACTTCTCAACCTCCTTCTTCGTCTTCTCCGTCTTAAAATAATCAGCTCCCTTCATCTCTAGTTTCCTAAGCCGAGCCACCCTTTTCTCACGCTCTATCTTCAGAGCCTCCCCATCCTAAAACAGCCGTGAACGGATATTTATAGATCAAATAATGAACATGAATTCTTATTTCTTTGCAAGATCTTTCAAATTCTCATCACATTCCATTATGGAAGAAGACAAGACTAGAATTCTAAGAGTGTTCTCAATTTTGCTAGAAACATTCACTGGCCAAAAGTCTCAAGGATTAAGTGTATAGTACCTTGACTTCTTTGTATAGTTTTTTCTCCCAAGCGTATAACCTCTCCACTGTAGAGCAATGGCTGATGCCATTGACCATTGAAACACCTCCATTTCCTAAGTTTCTCCCATGCATTTCCCCACCCAACTTCCCAAATCCATTTGGTTTTGGACTTGATCCGCTTGCCCAGATGGAAGAACTCAAGCTCCACCCATAATTATTAAAACCATTTCCTGTCAAAAAATTTGAAGTAATCACACTCAACATGAAATTTACTACTTCAGAATCACTATAATGTTGGCCACAGCGTTTAATGGTTTCAAAATTAATCAATTTTGAGGTTTAACTTCTAATAAATTAGCAGATGTAAGAAAAATTAGTCAGCAAATAAGATGTTACCTCCTTTGTACTGAGTGGAAACGCCTGAATTTGGAACCTCCAAGAGAAAAGACAGCTGCGCTCCGGCGTCAGAAGCCTTGAGAAAGTACTCATCAAGCTCCTTAATAATTCCGACCAAATCTTTCGTGTTTCTCGAGACCACCATTGCAAGCTCAGTGCTTGAAGTGTCCTTCGAAAACGCACTAACAATCGACGGAGGAGCCGCCGAACTCGCCGCACCAGTTACCGTTACCACAGTTTCCGAAATGGTGGTGGCGCCTTCCCATTCCTCCTCGGTAACAGGCCTCGACGACCCCGTCACAAATGGGTCCCAGAAATCCCACGTAGACGACGGAGGCGGTGGCGGGGGAGGAGGAGGAGGAGGAGGAGGAAGCGCTGGCGAGGCTGAGACTGAAGTCCAAGTTTCCGAGCTAGAACTAAGTGGAGGAGGCGGCGGCGGTGGCAGTGGGGTTTGTGGACTCGGAGAGGGCAGAACCGATCGATGAGAAGTGTAATGGGGGTGTTGGGGATGGTGGAGAAAGGTTTCGGCGTTTGAAAATTGGCGAAGGGCGGCACCAGTGGTGCGGAGAGAGCGGACGTACAAGCTGTGGCTTGCAGAGAAAGCTTGCCTAGCATTTACCAACTGCCTCATGTACCTCTTCCTCGCTTTACATCTCGTCACTGTTTCTTCTCCCTCCAGCCGTGAGTAACAGCAACCCATGTTTTTTCCTTTTTTTGAACAAAATAGAAGAGAAAGTAGAATGCTTTTTGAAAAAACAAAAAACGAAAAAAATCCTGCTCTCTCTGTCTCTGTTCTTCACAATGCTGCTTACTTCAATGGAGGCCGAAACCCAACAGCTGCTTCGAGTTCTGCAGCTTGCATCAATGGCGGCTCTTCCATTTTTGGCCAACTTGGGTTTGCTTGAAAGTCACAGGAAGTATTAAGAAGAGAAACTAGTAGAGTGATATGAACCGTCTGCTTTCTCTCTCTAGAACTGAGACAGAGATGTGGATTTGGAACTTTGCAGCATAGACTTGGGTAGTGGACGGGAAACAGAACAAGTTAGAGTTGGAGGAGAGAGACAATGACATCGGGCAGAGAGCCACCAGTTTTATAAAATGATGATGACTAAAATACCCCTGCTTTTCTGCTTGTTCTTTCACGCTTCCTCAGAGTGGACCCCACATGCCACGTCTCACATCCAATTTAATTTTAACCTCACTTTTTATCTTAGAACATGGGTTTGAGTTGTGCAATTACATGACCATCCTTAGAAATGAAGATGTAAAAGTCCATTTATGTTTATTAGATTGGTGTATCATTTAAATACATATTTATAAGCTTTAGCCAATAAATTAAAATAAAGGTAAATGATAAATCAACTATCGTGGTTTATGATCAATGACAAATCAACTACTATAATATTTTTTCTAACAAGTTAACCACTAAAATTTGAAAAAATAACAAAAAAAATATCGAGCTGTAAATTATTGTTATCGGGAACTCTAATCGCCGACCTCAAGAGCCTCTTCTCCGTAATCGAAACGAGGAAAACCGTCACTTTTGCCAATAAATTAAAATAAATATATGAGTAATGTTAAGTTTTCATATTAATTATATATTATAATTAATATTTTATTTTAATTATTATATTAAATACGGAATGACACTTAAAAATACATCACCAAATTAAAGTTTGAATTGGCACCACAGTTTTCCTTGGGCTGCCGTCGTGGCGTCATGCAATCTGTACTCACCACTGCAGCCCTGATGCCGCACTCTTTGATTTTTGGTTTGAAGTGGTGCCGCCAGGAGCACAAGGTGGTGTTGCCCACTCATATTTCAAAAATTGAAGTGAGATAGCGTGGTTTACTGATTTTGAAAAATCATATTTTCCAAATTTTATCTCATCTGATGAAATGTAAGGCTAGCTGTGACAACTATTGTTGTAATACCCTAAACTTCAACCAATTTGTAATAATATCTTAAAGTTAAGTTGATATATCTTTTGTGTATCATTTATATGATCAAGGGAAAATGATAAATTAATCATCGTGATTTGCGGTCAATGACAAGTCAATTACTATCCTTTATTTTCTAACAAATTAACCACTGACATATGGAAAAATGACAAAACTAACATCGCTATCACGTTTGCCGTTAAGAAGCTAATGTGGAGCCACGGCGGTTCGTAGAAAAACCGCAGCGGCTCCATGTTTTTTAAAGAAAAGAAGGTCAAACCAAGGTGGTTTGTCATGAGACCGCAACGGTCTCATGACTGGAAAAAAATTTTTATCGCAAATTTGAGGGCTTAAACGAATGGTTTTAGGGCCAAGAAAGGGGGGTAATGGAAAAATCATGATAGATCTCTGAGAGACCTTTGATTTGATACCTTTTACAGCTAATTCTGACACCTGTAGCCAAAATTATGGTATTTTGAAGTTGAAGATGTCAAAAATCTAATAAAAACATTGGATTAGAAAACCATATACATAGGGACTTTGAATTACCCATGAAACACTAAAAATCGAGAACCGCTGCGTACTTTAAAGTAGTCATGCATGAAAAACATAGAGTTTCATGGCTACTTCAAATCCATTTGTATATGTTTTACGAATCCAATGTTTTTATTAGATTTTTTATCTCTTGAACTTCAAAAGACCATAACTTTGGCTACAAGTGTCAGAATCGGCTCTAAAAAGTATCAAATCGAAGCTCTCTCAGATATCTATCACTTCTGAAAAAGTTTACCCTATGAAATTCCTTTCTTGGGCCCAAAATGACGCGTTTAGGCCCTCAGATTTACGATCAAAACTTTTTCCAGCAGTCTTATGACAAATCGCCGCGGCATCTTGAGACGCCGCCGCAGTGTCTCAAAAAGCCACAACGGTCTCCTAACAAACCGCAGCGGCGTCTCAAGACGCCCCGGCGGTCTCCTAGTAAATCGCGACGACATCTCAAGATGCCACTGCGGTCTCCTAACAAACTGCGACTGCCTCTCAAGACATTGCCGCGATTTGACCTTCTTTTCTTGGAAAAATACAGAGCCCCAACGGCCTGTCTACGAACCAGTGTGGCTCCACATTAGCTTTTAACCGCAAATGTGACAACGATGTTGACTTTGTCATTTTCCCATATGTCAGTAGTTAATTTGTCAAAAAATAAAAGATTGTGGTTAACTTATCATTTACCGCAAACCACAATGGTTAATTTATCATTTTCCCTATGATCAATGTTTGACGAGGATGAAGGGACTCTCATCTATAATTCTAAACCGTAATAATATTCGTTTTATAGTGATTAATATGATAGATCTAGCAATTTTTTTTTAACTAAATGATTCTTAAAATTTGAAATTCGTTCCGCTTAACTTTTGAATTTTTTTTTAAATAAAAGAAACCTTCAACTTTACATTGATCACCGAACTAATTTTTTCCAGTTATGTTTGGTTGGTTTCTCATTAGTTTATGTTTTAGAACTTTTCGATTTGGATTCAGTTTTTGGCTAGTTTTAATTGATTTAAGCCGAGGTTCATGTTGTTAAAAAAAAATTTAGAGTTTAAATTAAATAAATGTCAAAAAGCATGATTCTTTATCTCGGAAACAAAAACTTAGGAATTTCAAAGTTTAATTTATATTTTACCATAATTAATATATTCATTAATTTGGTTGAAAATCCACTAAATGCTTAGAACCAAAGTCTTATAACTCTAAAATATATTTATTGGAAGGAATGTTTATTAATAGTCTTCTGAACGGGTGCCATATCATATAGTAATTTTTATTTTTCTACTTTTATATAGTTTTCTATGTATTATTCATTATTGAATAATGTTTCATATTGATGTTTAGGGACCGACCATCTTCGTATTCATCATTATGAAGGAGGGAGGGAGAGGGAGAGGGAGAGGGAGAGGGAGGACTTGACTGCGCGTTAAATCCTCAATTAGTTATGAATTACTGCCGCATTGTTGCTTGTTGCTTGTTGCTTGTTGCCTCACTTTAATAGGATGACGGCACCATTTAATATTGTTTTGTACAAGCGGTCTATTGTTGCGGGTGACTCGGTTGACTTTTGCCAATTATTTGACAGAACGTGGCACTCACAAGATAAACCACTTTTTTGTTTTGGAAACTATGGGCATAGCGGGTTAGTGAACAAATAGAAACTGAATCAGTAGGACAAGTTCATGTCCTACCAACCCTATAATTACAAATAAACTAATCTTAGTTTTAGGCGTTGGGACTAAAGGACAAGGTTGTCTGGATAGACCCAGCCTCTTTTCTAAGTGTCATTTGGTAGCTCCGGCTGCAAATTTTTTAGAACTGCAGCAAGGATTGCCTTGTTGTAGTCTTAATCCCCAGTAATAATATGAAAAGATTTGAGCACCTGGCTGAGTCAAGCCGGTTGGGTGCAGTTCTACCCAAATCGGACCCAACAATGAGTTATTGTTTATGATTATTGGAATCCAATTAACCAAACCAAACTGTATTTTATGATTTGGTCTTAGTCGTTGGTTTTAGTCGGAGCCAACAAAATTTTTCTTTTACCATTTAATTTAATTTAGATTGAAGAAATGCTTTTAACTAATATAAAGAAAGAAAGGCAAATAGCAAATTAAACCATATAGTTTAGAGTCAATTAGAACTTAAACCCTATCTTATTTTTTTTAAACAAACTAAACCATATTTTATTAACCCGTTTGCACCATTATACTCACCCTCATTCTCTATTATACTCTTTCTATTTTTTCAGACAAAAATCAATTCCTAACCACACCCACATACTTTATGTGCAATCCTTTGTCCTACGAAGAAGAAAGTGCATTCGATGGAAGAGAGAGACAGAGAACTGCGTGTAACAACCTGATCCTAATTTTTCCGTTAAACGATGTAACCAAACGTTGGAGGTAAAAAAATTTGCGTGATATATATATATTTACATCATCCTTATACGCGTTAAGTTGTGACGTATAATCTCGTGGAATCAGATTCGGGCAAAAACTTAATTGAAAATACGAAGAAAACGGACTTTCGGTCCATTAGGACGCCTACAGACGACGTTGCGGACGAGAGGTATCGTCCGCAAAATGCCTGGAACGTTGCCCAGACCTTGGGACGACATCCAGCATCCTAACCTCACTGTGGTGAGAAGTTCTGGACGAGGACGCAAACGATACGGACGAGAACAGGACGCGTCTGCAACGAATCTGTTTAAGTCTAGAGACTTTAGGACGACTGCAGACGCCTACGGACAAGGTAAGGAGTCATCCGAATTGAATCTGTCCAAATCTTGGACACATTTGGACGATACATGCAGATGAGGCGGACGAGGCCTGGTGTCCGGACCTGGACCGCGGACGGTACGAACAAAGGTGGGGACGCCGATTTTCGTCCAAAGTCAGATTTTTAGCCTACGAATTTTGGTCTTTCGAATGCCTGCGGACGAGATTAAGTCGTCCGCACCCGTCCGAATCAACCTAGTTCAGCGACAAAACTGGTTTATAATCAGAATGAAAACGACACTCAACCAGTAATATCGCGACTCTCGACACGAAATTGCACACTCAAACCGGCAATCAGGGATTTTCTCCTTGCCAAGCGTGTGAGTATACCTTAGGTGAGTCTCTACTTAGCCCAACCCTCCTTCATATGGGTCTGCTTCATTTTCTCCCAGAAGAGTTCTATTGGAGTGGGAGGCAAGGAGCACTGATGTCCGCATGAAGGCTCAACTTCAAGGGTAAGGAATGGGTTGGCTTGGCCAAGAGGAGGCCCTACACCCAAGTAAAAGTTCGTGTGCGTAGTAATTTTTGGTTGTAGCAAGTTTCTGGAATTTTCTTGTTCTGTATTTCTTCGGTTTTTCCTCATGACGCTATTTCTGATAGATTCTTCTCACTGCCCTTAGATGTTTACCTTGTAGTTGCTCCTTGGATACACACACACACACACACACACACACACACACACACACACACACACACACACACACACACACACACACACACACACACACACACACACACACACACACACATGCATCCTTATAGCTTCACTTTTCTTCTACGATTTAATGCTTGAGTTACAGTTTGGAATGATAAGTTGGAAGTATTAAGTCTTGAATGATGTTAAAATGAGCAGCAGAGAACCATGAACTAAGGACTTCATAGTAATCATTAACGACCAAATGGACTAGACTTTGTACCTCTATTTACAATGTATAATGTCGCCCCTTATAGGGTTGTGTTCTTTTTTTTGTATGATCTATTTATTTTGACCAAAGCATGAATCTATTTCTAGTGTTCATGATTCTTTCCTTGCGTTAACTAGTCATTCGGTTCCTCTGCGTTAGCTAATCATTTGGCTGTTGGTGTACATAGCTTCTATATTTATTCACTGATCTGTGATTTCTCCATGGTATCACCCTGTTGCTTCGCTCTCTTTTAATCATCAAGAAGCATGAATATGAAATTTGCTCTGTCATTTTACTAAGCACGTTTTGCGTTCGCTTACTGCCATTCCGTGTTAGTTGCTAATAATTTCTGCTGTGTATAGTCGTTGAGAAGGACGTTTTATTGTCTATAATTGCTGCTGTGTATCATCGCCATGAAGTTCGTTTACTGCCCTCATTTGATCTGTAATTTCTGCTACATTTTTACAATTTAGAAGGCATGATAAATGTTCTGACTTGCTGCTGTTTCGATCGGATAATTGCATGTTTAAATGTCTAATATGTTACAGTTATAGTTGATTAAAAATATGCTTAAATGCTTATATTTTCTGCTAGTTCGTTTTGGCCAGTAAAGTATGAGTAGTTCTTTTGTGTGGTCAATCAAAAAGCATGATTAGATGTTGTAAGTTGCTGCTGTATTTAGAATGTATAAAGCATGATTCGTTGTTAGTTTTGCCTTTACTATTATCGAAGCATGATTCGTTGCTAGTTTTGCTTTTGTTATTATCAAAGCATGATTCGTTGTTAATTTCGCTACATATCATCGCTGATTTATTAAACGATTTAACGCCTGAATTGTAGTATTTCCTAATGTTGCAGCGGATTAAAAAGTATGAGAACTGTTTTAATTTACTACTGTATAGTCGATATTAAGCATGTGTTGCCAACTTAAATTCAATGTGTGTTTGCTGCTGATCTCTTTAGGTTTACAGAGCATGATCTTGTTCTAATTCGACATTAATTCGTTACCCTACGCCGCCGTTACTTCCCTTATATAAAGCATGTTCCATTCTTGTTTATTGGACATTAATTGTTTTATTAGCCGTTAATAGTATGCTAGTTTTCATCTCGTAGGGACACGCCGTCGTTACTTTCGTTATGTAAAGCATGTGCCATTATTCGTGTTACTCATTGTTTATTTTGAATCCTTTAAAGCATTGTTATTTACTTTCCATATATGCGTTATTTAATTGAGAGTGCTAGGTAGTATTCACGTTAATAGAAACCAAGTAGGGAGTTCTCCTTAGGGGTGGTGCCCACATGCATGAGTGAGGAAAAACGCTAAGAACAAGAATGTTCGGGATGGGCGGGATACGGCCATCACCGAAGAAACCCTTCAGCGGGATACGCCGGAAGGAAAGAAACTCTTGAAGGCGGGATACACCGGAAAGGGGAGAAACTTTGAAGGCGGGATACACGGGAAAAGGGGACTACTAGGGAGTTGGCGTAGATGGGTAGTTCGAATCTAGCCTGGCAAGTAGGATACACCCTCACCAAGTCGGGAAAGGGACTAGTATGCAAATAGGAGATTAGAAACCGATCAAACTAGGGCTTCTCAAAGGACAACCTTCAATCTCCAACTCGATGTACAAATAAAGAACGAACGAAAAACGAACGATATGAAAAGAATTGCTTTGGGTGGCCCCCATTCCAAGAAGAACTAAAAAGAGATATGCATAAATTGTTTTCCCCCATCTCCTTACTGAGCGAAAGCTCACGTCTTTACTTTTAGTGTAGGTAATAAAGTGATTATGCTAGGAGCTCTAGAGGAGGCCACTCTGGTGGAGCCTGTGGTAGGTTCGGATGAGACACCAACAGAGTAGTAGTACGACTTCAAGGAAGTAAAGAAAAAGGAAATTTTTGTAAGGGCTAACGTCGAGTTATTTTCTTTTACGAACGTTAATTACCCTTTTACCCCTAATTGGATATTTAGTCGAAATATTATGTATACCTCATGTGGAAACTCAAACCTTGGGTTTTAAAGTTAATGCCTAAGAAAATGTTTTTCAATTTCATTTTTCCGCTAAAATGTTAATCATATTTTCTTGTTTTTCGTAAATTGGATTTCTTGTTTAGTTACGTTTCCGCAACTTTTTCGCAAATCATAAATGGTATTTCTTCACCAGTTAAGGAATGATAAAATGAGCTTTTGGTAACGATCAGATTTTCGCATTCTGATAATCCTTTTATGACAAGATTTGTTTAAAAATTTCTTAGGAAATTTTTTTTGTATACCTTTAGCACTGTTAAGAATCCGGGTCGTTACATTTGGTATCAGAGCCATACTACTACTCATGCGTTTCGCTGCAGATAACCCAGACTTGACGAGTAATGTCCTCCGATTGTAAGTTTTTCCTTATGTTTTAACACTGCCTACGTAGAATAATTGCACTATAATGTAGAAAATGTATAGAACTGTAGTAAGTTTTTCCCTTATGTTATTGAAATGTTTATTTTTATTTAAATTAACTGCACCATAGCATAGAAGTATATAGAACTGTGACTAATAAATGTATTTCCTTTAATAATTTTCCCCTTAAACTTATTGTTTGCGATATAACGTGGATACTTAGGAGATTAAAAATGTCTAGAAGAGGAAGATGCGCATGCCCGGCTTAGGAGTTGTGCCCCAAGCACCTGATTGGCACGAGGGCCCCGGTCGAGATGAGACCCTGGAGCGCTTGGCAGCTATTATAGAGCAACAGTCACATCAGATCGAGAGACAGAACCAGTTTATGGAGCAACAATCTCGATATAAGGAGAGGTTCATGGGTCGGGACCACGGGAACGGTAATGGGACCACCGTGATATATAGTTGCAGCTGGTCAAGAGGGGGGCCGGATGGGAAAGGTTCCAAAAGCTCAAGCCGCCTTATTTCAATGGCGACATATCTGACATTTTAGGGGCTGAGGAGTGGATACGCTCCATGGAAGATAAATTCTACTACACTAAAATCTGTGACGCGGAGAAAGTTAAGTGCGCAGCATATTATCTAAGCCACGGAACCCAATTCTGGTGGCATACAATCAAGGCCTCCAGGGATGTGACAGTTCTTACTTGAGACGAATATAAGGAGCTGTTCAATGACAAGTACTTCAATCACACAGTCCGTACCCAGAAGGAGACAGAGTTTATGCGCATACGACAGTTGGAGATTGGAGCAGAATATGCACAACAGTTTGAGGCCCTATCACATTACGCTCCTCATCTAGTGGTGGTCGAGGAGCGTAAGGTTCAACACTTCGTACGCGGATTGAGGACTGAGATACAGAAGGCAGTTATCGGGCTGGCACCGAGGGTGTCGCATATTCAAAGATGGTGTCCAGGGCTTTAGCCGTTGAGGGAGTGAAGTTCTCAGTGGCCAGGCAAAGAGAGGCTGGTCAGAGAGTATGGAAGCCTAGTCTGGGCTAGCAGTCAAGGAGTGGTCCTCCCACCATCCAGGGGGTCAAGCGCCTAGCTGGGGCAGAACTACAGCAAAGGCCAGACAAAAGGCCTATAATACCAGCGACCAATACTCCCCAACAAGACGCCTATCCGAAATGCCAGAGAGTACACAAGGGTGAATGCCTAGCAGGCTCAGAGAAATGTTTTTCCTGTGGAAAGCCAGGACATAAGGCCAGACAATGCCTGACCCGACTTGTAGCTCCTCGAGTTTTCGCCTTATATAGGGTTGAGGATGACGACTAGCTAGCAGTAGTAGTAGATACGCCTTATTTAATTGTCAAAGAATTATACATGTAATTATGCTTGTTGTTTCCCTCTAGATAACATAGGAGTTTTACCTTAGAATGAATGACTTACCAATTTCCCCACAGGGACAATTTATATAAAAAGGTGTGAGGCTAATGTCTTATTTGATTCAAGTGCTAAGCGCTTGTTCATCTCCACTAAGTTTTGCGAGCGAACGAACTGTTTCTCTGACAACACGAATTATACGCATAAGGTATTACTACCTTCTGGCGATCGATTGATTACTAATAGGATACTCAAGGATTATGCAGTGTGTAACGACCCGATTTTTATTTATTTTAAAATTGCATAAAATTTAAAACTTTCTTTTTTCATATAAAAATCAGAGTATTCTTTTTTTTATAAAAACCCGAGCGTTAAAACTCTTTACTTAAAACATTTATTGATTTCAGAAGAAGTAATAAAATCCTTTTTATAAAATACAGCGGAATTTAAAACAAAACATTAAATAATTTACATACCCTTTTTTACAAAAAAATTCCCTTTTAAATTCTTTAGCCCAGCAAGTCACAAGATCCACCCGTGCAAATCCTTCATCAACTATCTTTGACCTATTCACCAGTTTCTTGTACGTACCTACATCACAAGATCTAAACTAATAAGCTTAATGCTCAATAAGTGATAGAATGAAATACAATGCAGATGATATGTGTCACGACCCGGAGGGGGGCCGGACAGAAACGCCAGGCCAAACGACCCGATCTTCGCAGAAGACCCGATCGCCCAGCCCAAGGCTAGTTAAATTGTTGCAAAAGACTTGTATAAATACCCAGCCGCGACCCACTTGTGATAGGCCACGGTTTATATAGTGATTGCGAGAATAATAAATAATGCGGAAACAATAAACCCTAAAGTCCAAATAAATACTGTGCATCTAATTCAGAAAACCCAACAACCAAGATAAGTGTCTTTGCAGTCATCCAAACTAAACAATTTGTTGGCTAATGTTACGCTTACCGAAAATTAAAAATTCAACTAAATGAATCGAGTGAAATGGAACAAGGTTTTCAACTAATCCGTGCAAGGTTGGTTACTCTTTCCTTTACTTGGAGTGGTGGGAGTCGTGGAGTGAGTGACTAACTCAATATGGAATTTATACTAAATACTATGCATGTGTAAAACTTATTTTACCTTTTCTTGAAAACCATGAGTTTCGAGAAATCATGCTCATTTTGATAAAACATTTAAATCCTTTTTGTCTCAACGAATTAGGCCCAAGACCTCTGACGAGATTTAAAATAAAACGTGGTTGTATACATAGACAACTATAGGTTTAAATACTCTCGTCGTGTTTTATACCGGAAATCGTAGTCCGTGAAATAGGAGGGTCACTCATGGAATCCTCCGAACAAACGCATAGAAAGGCGGCCTTTAACGCAAGCAACACCTCATGAGGCAGGAGGAAGAAAAATGACGGTGGTCCGTAGACCGGGTCCGTCATCCGGGTGGCCTGCGAGCACGCTCTGCGAAATTATACCCGTCAAAAAAAAAAAAACACCCTGATCAGGTTTAGGGATTTGCAACCCACGGAAGCAGTCAGCACCTTCCCAATGTCTCCTATTTTCACACAGCGCATAAACAAAACATCTCCACGCAGCAGGAGATGTATAGAGGGTGTCCCCTTGATACTTTGACGCCGAGACCGTACAAAGTGCCGAGAGGGTGCAGCCCAAACAGGTTATAATCATCATATAAAAACATGAAACCCAACGCACGAAAGTAAACGTGTAAAACTTTCGTACATATATAGTATAAAAAACTGACGTGCTGTCGAACAGTCCCCGTCAGGTTTTTCATGTGTGGTATTCCACAAAATAGAGTTTTATTTTGAAAATTATGCAATGCGATGCAAGCAACTAAGTATAAAGCCCCTACCTTGATGGCGGTCCTTCCTCGTACGCAAAGGAACAGTTATCTTAGGTGTCGGCTCGATGTCCTCAAACTCGTCCGAGCCTACAGGTTAAATACAAGATTTCACAAATAAATCTTGAAGATCAAGCAAAACATCTTATATTGGGTTGAAGCCCTAATGTTCACTCTATGCTGCTTTATACACTATAATTCTACATGCCCAAAGACCCATAGTTGCTCACATAAGTATCATCACTTCTCTATTTCATAGAAGAAATTTACCATACTTAGATCCAACTTAAGAGCTCACTAACAATTCCAAACAACAACCTAATGTGGCAACCTAAGTCATTTAGAAACAAGCAATAACAAGGACAAGTGTCATCTATTATCCCTTAACAAATAAGCAAAGAGCATAACACAACTACAACTATTCGTCCACATCCAATAGAAACACAGCATCGGACTTATCAGTGCAGAAACCCAAAACAATACCCTAAAATCCTTACCACAATTTTATCAATAGACCAAACAAATTAGAGGGTATGTTATCAGCATTTTCTTCTCCCAAAACAGAACAAATAACCAAAGATAAAACATCACTCTTGACAAATCAGAATCGGGCATTAACATTCTCACCACAAATCGGAAAATGGCAAAACAGGGTCTGACTCAACCCTCGGTCCTTTGAATCGTCGCTGAATGACCCTCGGCCGGAATCGGAGTTGTCCTATCGCCGGCGTTGCGCGCGTTGTGGTTCGCAGCCGGAAAGATCTCCGGAAACCGAGCTCCCTGTCTCGGCTACCTTCGCTCGCAGCCTCCTCGGACGAAATCGTCCCTGTCGTCGTCGTCTAGAGCCGACCGTTTCTGCACGGAGCTCGCCGGTCGTCGCTCGTTCGTTCAGCCCGTCGCCGGCTCCCGTTCGGACAGAACCCGTCACCACCGCCTCCGCACGAAGCTCGCTCGGACGTCGTCGCTTGGTCGGATGTCGTCGCTGGGTCGGACTCCCGTCGCGTTTTCCCGTCGTCGGAAGCCCTAGGTCGCTCTCCCTCCCCCTTTTCGTGTTCTGCAGGACGAAAATGAAGGGGGAAGTTATTCTTCCCCTTCATTTTATTTATTTTTTATTTTTATTTATTTATTTATATATATATACATCTTTTCGTTTAAAACCTCATTCTATTCTATCATTTTTCTCTTAATCCATTCCTTGTCGTTTATCGATCCAACAAATTCTCCAATTCTAATTTCTCAAATAGATTTTTCGTTTCCGGATTTCCAATTCAACTGATTTGATTTAACTGGCCAAAATTTTATTCGTGCCATTACGCAATAATTCGCGTCAACTGCTCAACGTCATGCCCGATTTAAATGCGAAAAATTTACACGTGGAATTTTATCCTCTTAAAATTTCTTGGGTTTTACAATATGCGTGATTATACAATGCATTACAGAAGAGAACTGTATCTCTTCTGGAAGTTAAGGTGGAATACTCCCTAGAGTCATGTGGCCTAACCAGTCATTCTAACGAGGAGATATATATTCATCGGGGGTGTTACCACAAGTAGGTATCCTCACTTTTGTTGAAGACGTTGAGGGTTTCAGAACGGGGTAATTGTGAACCCTAGAATCCACGTTGCTAACTTCTAAACCTACTACTCCCTACGTGGGAGTAATCTACCGTATGGAAAGTCACAATTCACCCGAACCCCAATACGCCTATTTACATATATTAATTACGTCATGTAATATGCTCGTGAATACATACAACCCTATATGATGATATAAATGTCTAGTAAACATATAATTAAAAGAACCTAAATCTAATAAACACACAATATACAATCCTAATTCTTGCGATGTAGGGTCCAAAGACCAAAACACAGTAAGTATCAACTTACCTGGCGTCCTTAGCGCGTTTCAAAATTTAACGTTATCCTTCTTTCTTTAATACCTTCAAAATTATTAAATAATTCATCATTAGAATCACATATCATTAAGTTCACTTCTACGACTCACTTCCTTAACAATTTCTAATATCTTAGCATGTGCAAATTGGATAACAACAACTCACAACATTTGCTTATTCCATCAATGTCACAAGATAAATCTACTTTACAAAATTGAATAGTATTTTAGCATAAAACCATATTTCTCAAAGCAGAGTAGAGAACCATTTAACTCCTACCTTAACATGGAATTATCGAGTGAATAATTTACAAAGTCAACTTCCTATATCAAAGCTTCACAATCAACAACGAAATACAGAAGACTATTCATTTTTCCCTTCATTTCCTTCACTTCTGAAGTACCGAATGTAACATTTATAAGCATATATCTCTATCCTTCAAAACCAACAAATTAAAATACAGACTCTAACTTCCATGAACAGAACATACTTATTAATAGAGGCATAATTCCAAAGGAACAAGGAACACATTCAACCTATACACACTCTCGGCAATAAACAACACAACAGCCAACACTTCTATTCCTAGCAACAAAACCAACTTCATCGTACAACACTCGAACAACCATCAACCACATAAGGAACCAAGCCCAACCGATTACTATTCCCGATAACAAAATGTAGCCCACAAACTACACACTATTTTACTAGCAATAATTGATTAACAACTAACAGAGGGCAACATAGCAAAATAACCAACATATTCATGCCCAAGAAAATAACCACAGAGTACTAAAATCACAGTTCAATCTTTCATAGAATATCTACCCAAGTATCAGCACATAAATCCTTCACAGAATCAGCAAGAGAATAGCAAATTCCATTTCACAGAATCAAGACTCTGAAACCTAACAGATTCTAGCCACTAACTCATTTAGAGATCCTTAGTAGACAATAATTAATATCAATGCCAAACTAACATTCACACCAAAATTCACAAACTTAATAATAAAGAAGAAAGCTCACCATCAATCAATGGAGCTCTCGGCCATCACTCCAGCTCCAGGGAATTCCCACAACTTTCTTCTCTTATCACTAGGAGCTCACGGCCAGAGTTCTCCTGAGAAGAAGCCTCCAACTCCTTCATTGTCTTCACAACTTTCTTCCTTCTTCCTCATCCCACTGAACTCTTACAGGACACAGCAAACTCGATAGTAAAACAGAACACAAAACACTTCACTGAATACATTTATAGACGAAGAGACATACACTGCAAGCTGGAGGATAAATTGCACAATTCAAGGAAAGTGGTCCACTTACCAAGCTCCACGTGGAAAGTCTACCAGAGGAGGAGCAGCTGGAAAAACCAACTTCGGTCCAGTCTAGTCCAGTGTGAACGGTTCACCCCTGCAACTCCTCTAGTCAACGCTGAACCCATCCACAACCGAACGCCAACAACAGGACGCCATGGAGGAGAAGAAATACAGGACAAAAACAAAAGACATACCTAGGTCGTGAAATCGTATCCCCGCGGTAACACGGACCGAACGAACCCGTGCCCTAGCCCGCATGGTTTGCGCCCACAACATGTCACGCCAACGGTCAGCGGCCCGCACGATTGCCGAACCACCCACATCGTCGCCATCGCCATCGCCTCTCGCTCTCCCGCTCCCGGTCCCTCGTCGTCTTTGTCTTCACTTCGCTCTCCCCCCTTCTCCCTGTTATTTTTCTGAAAAATGGCCAAAGGCCAATTTGATTTCCACTCATTGCTAAACCGGACTGAACTGACCAGAAATCACACAACACGAACTGGTTCTCCTATTGAACCGGTTCTCTTCCTCCATTTTCCATTTGATTTTTTTTTCTTTTTATTTTGTCTTAATTTCCATTATATTAACTCTTCACTAATCTCCACTTTTATTCTTACATTTTAATTCCAATTAACCTCATTCTATTTTTCTCCTTAAATCCTTAATCCCAATTACCTTAATTTTTAACACTTATTTTAACTCCATTTTATCTCAAATTAATCCTTTTATTCAAACACAATTTATTTCCTCTTCTTTCCCATTTATTTAAATTATCAATTTTATTTAAATTATTTCTTACTCAATTAACCCCCAATTACTTCCAATTTATCTTTATTAAATTTCAATATAAAAGTCGGGGGTATTACAGTGGATATCAATGGCCGTCTATTTTAAGCCAATCTAATTATCATGGATCTGAAAGGTATCATAATGGGGATGGATTGGCTGACAGCACAACGAGCAACTATTGACTGTAAAAAAAAAGGAAGTTTGCTTTTATCCTCCTGATGGTGAGAGGCATATCTTTTGCGGGTATAAAGAGAAGGGAAAATTCGCTATTATCTCTGCACTCAAGGTAGACAAACTGCTGAAGAATGGATGCGACGGATTTCTGATCAATGTGTTGGACACTACGGCAATTACTGAGATCAAAATGGAGGATGTTACTGTGGTGTGCGAATTTTTGAATGTCTTTCTTGACGATCTTCCCGGGTTGCCCCCAGACCGTGAAATCGAGTACGAGATTAACTTGCAACCTAACACGGACCTTATTTCTAAACACCTGTATCGCATGGCACCCACTGAACTACGAGAGTTAAAATTACAACTAGAGGAACTAGTCACCAAGGGGTTTATCTGACCCAGCTTTTCTCCTTGGGGCGCGCCAATATTATTCGTAAAAAAGAAAGACGGGACCCTAAAAATGTGCATCGATTATAGGGAGCTGAACAAAGTGACTATCAAGAATAAGTATCCGCTACGCAAGATTGATGACCTATTTGACCAACTGAGTGGGGCCAAGGTTTTCTCAAAGATTGATCTCTGATCAGGTTATTATTAGTTGAAGATCAAGCCCGAGGATGTACCCAAGATTGCGTTTCGCACACGTTACGGGCATTATGAATTCTTGGTGATGTCTTTTGGGCTGACTAATGCCCCAATGGCCGTTATGGACTTGAGGAACCATGCATTCCGGGACTATCTAGACAAATTCATTATCGTCTTCATTGACGATATTTTGATCTATTCCTGGTCAGAAGAGGAGCATTGAGAGCATGTACGAGTGGCCCTATCTATCCTCAGCCAGCACTAGTTGTACGCAAAGTTTTCCAAGTGTGAGTTTTGGCTGAGCAAGGTTGGTTTTCTAAGCCATGTAATTTCCGAAGAAGGCATATCAGTTGACCCAGTAAAAATACTGGCACTTGTGAACTGGACACCGCCGAAAAATGTTGGCAAAGTAAGAAGTTTTCTGGGATTAGCCCATTATTACAGGTGCTGTATTGATGGGTTTTCAAAGATAGCTCTACCACTCACTGGCCGGACTAAGAAGAATGCCCGATTCTGGCGGTCCAGTGAATGTGAGAATAGTTTTCAAGAGCTGAAGCGCAGATTGACTACGGCCCCAGTTTTGAAATTACCTACAGAGGTTGGTAACTTCAGTATTTATTGTGACGCATCGAATAGGGGACTCGGTGGAGTCCTTATGCAGCACGAGAAGGTTATTGCTTATGCATCCCGACAGCTTAAAGTCCACGAGCAGAATTACCCCACTCATGATCTGGAGCTTACAGTCGTTGTCTTCACTCTCAAAGTGTGGAGGTATTATTTGTATGGTCAGCACTGTGAGATTTATTCGGATCATAAAAGCCTTAAGTATATCTTCATCCAGAAGGAATTAAATATGCGTCAGCGACGGTGGTTTGAATATGTCAAGGATTACGACTGTGAAATTAAGTACCATCCCAGAAAGGCTAATGTTGTTGCGGATGCTCTCAGCCGTAATACTTCAGTGATGAGTATAATATTCGGAGAAATGTCCGCCGAACTTCAGAAAGATCTTCAAGGGCTTAAGGTGCTGATGGTTCTAGCACCCTTGGATGTGGTATTGGCCAAGTTGACCTTGATGCCATCTATTATTGAACAGATCAAGGAGGCCCAACAAAATGATGAGGTATGCAAGGGTTTCAAATTGAATCCGACTCTGCCAAAGTATCATAATCTCTCTACATCCACTGATGGCATTGTCAAGTATAAAAACCGATGGTATGTGACAAGCGACACGGCGATACCGATGAAGATCTTGAGTGAAGCTCACACTTCCAGTTTCTTGGCACACTCAGGAAGTAATAAGATGTATCAGGATCTGAAGACTCACAACTACTGGCCGAATATGAAGTATGAAATTGCAGAGTTTGTGTCAAATTGCCAAATATGCCAGTGTGTTAAAGCCGAGCATCAACGACCTGGTGGAGTACTCCAGTCTCTGCCAATCCCTCAGTGGAAATGGGAGCACGTCACCAAGAATTTTGTCACTTGCTTGCCCAAGACGGTTAAGGGTTACGATGCTATTTAGGTAATCGTTGATCGGTTGACTAAAGTGTCATATTTTCTGCCAGTGTCTATGACATATATAATGAATCAGTTTGCCGACTTATATCTCAAGGAAATCATCCGACTTCACGGTGTTCCGGTTTCTATGGTATCGAACCGTGACCCGCATTTTACTTCGGCATTTTGGAAGAGTTTGAGCAGAGCAATGGACACAGAATTGAAATTCAGCACAGCGTTACATCCTCAAGCCGACAGTCAAAGTGAGAGGACTATTCAGACACTCGAGGATATGTTTGCGTGCATGCGTTCTCAAATTTCATGTCGGGTTAAATAAAATTTTACCGTTGGTTGAATTCGTGTACAATAACAGCTTCCAGGCCACTATAGGTATGGCACCTTATGAAGCCCTATATGGAAGGAAATGCAGATCCCCCTTGTATTAGGATGAGGTTGGCGAAGCTACGCTCTATGGTCCCGAGATAGTATAGAAAAAGGCTGAGTTTGTGGCTCTAATCAGGCAGAGGATGTTAGCAGCACAGAGTCGCCAAAAGAGCTATGCAGATAATCGACGACGGGACTTGGAGTTCAATGAAGGGGATAGTGTGGACTTGAAAGTATCTCCTTTCAAGGGCATTGTTCGGTTTGGCAAGAGGGGAAAGCTAAACCCCAGATACGTGGGACCTTATGTGATCATAAAGAGAGTGCGACTGGTTGCATACTAGTTGTAGTTGCCGGATTCCATGGCAGGTGTACATGGCATTTTCCACATATTTATGCTCAAGAAGTGTCTTGGTAATGCTGCCGTGTTGGCTCCTTCTGACGATATTGTCGTGGTGCAACCCAATTTGAGTTACAACGAGAAGTCTGTCCAGATCCTCAACTCAAGGGTAAAGGAACTATGACGAAAACGGATTCCACTGGTCAAGGTCCTATGGAAAAATCACAGCCGTGAAGAGGCCACGTGGGAAAAGGAAGACGATATGAGAGCTAAGTACCCCGAGTTGTTTAGTAGCTAACTTTTGGGCACCAAAATTTTTGTAAGGAGGGTAGGATGTAACAACCCGATCCTAATTTTTCCATTAAACGATGTAACCAAACGTTGGAAGTAAAAAATTTGCATGATATATATATTTAGATCGTCCCTATACGTGCTAAGTTGTGACATATAATCTCGTGGAATCAGATTCAGGGAAAAACTTAATCAAAAATACGAAGAAAATGGACTTTTGGTCCATTATGATGCATGCGGACGACATTGCAGATGAGAGGTGTCGTTCGTAAAATGCCCGGAACGTCGCCCAGACCTTGGAAAACTTGGGACGAGATCCGGCATCCTAACCTCACTGTGCTGAGAAGTTCCAGACAAGAACACAGACGATACGGACGAGAACAGGCAGCATTCGCAATGAATCCGTTTAAGTCTAGAGACTTTAGGACGACTGCGGACACCTGCGGATGAGGTAAGGAGTCATCCGAATTGAATATGTCCAAAGCTTGGACACATTCAGACGATACATGCGAACGAGGCGGACGAGGCCTGGCGTCCAGACTTGGACTGCGGACGGTACAGACAAATGTGGGGACGCCGATTTTTGTCCGAAGTTAGATTTTTAGCCTACGAATTTTGGTCTTGCGGATGCCTGCGGACGGGATTTAGTCGTCCGCACCCGTCCGAATCAACCCAGTTCAGCAACAAAACTGGTTTAAATCAGAATGAAAATGACACTCAACTAGTAATATCACGACTTTCAACACGAAATCGCACACTCAGACCGGCAGTCAGGGATTTGCTCCTTGCCAAGCGTGTGAGTGTCCCTCAGGTGAGTCTCTACTTAGCCCAACCCTCCTTCATATAGGTCTGCTTTATTTTCTCCGGGAAGAGTTCTGTTGGAGTGGGGAGGCAAGGATCACTGCTGTCCACATGAAGACTCGACTTCAAGGGTAAGGAATGAGTTGGCTTGGCCAAGAGGAGGCCCTACACCCAAGTAAAAGTTCGTGTGCGTCGTAATTTTTGGTTGTAGCAAGTTTCTGGAATTTTCTTGTTCTGTATTTCTGTGGTTTTTCCTCCTGACGCTATTTCTGATAGATTCTTCTCACTGCCCTTAGATGTTTACCTTGTAGTTGCTCCTTGGATACACATATATATATCTATGCATCCCTATAGCTTCACTTTTCTTCTACGATTTAATGCTTGAGTTACAGTTTGGAATGATAAGTTGGAAGTATTAAGTCTTGAATGATGTTAAAATGAGCAGCAGAGAACCATGAACTAAGGACTTCACAGTAATCATTAACGACCAAATGGACTAGACTTTGTACCTCTATTTACACTACATAATGTTGCCCCTTATAGGGTTGTGTTCTTTTTTTGTATGATCTGTTTATTTTGACCAAAGCATGAATCTATTTCAAGTGTTCATGATTCTTTCCTTGCGTTAACTAGTCATTCGGTTCCTCTGCGTTAGCTAATCATTCAGCTGTTGGTGTACATAGCTTCTATATTTATTCACTGATCTGTGATTTCTCCATGGTATCACCCTGTTGCTTCGCTCTCTTTTAATCGTCAAGAAGCATGAATATGAAATTTGCTCTGTCATTTTACTAAGCACGTTTTGCGTTCGCTTACTGCCATTCCGTGTTAGTTGCTAATAATTTCTGCTGTGTATAGTCGTTGAGAAGGACGTTTTATTGTCGATAATTGCTGCTGTGTATCATCGCCATGAAGTTCGTTTACTGCCCTCATTCGATCTGTAATTTCTGCTACATTTTTACAATTTAGAAGGCATGATAAATGTTCTGACTTGCTGCTATTTCGATCGGATAATTGCATGTTTAAATGTCCAATATGTTACAGTTATAGTTGATTAAAAATATGCTTAAATGCTTATATTTTCTGCTAGTTCATTTTGGCCAGTAAAGTATGAGTAGTTCTTTTGTGTGGTCAATCAAAAAGCATGATTAGATGTTGTAAGTTGCTGCTATATTTAGAATGTATAAAGCATGATTCGTTGTTAGTTTTGCCTTTACTATTATCAAAGCATGATTCGTTGCTAGTTTTGCCTTTGTTATTATCAAAGCATGATTCGTTGTTAGTTTCGCTACATATCATCGCTGATTTATTGAACGATTTAACGCCTAAATTGTAGTATTTCCTAATGTCGCAGCGGATTAAAAAGTATGAGAACTGTTTTAATTTACTGCTGTATAGTCGATATTAAGCATGTGTTGCCAACTTAAATTCAATGTGTGTTCGCTGCTGATCTCTTTAGGTTTACAGAGCATGATCTTGTTCTAATTCGACATTAATTCGTTACCCTATGCCGCCGTTACTTCCCTTATATAAAGCATGTTCCATTCTTGTTTATTGGACATTAATTGTTTTATTAGCCGTTAATAGTATGCTAGTTTTCATCTCATAGGGACACGCCGTCGTTACTTTCGTTATGTAAAGCATGTGCCATTATTCGTGTTACTCATTGTTTATTTTGAATCCTCTAAAGCATTGTTATTTACTTTCCATATATGCGATATTTAATTGAGAGTGCTAGGTAGTATTCACATTAATAGAAACCAAGTAGGGAGTTCTCCTTAGGGGTGGTGCCCACATGCATGAGTGAGGAAAAACGCTAAGAACAAGAATGTTCGGGATGGGCGGGATACGGCCATCACCGAAGAAACCCTTCAGCGGGATACGCCGGAAGGAAAGAAACTCTTGAAGGCGGGATACACCGGAAAGGGGAGAAACTTTGAAGGTGGGATACACGGGAAAAGGGGACTACTAGGGAGTTGGCGTAGATGGGTAGTTCGAATCTAGCTTGGCAGGTAGGATACACCCTCACCAAGTCGGGAAAGGGACTAGTATGCAAATAGGAGATTAGAAACCGATCAAACTAGGGCTTCTCAAAGGACAACCTTCAATCTCCAACTCGATGTACAAATAAAGAACGAACGAAAAACGAACGATATGAAAAGAATTGCTTTGGGTGGCCCCCATTCCAAGAAGAACTAAAAAGAGAGATGCATAAATTGTTTTCCCCCATCTCCTTACTGAGCGAAAGCTCACGTCTTTACTTTTAGTGTAGGTAATAAAGTGATTATGCTAGGAGCTCCAGAGGAGGCCACTCCGGTGGAGCCTGCGGTAGGTCTGGATGAGACGCCAGCAGAGTAGTAGTACAACTTCAAGGAAGTAAAGAAAAAGAAAATTTTTGTAAGAGCGAACATCGAGTTATTTTGTTTTACGAACGTTAATTACCCTTTTACCCCTAATTGGATAATTAGTCGGAATATTATGTAGACCTCATGTGGAAACTCAAACCTTGGGTTTTAAAGTTAATGCCTAAGAAAATGTTTTCCAATTTCATTTTTCCGCTAAAATGTTAATCATAGTTTCTTGTTTTTCGTAAATTGGATTTCTTGTTTAGTTACGTTTCCGCAACTTTTAAGAACGAATTGTTATCGCTTCCTCAAATCATAAATGGTATTTCTTCACCAGTTAAGGAATGATAAAATGAGCTTTTGGTAACTATCGGATTTTCGCACTCTGATAATCCTTTTATGAAAAGATTTGTTTAAAATTTTCTTAGGAAATTTTTTTTTTGTATACCTTTAGCATGGTTAAGAATCCGGGTCGTTACACTGTGCGAGAAAAAAATTGATTCCTCCAACCCCACCCTACAAACACCAGTGTGCGCTCCTCCTCGTTGTGAAAAAGATAGTGCACTCGACAGAAGAGAGTGCTCCTCCTCCTCCCTGCGAAGACAGTGCATGTTATGGTGGATTGTGATAATGGTCAGAGAAAAGAGAAGAGGATAAGGAAGAAACCAGAGTAAGAAAATTGTATAGCTAGCAAATAGTATAGTTGTAAAGACGGTTGTTTACATAACCGATACAAGTCTGTATAAATAGAGAATTGTAACAGAGAAGAATTGATCAATGAGAAATACTTCTTCTTCTTCAACTTCTTCTTCTTCAGTTTCTTTTCTTTTTTTGAATTTGCAATTATGTGCTGGGAACTACCAGTATTAGTGCATGAGCGCGCTCCTCCTTCTTGAAAAGACAGTGGAGTTGAGTGTAGTTGACATTGGTTGAAACTGTGGTTGGAGTTGAGTGCTACTCAAAGTTCTGCCAAGCCCTAACCAGTTTGGTTTCAATATTTTTCTCATTTTTCAGATTTGTAAAGCCTTCAATTTTTCATCTGAGTTTTTGGATTTGTAAACTCCTTGTTGGAATAAGGAAGAAGAATTTTGGAGACAAAAATAATGAGACAAGAGAATAGATAAACTTTTTCTTCGAATTGTTTTGACTATTTATTATATACAACATGTCTAAACTCATCTCCTATTTATATTTTTACTTGGTAATATTTGAGAGGCTTCATAAAAATATTAGCAACCTACATGAATGAGAACCTTTTAAATGACTATTGACAAATTCATTGGACTTAACCAAAAATAAATTAAAAACCTACATTAACCAAAACATATTATTTGAATTAAGCTTATAATTTCAACATTCTCCCTTATGTTTAATTCCCTATGACTCCAAGTATCATCCTTAGTCTGTTGAAAGTGTCATATTTGAGATACTTCATAAAAATATGAGCAATTTGATCATCAATCTTTACATACTTCACTTGCACTTCATTCTTTGTAATACAATAATGAAGAAAATGATATCTTGTATCTATATGTTTGCTTCTATCATGAAACATGAGATTCGTTTCCAATGCAACAATTGATTTATTGTCAACAAGAATTTTGTATATTCCTCTTATGACATTTGTAACTCCTTCAATAGTGTTCTCAAGCATATGACATGACATATACAAGATGTATCATCAACATACTTAGCTTCACAAGTGGATAGTGTCACAATTTGTTATTTCTTTGAGCTCCATGTAAAAGCTATATTACCCACATAGAAAACAAAACCTATTGTGCTCTTTCGGTCATCTATGTCTCCACCCTAATCTCTATCATTATATTCGACAAGCTTAAATTCATCAAAATATAAATAAAGCAAGTCAAAATCAATTGTACGATTGATAGACTTGAAATGAATCATGTTGGTGATTCCATGAATCGACTGACGAATCTAACTATAAATAAAATATTTGGTTTTGTACAAGTTAAATACCTCAAGTTTCCAACAAGGCTCTTGAAAGTTGTAAAATCAACTTTCTTTCATTCCTCATTCTTTGATAACTTCACTCCACATGTCACAAGAGTGTTTACTAGATCACAATTCTCCATCTTGAAGTTTTTTAGAATCTCTCTAGAGAAACCTTTTTGAGATTTGAAAATACCACCATCTCTTTGATCATTCTCCATGCCAAGATAGTACTACATTAGACCAATATCCATCATCTCAAACTCTTTGGTCATTGCTTGCTTGAATTCTTCGTACATACTTGGATTATGTCCCATAAAAATCAAATCATCAATATATAAGCAAACAAATAAGGCTTCTCCATTTTCTCATATCTTAGCATAGAGAGAGTGCTTATATGAGCATTTTGTAAATCTATTGTCGAGAAAGTACTTTTCAATTTGACTATTTCAAGCTCTTGGAGCTTGCTTCAAACCATACAATACTTTCTTCAACTTCAATACCTTGTCTTCATTGCCTTTGATAACATACCCTTGAGGTTGTTCTATGTAAACTTCTTCTTTGAGAACTCCATTTAAAAATGCCAATTTGACATCCATTTGATAAATCTTTCACCTCTTTCGAGCTGCTAGTGAAATAATCAACTGGATAGTTTCTAAGCGAGCAACAGGAGCAAATACTTCACCATAGTCAACACCTGGATGTTAACTATATCTTTTTGCCACTAACCTACTTTGTATATTCCTACTTCTCCCATTACATTCTTCTTTTCTTTAAAGACCTACTTCCCACCAATGGGCTTTTGGCCTTCTAGCATGGTAACTAGCTCCCGTGTCTCATTCTTCTCAATTGATGCAATCTTTTCATCCACTTTTTATCTTTCACAACTTCTTCAAATACGAAAGGCTTATAATCAAATAAGTGACAAAATAGAGTTAGATCTTCCCTTAAATTTTTAGTTACCTCATAAAGATCTTGAGGACTTTTCATGCGATGTTCTCTTTCTCTTGAGCTTCCACCAGAAGAAGATGAAGAAGGTGTGTCTAATATCATTGGTGAATATTGAGGTGTCACGGACTCTTGGATTTCTCTACTTTGATCTCTCTCATCAAAGAAAGGAAAGAGTTTATATCTTTCTTTGTCTTCATTACTCCAATCCCAAGAATCATCTTCATCAAACTGAACATCTCTGCTAACAATTCTCTTCCCAAGACTTGGATAGTAGAGCTTATAGCCTTTGGAGCGTTGATCATAATTGATAAAGATGTACTTCTTGCTTTTATTATCAAACCTTGATCTCTCTTGATCGGGGACATGCACATAACCAATGCTTTCAAAAACTCTTAAATGGTAAGCACTTGTTTTCTTCTACTCCATGCTTCTTAAGGTGTTTTGTCCCACAAGCTTCTTGTTGGGCACCTATTTGATAGGTATACCGTACAATCAACTGCTTCTATCCATAACTCTTTTGGCATCTTCTTTGTTTTTACAAACTTTTCGCCATATTAAGAATGCTTCGATTCTTCCTTTCCACTATGCCATTTTGTTGAGGAGATCGTGGAACGGTTAGGAATCACCAGATGTCATTTGCTTCACAAAATCATTAAACTCATTAAATGTAATCTCACCTCCTCTGTTTGATCTCAAACCCTTAATGGAATATCTGCTTGCTTTTCTATATATGCTTTGAATCCTCTAAAAGCATCAAAACCTTGAGATTTCTTCTTCAAAAAATAAACCCAAGTTTTTCTGTTAAAGTCATCAATGAAAAAGAGAAACTATCTATTTTTACTAAATGAGAAAGACTTAATTGGTTCATATACATCAAAATGAACAAGTTGAAGTGGTTTACTTGAACATGATGTCATCTCCTTCGGAAAACTCTTTTGAAATTGTTTGCCAACAAGACATCTTTCGCATAATTGGTCTGCTTGATTTATGGACGGTAAACCCTTCAGCCTTTTTCTCTGTCCCAATAGCTTCAAGCTACCAAAATTCAAATGGCCAAGTCTCAAGTGCCAAAGCCATGAAGTGTCCTTAACACAAATCTTCAGTCATCTAGCAACGTTAGCTTGAATATCCAGCAAAAACATTCTGTTTTTCATCATCGGTACCTTTGAGACCACATTTCTTCTATCATCTTGAAATAGAAGACTACAATCCTTCATGTGAACCCCATAGTTTTTCTCTAAGAGTTGTCCTAAGCTCAAAATGTTACTCTTCATAGTCAGAACATAATAAACATTGCCAATGAGTTGACGACTACCATTTTTCATACGAATTAAAATCACACATTTGCCTTCAATTTGAACTTTAGAATTATCTCCAAATGTGACTAATCCAATCATCGAGTTGTCGATTTCCATAAATTTGGTCTTATTGCCAAACATGTGATTGCTTGCTGCGTTATCAAGATATTACACGTTGTTCTTGCTTTCTTCTCATTTGTAACTAAGAAACAAAGTTTCCTCCGCCTCTTTGTTTTGAGCATAATTCGTTGTTTCTTTGACGTTTTGAAGATGACTCTAACAATAGCAAACATAGTGTATGTGCTTTTGGCAATTGTAACATTGAACACTTGATCGATCAAACTGTCTTGAGTGGCTACCTCTACCACGCTCTCTTACGAAATAGTTTTTCTTTTCACTGTCGAGATTTTGACGTCCTCAACCTCATCCTCTACCTTGTCCACGTCCTCCTACACGTCCTCTTCCTTATTGACTGCTTCCATGTTCATTTTCTTTTTCCTTTACCGAGACCTAGTGGCCAAAACTTGCTCGATCGACTCCTCCTTCTTCTTGTTGATTCTCTCTTCATAAGCTTGTAATGAAACCATGAATTGGTCAATTATCATAGTAGCGGAATATTTAGACTCTTCGATATATACAACCACATAATCGAACTTTGAATGCAATGAGCAAAGAAATTTTTCATTGACACAAAAGTCTTCCATTGTTTCTCCTTGTAATTGTGTTTAGTAAGTTGAGGAAAATGGAAAAATAATGTAGAATTTGACATTTTTATAAGATTGAAAACTAAGATTTAATACCAATTTGTTGGAATTAGGAAGAAGAATTTTGGATAAAGAAAAATAAGGAGAGAATAGAACTAGTTAAACTTTTTTTTTCCAATTGCTTTGGCTATTTGCTTTATACAAAATGTCTAAACTCATATTTTATTTATAGGATTATTTGGTAATATTTGAGAGGCTTTGTAAAATTATCAGTAACCTACACATACATGAATGAGAACTTTCTAGATGACTTTTCACAAATGCATTAAACTTAATCAAAACTAAATTAAAAACATACATTAACCAAAATGTATTATCTGAATTAAGGTTGAAATTTCAGCACCCCAAACCATTTTTATTCAATTTATTTGGGCTTAGATTATACTCTGATGCCTGCCAGGCTCTAAGGTGTTATTCTTTTCTCTTTCTTTGTTATCTTGAATCTATGGGTGCAGTATTGATTCAATTTTTTGAAGAAATATAATTTTTTGAAAAGAAATGTGTAAATGTTCATGATAATTACTTGTTCAGTCTTGATAAGGTGTTCTAATTGTGTTAATTTAGACTTAATTTTCCAAAATCTCTAAATTCACTGTCAATATTAAAAAATGGACACATAAGAAAAGTTTTTGTAGCTGATATCTTGAATGAGCTTTTAAAGAGTTTCTTTATTTTCATTTATTTGAAATAATATGTTTGGATGAGAATTGAGCACAATATAACTGTGCAAAACTAAAGCATCTGATAGAAACTTTATATTATGCAAAAAGGTTTATGTATTCTATTTTGGGTTTATAATGTTGTAATTTGTCTATGAAATCTAGTTTTTTTTTCTTATTTATGCAAGTATGAACAAATTTTCAATAGGCTACTATTATGATTTTAAAGTTGTGTTACAGAACAGGTTACTTTATGTGGGTGGGAAACATGAACTTGTGGGTAGTTACGATTTTGATCAAATGTCTATAATTGAGATTACCGACGTGCTTAATCAAATAGAGTCACTAAATGGAAGAATCTGCATTATTTGGTGTCGAGACTTAATTTAATGAATGGATTGAGGGACTTACGGTTGATGAAGATGTACTTAACATGGTATGCAGTCTGAATGAAAAGTTCTGCATCCAGGTTTATTTGGAGTACGCAGATGATTGCATAGCACCACTAGTGATAATTGTGAGGAAGTGAATGGTATCAATGAAGTAAACAATGGTGATTCAACTAAGAAAAAAAGATGAAAATGATGTTGATGTTGATGTTGATGTTGATGTCCACTTTTGATAAGAATATGAACAAGTTGGCCACTTTTGATGAGGCAGTGCACAGTCACTTGAAAGCAATTCCTCCCAAATATTTGTCAGGACAGGCATTCCATTCTGTACCAAGTGTGAGGTGTCAGTGTAGTTGTTACATATAGGATCTTATAGGGATACCTACTGTCCATGCTCTACCTTATCTTTCATTCATATAAAAGAATATTGAGGATCATGGTCACCACTACTACCACCCTAAAACGTATATCAATGTAACAAACCATTAAATGGTTCAGATATATGGCCTCCTATAGATTTGGATGCCACCTGTAGTTAAGAGACAGCTTGGTAGACCAAAGAAGAAGAGAATGAGGGAACCTAATGAGCAACAAAATCTGACATCACTGTGAAGGAAGAATATGATTATGGTATGTCGCAGATGTGGTGGTGCCAATCACAATTCTATAGCCTGCAAAGGAGATTTGTCATTAGTAGCAAGTATGAGCATTGACCCAACTTCCACCAAGGAAGGTCTTCTAATCAATATCAAGGAACAAGAAGATCATCCAACACTTTAATGGGTTTTAAGTTTGTAACTCCTCAAGTCTTGATTGTAATCCAACACTTTAATGGGTTTTAAGTTTGTAACTCCTCAAGTCTTGATTGTAATTCATTAATTATCTTATACTTTCTCTCTCCAATTGGTGCATCCTACCAGGTGAAACCCCTTCTACGTCGCTGTGAAACATTGGATATTGTAAGAATGTTGAGTTATCTAAAAACTCAAACCATTGGTAATGAGTGGACACAATCTCAATTGCATTTACCACGTATTTTTTGTCAACCAAAGAAACCTCCTTCAGGGATTTGCTCTTGTTCATGGTGTTCGCATAGCAACTCTTACATTACAAAAGCAAAAAATGTGAGACACAATATCAAAAACTTGATTACTCGAATCAAGTTTGCAAACATAGTATCCATCAAATTCTAAACATTGAAATAGAGGTTGTTTCTCGTCCATAGTTTTAGCGATTCTCACACACTATCTCTCTAAATCCATCTCTCAATCTCCTTTAAACTAGAAGTTATCCCACATTATACATGTATTTCTAATTTCCTACTGAAGAACTCAAGTTATCCATATCAAAAGACCACCTGCAAAAACTGAAACTGGAAAATTGAACAGAAACAAACTTTGGCAAACAAAACTACTTACGGGTTTAATGAATTGTTTTTCACATAAATTGAGGGTTTGAGAGTAAAATTATGAGAAAGTATATATCTAACATCAATTTCATTTTATCTATACTATCTGCAATTAATGCAACTTGTTTGAGCTTAGTAAATAAGAGATCAATTAGAGAATGAATATACGTATATTATGAAATATCTATTATGACTGTATAATAAGTAATCAGTACATGTAATAGTAGCCAATATCTTCAAGATCATAGGTGATGTGGCAGCTTCAAGATCAACAAAAGATCTCTACAAAGTGCAGTAAATCTACAAACATACTTTCTAATGTATAGGACTTTTATAACTAACATCAATTTATCTAAAATTCAACAATATCATAATTCCCTATAGTCTACTTTTGCACTCTTTTTTGTCGAAGTTTAATTTGAGCCAAAAAATTGAATTAAAAATGAAAAGGGCTTTACAAGTCCAAAAAATTAGGCGAAAAATTGAACCAAAAGTACATATTGCAAAAACATAGAAAAATTTGAAACCAAACCGATTAGGGCTTGGCAGTATTCCGACCATAACTCCAACCGTAGCTATAATCACCGTCTCACCAGAAATTGCTCACAACTCAAGTAGAACACACAAACCACCTTCTGATCTGAACTTGCGCAACGGGTCTAGCAGAACACACCGACGAGCGTCCGACGGTGTCACGTGCAAATCTCTCTCTCTTATGTCGTGTTACACCTAAATATTTTATCAATTTGTCGCTTGAAATGTTGAGCACTTTTTCATTAAAGTTGTGGTTTTGTCGTTATCAAATGTCCTGAGTGAATATTTGGTAATACGTAGTTGTGAAATTTAAAAATTTTATTGATGAGTTGTGTTGGGGAAAAGATAGAATTAAGGTGTTTTTTTCGCACTTTTGGAAGTATTGTGGTCGATCAGACTTAGATAGTGGTCGATTGATGCAGTAAAAATTAAAATTTGAACCTCTCGAAAAGTTTTGTTGTTGATAAGACTTGAAGGGCAGTCGACTGGCAAATGGAAAATTGACGTAATATGCTCTTGGGAGTTTAAGCAGTCGATTGGGCATAAGGGCCAAAGGTTGGTTGACCAACCCACTGAAAATCAAAATTTAAACTCTTGGGTAGTCGTGCGGTCAACAGGGGATGGGGGTGGTCGAATGATCCAAGGCAAAATTGAAAACTTAATGTCAAAATGCTCTCGAGTGGTTGGACTGTCGATCGAGATTCAAAAAGCGGTTGACCGAGAGTATGAAGATGCAAAATTTTAAGAGAGTTTTGAGTTGAACTAACCATTTTTGCATTAGGACTGCAAGCTTTTCCTCCTTTTCTCTCAAGTTCATTGAAGGTAAGTTCATTTCAAATTAAGCTACGAGTGGATTGGATTTTTTTGTTATTTATGAGATTAAATTTAAAGACATGAGAGAATATTGATTAAGGTTTAATGTAAAATGTTAGGGTTTATCAAGAAAGTTTTGTATATTTGATTTTCTAAGGATTAGGCATTTATTGATGTTCTAAGGACATACTAACAACTAAAAGGAGAAGGAATTTGGTTGGGATTTAATTCAAACATCAAACGACACGATTAGGTTAAATTTGGGAATTATACCATTTTGGGGATTTTGCATAAATAGCCTAGTTTAATGAATTTCAATTTCATTATTAACTTAATATATGGCAACAGATGTTCAAAGAGATTAAAGGCTTTAGAATCAAAACAATTGGAAGTTGACCAAAAGCAAGGGATAACAATAACGTGATCGAAATTGTGTTAGGATCTTAAGGTAAGAGATGTTTGTATGTGTTTGGCCTTTTGGTCTACATTACGAGGTGCTAGGGTAACTTTTATTGTTTTTTTTAATATAATTCTTTGTTTGCAATGATTTTGATTGAGGATGTACTACTGATTTCTATTGACAATGATCAAGGATGTGCTATTGATTTCTCTTGATGTTGATCAAGGATGTGCTATTGATTCCTATTTTGATATGTTAATTGATATATTGATGATAGACTATTGTGATGCCTTATGGCTATGAATTCGAGAATGTGACGTTGATTTCTATCTTAACATGTTAATAGTTACATTGATTATAGAATGATGTGATGCTACAAGGAGGTGTATTATTAATGTGAATTTCATATGGAAGTAGATTAGACTGATAACATGTTATTATGTTTTGCATAACATACCCACATGTACATCTCAGGCGTCATGAAAGTGTTTTCATTAAGAAAGATGGAATGATTGAATAATGTATGTAAATATTCACTTGTGGGGCGGGATTTGAGCTGACTGTCTCATATAAGATGGACAAAATGGTGTCACTCTCCCCTAGACTAAATTATTCCTAACGATTGGACTATAAAGTGAAAGAAAAGAAAGAAATATTGAAAAACGAAAATGCATTGTTTTATGAAATCACATATCACAATCATGACAATTATGCATCTCTTACTGAGCTATAAACTCAAATGTGAACTTTATGATATAGGTGAGGATAACTTTGATGATACATTTGATGATAAAACTAGTGAAATATGCAGTTGAAGAAGTACTCTCATGGATGAGGTTGCAACGTTGTTGCAGCGATATTTACCTATGGGTATTGGCTTGTGAAAGACAAGTTATTATGAAAGACTTTTATTACACATTTAAATGTTTGACTTTAAGTTAAGATATTTTTATAAAACTATTTTTGGACAGTTTAGAATTATGAAGGACATATGTAACGCCCCGTAAGCATTCTTTTCTTGCCATTTTTTTGAAAAAAAAATTCATTCATAAAAATCATGCATTTGAAACTTTACAGAGAAAGTCTTAAAGAAATCTCATTTAAAATTTCAAACGTGATAAATCCCAACGTAAATATTAATATTCACAAACTATTTTGAATTAACTCCAACCATATTAAGAAAAGGCAATTAAAATAAAATGTCCCTTTCAAATTTGTTTTCCTCGAATCCTCACCCACGGGTCAATTTCGCTTCAACAACGCCTTATCTTTGCCCATGATAATTCTCCATCAACTACATCTATCATTCATTTACATCCTTAGGTTCCTCAGTAAGATCATTATCACCTATATCATAAAATTCATCTATGAGCCTAACGCTCAGTAAGAGATCCATAACATAAATGAATCATGAGAATGAGATGTTGTTTTTCATGAAAACATGTATTTTTTTTTTCAGTCTTTATTTCTTTCTTTTCTTTCTTTCTTTTGTATAGGGGAGGGTGGTGAATTTCGACCAACTCATATCTCGGAGAGTAGGCACGACTATGGAACACACATCACTTACGTCTCGTGAACTTCAACGAGATAGTCTCAATTCCATGAGACCTCCGTTAGTGGTCGCACACTCAATGTGTGACAACCTGGTCATCTTCGGCCAAGTCCCGACATTATCAGACTAAAAAACTCATCCCCCATAGGTCCAACCTTTGGGACTACCTATCCTAAACCCTTTGTATTCTTCTTTACGTATACATGTTTCTGTTTCATTCTTTCTTACATGAAAGCATATGCATCAAAACTATTTTTGTTATTTTCTTGAAAAACGTGATGCATAAAAACAAATATAACATACGTGTATCTCATCCCCCATCATATGAATATGCCACAATATCATAATTGTAACGTCTCGATTTCTTTTTCTATTTTTCTTTGTAATTTACCCATTTTAAAAACGTGATGCATAAAAACAAATATAACATACGTGTATCTCATCCCATCATATGAATATGCCACAATATCATAATTGTAACGTCCCAATTTCTTTTTCTATTTTTCTTTGTAATTTACCCATTTTAATTTTTCTAAACCTTTATTTTTTTCCTTTAGCATAGCTGAAGTCTTTTCTCTTTAACCTTTGTTACAATAATAATATCCTAAATTATATCTTTACTAGCAATCCAATATATACACTACAGTTTCTTTTTATTTTAGTACATTTAGTTTTGTCTATAATCCATATTTCCAAGTCTCTTCCCACAAGTCAGGTTTGCCGTAACAACTTCAAGCGCTCTTCACAAGTATGCTCCATCAACTACGTGGTTCTCCTTTATCAGTCTTTTTATCCAATTTTACCTACATCACAAGATTCATCTATGAGTCTAACGCTTAGTAAGTGATGAGAAATAATTATGCATATGACATGTATTGCAGTCTTTGTAAAATCATGCACGTTTATGCTTTTTAGTTTGTTTTCATTTGCCAGTCAGATTGTTAGGCATAGTCCAGGGATGAATAGGTATCATTTGGTCCACCTCTTGCGGGACAACCAAATTCAAACCCAACCCTGTTTCCTTTATGTATTTTCTTTTGTTTCTATTAGTCTTCGAGTCCTACCTATACAAGACTATTTACGTACATTTATTTATGTTTAAATCTTTCTTAATAGAAACATATACATGTAAAACATTTTCGTTATTTTCTTAAAACACATGATGAATAAATGCACAAATATAACACATCCTCGATCAATGTCAACATAATTCTAAACTCGTAAAGCATATCCTCTCATAATAACACCCCTCATATCCTCGATCAACATAATATCAAAACACTTCTTAACATACAACACATCTTCGAACAACATATTATCATAATCATTAATACTTTCAATACAACAACAATCATAACTACTTAAATCCTAGCATCTTGTGTTGTAGGCCGTTAGGCCAAGCACATGTAGTCATTACTTATCTTGGGGTCTTAGCAATTAATCTAATTATTTCCTTGAGTTGAAAACCTAAAACATAGGATAATAGATTAGTATTCGTATATTCATTAGATCCATCCCTTTTCATACTTTCCACTTTGGCCAATTCATAGTTTTCCTTAATTAATCACATTAAGTCAACTTATAAATCCAAATACATTTGTCATGCTTATATAATCAAAAACATGGCATTATTATTGTCCATAATGAGGTTTACCCCACTGCTTTACCATCAACTTCCAAAATTCATAACTTTTATCATACACGTCTGATTGTGCTGCTTCAAATACCAAAGTTCCATTGAATTGTCCAAAACAACAAATCAAAACAATTTATTGATTAAAAGGCCTTCAAATAGGTTGGTGCTATCAACACAGAAATTGATCCATTTTATCACTTTAATAGAACCTTAACCTCCTCAGAATTTTCTTTATTCCTTCACCACTTAAACTTATAATTCACTAAAACTTAAAACATGACCTCACTAACCTTCAGAGAATACTTCACACTTCAGAGAGGAGCTGAAAATCGTGGCTCACTTGTGTCCATTTTGAAGAGCTGAACCCTTCTATTTATAGAAGTTTAAGTCAATGATTCTACCTCATGAGTCATTCTCTCCACCAATCACAATTGGCCACTATAATAATTTACCTAAGCTGAAATCGTAAGCACTATTGTCAACTTAATCCATTGTAAATAGATGGATCAGAATTTTCTGATTAAGTCCCAATTAATCCCAAAAGAAGATTCTCTAAAAATCCTATGCTTTGGATTTTCGCACATTTGAGGACACTTGGGTGTCCATTTTGGACCCATTTGCTCCTACTGAGTATCTTTTTAGCGAATATTTGCTCCATCCGCCAATCAGTAATCACCATATCTGTAACACCTGAGATTTTCATGGGCAGTTTAATTAAGTAATATGACGATTTGGAATTTAATAGGTTAATTATTGATAGTTGGAGAATTTTAATGAAGACTTTAAAAAAATAGAATAACTAAATAAGTATTGTAAATAAGGAAATATTTAAAGAAGGAATTTTATTTTATGGGTAATAAAATAAAATAAAAATTATTAAAGAATTAGGGAAAATTAAGTAAATAATTATTAACGAATTAGGAAAACTAAATGTACTAGAATTATTAAAGAAATAATATGTAACATCGTTTAAGGAAGAAAGTTAAGTGTTGGGTTAGTGTTCATGCTAAAGAATTAGGAAAATAAAGGTTGGAGTGATCAGATGCAATGGGAGCCATCAGATGAGTGATTGGGACGACTGTGATTGATTAGAATTGGAGAAAGATTCATCGCAAAAGTATTTTTACGCAGATGGACGTGGAGCGTTGGATTGGAATCAGAGAAGGAATGCTGAGCGTTATTTTTGGAAAAAGATGCTTCCACTGAAGCCAAAGATTCCTTGTGGAAGTGTTGATGCATTTTAGTGTGGGAGTGTTCTGGGCTGTAGATCAGATTATCGGGAGCGTATTTGACCGTTAGATTTTGGGAAGAATGATGGGCCGTAAGATCATATTTAGCTTGAGAAATGTAAGCCATTGGCTGATTGGGTGGAGCGAGAATTTAAGTTGAACGGCGTCGTTTGGATTAGTAATGTCTCGGTTAGTGATGTCTTAGCAGAAGCGTTCATTTCCATGGATGGATTGATGTCCTCAAATAAGACTTTAGATCAGTGAGAAACATCATTCTTTGGTTTAATGAGTTAGTTTTATTGATAGATTAGATCACGTAGTAGACAGTGAGCTTTTGAATTGGTGTTCCTGTGGAGGCCAACGCTTCCGTGACAGTGTAGTTGTTTGCGATTGCTTTAGCGATCACGAATATGATTTTCTAGCTAATGTGGAAGTTGGCTATTGGACGAACGGGCTTCTGCGGACGTCTCTCTTGGGTGGCTTGGTGTCTGTTGTAGCTCAGGTAGTTTTAAATAGATTAATTTCTGGATTACTTGCGAGCTATGGGTTAATCATTGGACAATTTAGGAAATGATGTAATAAAGATGCGTTTTTCATCGGATTATCCTCCGCATGTTCTCTGTTGATTGGTATTTAGATAAGGATGGACCAAAACCTTAAGTTAAACCTAGAAGCCGCGGGATGAGAGAACTTCTCTCTAACTCTTGAGTAGACTTCCTCTAGAACTCGCAAGGTAGAATTCTCCACCTTTAGCTTTGAAGTTACGATATTGCAGTAGGTGATGTTTAGGGTTATTCTTTAATAACCAATTCTTTGTTTATTTAAAAGGATAAAACAACATAAGTTGAGTTTGGAATAGGTAGTGTATGGGATTGTTTGGGTAGGCAGGACTTTGGGAAGGATATCTAGGTAAGTGGTGTTGATTGTGCTTGGCCTTTAGCTTACATCACAAAGACGTTAGGGTTTGTATGCTTGATGATTTTACCATCCATGATGCTTTCGAGTTATTGTTTGAGGATATGTGGTATTTTGATTGTTCACTGCCTACTATTTTACTGATGGATGCTTGAGGATATGTTGCTTTACTTATTGTGTTTATTTCACTCTTACTGAACTGAGGGTATGCTAATGTGCTCACTATGTTTATGTTATGCTAGTTAAACCAAGGATGAGTGTTCTGTTGAGGGCGCTGAAAGATGTTGAGATTGTTTTCCAGCTACTGTTGATGTTGAGGATTTGATGTTTTGTTTACATGTTTTAGGGACTGTTAGCATACTGTTGATGCACTGTTTATGTTTACCAAATGATGAAGTTTGATGATTTGTTATAGTTGTTAGATTGTTCTGTTTATGATGATAAATGTACCTGAGGATCTATTGTTGCTATTTGTTTAATTATTGAGCACTGTATCATTGGTTAATGGATAAGGACGTGATCTACTGCATTTTTATGTTATGAATATGTTGACTGATATCATGTTGCTTGAGGATGTGCTTAGACTATTATCATGTATCATATGCATTCCATACATCATATTTTTCAAGAAAGTAACGAAAATGATTTACATGCATATGTTTTCATGAAAGAAAAACAGAAATAGAATTTAAGATATGAAATGAGTTGACTGTCCTGCATGAGGTGGACATAATGGTGTCAACTGTATAAACGTAAAGGATTGTTATGGGCGGGGTTCGAGTTGGCTGGTTTGCATGAGGTGGACTAAATGGTGTCACTCTCCCTTAAACTGATGACCTATACGATCAGACTGTAAAGTGAAAGAAAAGAAAAGAAAGAGAAAAAAAATGGTTTTACGTGTCGCATCTCATTGTCATGTTACATGTTGCATGTCATAGTCACGTTGTATGTTACATATTTTATGTTATACATATTTTATGTTATACATCTCTTGGTGAGCGTTAGGCTCATAGGTGAACTTTGTGATGTACGTAATGATGGAGATTAAAGAGCATGATGAAAGGACTTGTTGATAAAACAGTTGAAGAGGAATTCTCATGAGCGAAGCTAGAGCATTGTTGAAGCAAAGTTGACTCGTGGATGAAGATTAAAAGAAATATGAAATTTAATAGTATTAACTCTTTATCAAGAACTATGTTTATTATTGCTTAGATTTAAATAGAAATATTTATAAATGCTTTTGGTTATTTAAAAGATGAGTTTTACTACTGTTATTTCTAAATGAATTTTCATAAAGTTTTCCATTGCATGGTTTTAAAAGAGTATGAAAACATATTTAATAAAGGTTGCATTTTACCAAGCTCTGATTTTAAAAGAGATTTTCATAAAGACCTTCTTCGTACGAGTTTCTAAAGGATCCAATTTTCTACGATGACATAGTTTATTGTTTAAAAAAAAGAGTTTAATGCTAAGGGGTGTTACAATATCGTTCGCTGGATAAAATCCATTCTGTGAATACTTGGGCTCCTGCACATTTACTATTTGCCAGGGAAGCGTTTCCATTGGTGGACACCTACACTTCCGTGGGTCCATTGTTCAACGCACGCCACTTATCTAAAACAGTGATGTTTAATCATTTATTCTCCTTCCATGGATGCCTACACTCCCACTATTTCAATGTTCAATGTATGCCACTTATCCAAAATAGCAATGTTTCTTCTTAATAAAATGTTGTCGCGACTACGTTTGCTACAATATACACGTTCATTACCTAAAACGATGATGTTTTCCCTTATGCGCAGCCATTTTTCCTCTTGCAAGGAATCTTTCCCATAGGAATCTTTTCCATATGTGGGAGCATCTTTCCCCTAATCTAACAATCCTCATTTAATCTAATATGATGGTCATTCTTTCTCCCGCATGGCTTCTTTCCAAAGAAGCATTTTCTTTCTCCGCCTTCTAATAAAATGGCTACAACTCTTCTATTATTTTAATCCAATGATAATCCTTTCTCTTGCACCTCATTTTCTCTTCCGCATCGCATCTTTCCACATAATTAGATTCCTTATTTTGCCTTCTTAATCCAACAAGTATAAACTCTCTTATTAAATAATCCAACGATCTCTTATTCTTCTGCATGACATCCTTTTTATTTAGCATTCAGCACCTTCCAACAGCATAATCTCATCCGTCCTTTGATCTTATCCAATGATTGTCATACTCTCTTTTTCCAAAACATTCTTTTCATCCAAAAGACATTGCTTCTTATGTAACGACCTGATTTTTCGTAACCCTTTTAAAACGCGTTAAAATTTAAAACTTTTATGAAACCACTAAAAGCCTATTTATTTAAAACTCTTTGAAGGAAATATCAGAGTGCATCTAAACCGGACCTCTACTAACCTTTTGTAAATCGTGGTATCCTATGAAATGTCACAGATATAAAATCATTTGTAAAATATAGAGGAAGTATTATAAAAATCATTTATTTAAAACATTGCGGAAGCGTAATTAGTTTGACTAGTAAATACAAAACAATAAAACTTAATTTAAATACAACCGAGTTCTCTCCTACCCTCATTAGCCTGGCCAGCCATGAGTCCTACGCATGCAAATCTTTCATCCCTGCTTTATTATCTGACTATTGTCTTTCGCATTGATTCCTAATTCTGTGCATTTATTTCACGTACAAGTACCTACATCTACACCACAAGTAAACTGTAAGCCCAAAGGCTTAGTAAGGAAAAAGGTTTAATGCAACATGATATGCCACTCTTTAGTCCATTTTGGAATGGGGGCCACCAAAACCAATTATTTCATTATGTCATTTGTTCGTTCATGACTTTACATTAATCCATTCGTTCGCGGGAGATTGGGGGATTTTCTCGTGCAATGGTGAGTAGATCGGATCTAACCTTTTACTTACAACTAGAACTCCCATACTCTATGAGGGAGGGGCTTCGCCTAGTTGCACACTAGACCTGCTACCCATCTGCTCCCAATTCCCCATTTTCTTCCTTTTTCCTTAACATTTTACCTCACTTATGCATGCTTGAGTACCACCACCAAGGTGACACTCCCTATTTGTTTCTATTAGCATGATGCATGATGACTCATTCTCAACCTAATATGATCCATGGTCCATTATAACATATTATTAACAGTAATTGAAATGCGCATTGAAATAAAAATAACTGTAATTAAAATTGCGCACAAAATGTATAATAGAGATTGAAAGCGCACACAAGGACAATTGAAATATGGAATTGTAAATAGCGCAGTATAGAAGGAAATCAGACAACAAACAACTCAATAAGGGAATATAGACATTGAACACCAATATCAGAACAATATAAAATGAATTGAAACAAGGAAAATATGCTTGAATTAATAGAACACAATAATAATCGAAAGAGAAATCGAAAAAACTATTAATTAACATGCTAACTATCCTAGTTAATTTTCTAGTCCATTTAGCCGCTCTAGAAAGATAATATTTATTATTCTAGTTAGTTATCCTTGTTTCTTAGCATATTCAAGAAAGGTTTCCATTAATATTCTAGTTAGTTATCCTAAATAATTTACATGCTCAAGAAGGATTTCATTTAATATTCTAGTTACATATCTTGGTTAATTTACATGCTCGGGAGAGATTATCTTTAGTTATCCTAGTTAGTTTTCATGCTCAAGAAACAATTACGTTTATTATTCTAGTTAGGTGTTCCAATTGATTAACATACTCAAGTTTATAATTTACAGTGAACACAAAGGATACAATGAGCACAAGAAGACAAACACGAAGAAGACAATAACATCGGAATGAAAGATAAACATCGTTATTGAAACTCTTAATTCATTCATACTTAGTTCCTTCATCTTTAAGCCTTTCTCTAACAATTCTCTAATAAAGAAATGCAATTGTAATAGAAGAGAATACACAAAATATTAATGAAGATAAATTGACTACTGGGTTAATTAAGCTCGAGTTGATTAATATTAATTTATTAATTAACATGCTATCCTAGTTAATTAATTAAACATGCAATTCGAACATGCTAATTACTTGTTAATTACATGTCACGCCCTAGATACTAACACATTACTAATTAATTTATCATGCTAATTAAACAGGCTAACAAGTTAAACATACTAATTACATACTACGAATTACACATGCAGTTGTTTACTCTAATTGATTTGATGCTCAAGTTTGATTAAGATTATAATTGTGATCCTAATTAATTATTCTATAGCTAATTACTCTAGTAAATTACTTATTTTAGTTAAGTCAATTAACATGGTATATTATTCTAAGTTAAGTTAAATAACATGTTTCCATTATTCTAATAAATCAAATATTCAAGTACGGCACAATTAAGTTATCTGCCATTATTATCTAAGTTGATTGACATGCTTGAGTGTAGTTAATTATTCTAGTTGGTTAAGTTAATTAGTTAGGATAGTTAATGTGCTTAATTATTTGACATGCATCAAGCTAATTCTACTCAAGTTTAGTTAATTAACATGCTCATGGAAGATTATGACTAGTTAATTAACATGCACCGATTAATTAGGTCACATGCTTAGATTATAATTAGTTCACATGCCTACATTATTATTTGATCACTTAAGCTACGGTAAATTATTTAGCAAGCTCCGGATTATTACTCAGTTCATTATCCCAAGATTCTAATTAATTAGTCATTAAACATGCTTAGGACTTATTAGCAATTAAACAAACAAAAATATATAGCAGAACAATATACATATGTATGAATGAAGGATTTAAACGCAGAAAATTAAACTAAATATAGTAGAACATTATAGCGAGTAAACAGATGAAGTACAGGGTCATCTCGAAGGCATAGCTTGTAACTCGTTTACTTCTACTTTCAAGTTGTTAACTCATTTAATCATTCATCAATTGTCTATCTATCAAGGTAAAACATTTATAACCAAACCAATAATAAAGGAAATCGCAAACAATAGGAAACAGAGCTATCAACAAGGAATAACAATCCGCAAAGAAATCTACGAACTACAACAAAGGAAATAACAGTAATTCACCCAAGGAAATACTACAAAGCATCAATAATCTACCACTCACGCACTCTACTCGTGGTGTAGAGCCTCCACAGGCTAAAGACACCCCTATTTCCTCACCACTAACGAAGACACAGAGCGGGGACAACACTCCATAGCTCATACAGCTCCAGCTCTTAAGCCCACAACTCACGGCTCCTCAGCTCACTCACGTTCACACTTAGCACTCAATTCCTCTAACTCAGACCCTTACTCTCACGGTTACTCTCTTTCTCTTTGGAACCCACTTCTCTCACGTAGAAGGGAAAGGAAACTCAAGACTAAAGAAATGGCAGAGAAGGGAGGAATTTACCCGGAAGGAGGAGGGGACAACATACACATAGGGAGGCAGAGAGGAGGTCGCTCCAGGCAGGGGGAGGTCAGCACCTACACTGGAGGGTGAGGGAGAGTCATTCGTGTCTCCCATCTATGGACTAATCGACAAGGATTTGGATTTTAAATCCCTAAATTTACACTGAACTGGGCTATTTCGGACGAGTGCGGATGCATTGGTCTCGTCCGCATGAGTAAAATTCTAAGGCAAAAATCGCGTGCTCGAATGAGAACTGGCATCCCTATCCTCATCCGTACCATCTGCAGACGACATTTGGACGCATTTTGGCTTCTGCACGAGTCAGAATTGTCCACAAATTGGACAGATTCAAATCGGAGGAGGTCTCTCCACGTTCGCATTCATTCGGACTCATCCGAAAATGTCTAGGATTTGGACAGATTCTATTTGAAAGCAGCCACCCACGTCCACATTCGTCCGCGAAGCGTCCGAAGGTCGAGCCAGAGACAAGGGCGACATGGGACGTGAGACAGCGTCTGCAAGAGTCATCTCAAAGTGTTGGGGCAGCGTCCCATACATTTGCGAACGACTTGACTCGTCCGCAGGCATCCGAAAATGCCCTAGACAGCTTTTCTTCACCTTTTTCCCACTTAACTCTTATCCCCTAATATTTTCCCCATAAATACATGTCATAAAATGACACGTATAAATATGCAACGTAATATCCTAGTTGCCCCATCCTTAATTTACATCGTGTATACGAGAAAAACGTTATCGAAAATACCCTATTGACTTAACGATCCGACTACGTCCTTGGTAATACCCCGATATAAAAAGTCAGGGTGTTACACCTTATTACCATGGAAGCCTTTCACTGCAATGAACATACATTCTCTTATTTCATAGTACGTAGCTACTGTAGTTATTTTTCCTCCACACAAATTAGTGACCGACTTTTAAATCTTTATATTTTATTTTTCTCTAATATTCCAATTTTCTCCAAAGTAAAAATACTTATTTTTCTTTGGTTGTTACAATAACACATCCTCGAAACAATGAAACATAACACATTATAGCATATCCTCAAAGTAAACATAACATAACAGCACATCCTTAAGTCAATGAAACATATCACATCATTGAATAGTATAACATATCCTTAGAAATGGCAAATAGAGCAATATATAATATCAAACAGTGTAATATATCCTAGAGAATCATATAATCACAACCTAATAACTATAAACATCAAAATAATCATAGTATCTTTATGATATAGGCAGAAGGTCAAATACATGAAAACATAACTTACCTGGGTTTCTGTAACATCCTATTTTTTCACTGTTTACTTCCCTTAAGTAAAAGAAAAGGAATATGTTTAGTAGTAAAAAAATGTGAAACTTTTACCCACTATGTCAAAGTCTTAAAAAACACCCCTACTATTTTATCATTAATCACCATCGCCCTTCCAAAATAAAAAGTCCTAATAGTAAAAGACCTTCCTTTAGAAACTTTTACATTCTTTGATGGTAATGATTATGTTTATTGAAAATTTAGAATGAAAATATATGTGCCATCTATAGACTATGATTTATGACATATTAGTGAAAATGGTCCTTTTGTTCTAATAAAACAAGAAGGAAGATTAAATATTCCTAAATTTCCTTATGGATATGATGAAAATGATAAACGTCGATTATGTTTGAATGCTAAAACCATGACCATCTTCTAGTGGCTGTGCTTTAAATAGAAATGAATTCAATAAAGTACAATGATGTAATAATGCTACAAAATATGGAGATTACATGAATATGAACTATTTTCTATTGAAAATGATGAAACCATTAGGCAAATGTTTACACGTCTCACTAACATTACTAATGGTTTAAAAGCATTTGGTAGGACTTTCCCCAATGAACAGTTGATGAGAAAAATTTTTAGGTGTCTATCAAGATCATGAAAACCCAAAGTAATGGAAATTCGAGAAGCATGCGATCTTAAGGTTCTAAAGATAGAGGAACTCATCAGATCTCTCATGAATAATCAGATCACGATGATTGCTAGCTAAGAAGAATAGGAAAAGGAGAAAGAATTCTCTAAGAAAAAAAATATCACTCTTAAAGTCTCGTCAAGTCAACAAATCTGAAAAAGAAGATGATGAAGAGGAGATTGCCTGTATCACTAGAAGGTTAAAAAAATTCTTTTAATGAAAGAGATGGCAAGGAAGGATAGTGATGAATTCACATCATCCGAGGACAAAGAAGCTTCAAACATGTGCTTCATGGCTAAGGAGAACATGGTACATGATTCTTTTAGTGATGTAGATGAAAAGTATGATGAAAATGAATTGTTAAATGCATTTGATGAATTACTTGAACAATTAAATTTATTCAAAACTAAGTATAAGGCCTTGAAAAAGGAAAACGTTGAGTAAGTGAAAAAACATGATAATATTACTTCACCTTTTGAAAATAAAATTATTGAGTTGAAAAAGAAGCATGTTGGTTTGAATAGCATGGTACTTAAATTTACTTATGCTAATAAAAACTTAAATATCTCTTAGGACAACAAAGAGTGACTTTTGATAAATTTGGATTAGGTTATGAACCATTTCGAAAGAAGAAGAATTATAAAAAATTCTTTGTTGAATCTCCTGCTTGTCATGCATGTAACAAAGTATGTCAGAAATTGTTTGTTTATCCATTAAAGACTAATGGTGAGAAATCTTCTATTAAAATGATATGGGTTCTAAAAGGAACCAAGACTAACAACCAAAGACCCAAAAAATTTGGGTACCTAAGAAAAACACATAATTTTGATTGTAGGTTGGAGAATGTCTCATGAAAATGAGTGGTACCTCGATAGTGAATACTCAAGGCACATGATGGAAGATTGCTCAAAGTTTACCTTCATCATCAAAAAGAAAACAAATGTCATATTTGGAGATAACCAAAAAGGAAAAATCATAGGTATTGGAAATATAGGTAATGTTTGAAACCCTATTATTGAGAGCGTGTTATTATTTGATGGGTTGAAGCATAACTTATTGAGCATTAATCAAATATGTGATAAAGGATACAAACTTATTTTTTAATAAAAAATTTGCATGATTCAAGATAGTAAAAACAAAAGGATTTATTTATTGGCAATAGAAATAAAAAATTTTATACTATTGATTTGAATACTTATGACGTTTTGATGAAAATTTCTTTGTAGCTAACTCTTCTTCTATTGATTTTTGGTCTTGGCATGAGAGATTAGGACATGTAAGAATAAATATCTTAGCTAAGATCTCTAGAAATATTCTAATTAGGGGTCTTCCTAAAATCTCGTTGGAAAAGAATTAAGTTTGTTATGCATGTCAAATAGGGAATTAAACAAGTAATTCATTTGCTTCTAAAAATACTGTCCTCTTCGAAACCCTTCCAACTACTTCACATACATCTCTTCAGTTCTTCAAAGATAACTAGCTTGGGAGGAAAGTATTATGCCAATGTTATAGTAGAATTTCTTTAGGTTACATAAGGAGAAAGGATGAGACTTTCAAAACCTAGCTTTAGGAAGAAAGAGCAAACCAAGAAGGATTTCTCTATTATTACAATTCAAAGTGATCATGGTAGAAAATTAGAAAATGTGAATTTCAAGCTTCTTTGTCATAAGTTTGGCATTGAACACAATTTCTCTTCACCAAGAATTCCTCAACAAAATAGAGTTGTTGAGCAAAAAAATAGGTCCCTTCAAGAATTAGTTAGGACCATGCTTGGTGAAACCAACCTTCAAAAATATTTTTGGTTAGAAACTGTGGCTATAACATGGTACATGCTTAACCGTGTTTCTATCTTCCTACTCTTGATATGAGCTTTGACCTTAAGGATTTACCAAAAGATTGGAGGTATGCTAAGAGTCACCCTATTACTAACATTCTAGTAATCCAAACTTAGGTGTCAAAAATAGGTTATCTCTTAGAAACTATTATGCAAACATAACATTTATCTAATATCCTGAATTTTCATAATGCTAATTATAGACCTAAGTGATAATAATCCTTAATAAAACATGAGTGAAGATCTGCTTACTAGCATCCAAGAATCGGAAACCAAAGAGAACTCCTCTTCGCTAGAACCAACATTGCTATTTTTCACCCTTCAGTTTTTCCAACAAAATTAGAACTTCACTGTTCAAAACACCAAAACCCTCTCGGCCTCACCTTTTTCTTCACACTTTCAATAAAACTCACACACTTTCATCACGGTTTCTCATTGACTCACGTCTCTAAAAGCACAACATAACATATTATCCTCACAACCTAAACTCCAGAAACGCCCAGCCACTTCCTTCCAAAACTTATAGACTCTTACTGACCACATCATAGCATCCTCACAAGCCTTAGAACTCTCACGCCAACACTCACAAATTTCTCATCCAAAAGCAAGAATTCCTAACAACAAATTGACAATGCTTCCACATGATTTTCTTCCTTTGAAATCTCACTACCCACGTCTCCATTTATAGACAACTTTTCTAACGTCCTAACATTAATGTCCAGAGGAAGATGGAAGGCCAAGAGGTGCAGTCCATTAACTCTTTTTAACGTTCAGACATTCCAGACGGCGTTGCCTTCAACTTCCAATCATTCCAGACGTTCATTATCATTAACAGGCGACCTTTCAATTCCTGGCGGTTTATCGCAGCAGATGATCTCCCCATGCCAAACAACCGCCACGAATAGGCTTAGCGTTTTCCTTCATAAAGTGTCCATCATCATTCCGGTCGATCGCACCTCGTCGATCGACCACCCCGATCGGCCAGTGCTTGGAAGCAGTTTCCATCCGATTAAATCTCCAGACTATTCTCTTAGCGTGACACCTATCAATGTATATACCTATATGTATATATATATATATATATATATATATATATAATTACCCTTAATTAACCATAATCCACTCTTTCCAAATTATCCAAACCTTCAACATATATCATATATTTCACCATTCCCTTTTCACATGTCCTTCATTAAATCCAATATATCCTAAAATATTATAAATCCTATATCTTCAATCTTATAATATCCAATTGCGTCCAAATACTTTTCCTCTTACTACCTCCACCGACTATCAAACCATTTGATATTGTCCAATATAACTTCAAGTATCACCAGATAATTCTCCAATTAACTTCAATCCTTCCCTTAATCTAACTACAAACATAACGGGGTATCATAATTCAATTATTCCAACTACGTTTCTCGTGACTAATATCTTTACTTGTCCAACTCTGCTCCTTATATCCCCAAAGTTATCACTTAAGTTATGTCTTCAACTTAATGAAGATTCAAGATATTACAATATTATTGTTTATAAAATTGTTGTAGCCTCTATTATTCACGTATTGGACCTCTTCTTTGTCCTCTTCAGCTGTCATGTATGATCCAATGAAATTTGTTGATGATTCTCCACCCATTATTTCTCCTTTTGATATTAGATTTGCAATTTGATGTGTTAATGATGACATTTACGCTATAAAGGCTGCAATGGGGTCTCCCTGTAAATAGCTTGCTATGTTTCTCATAATAGATTATTTTGTCATGTTTAGCCATCATTTTAAATTATTCATGTTTCGGTCTCCTGATCTCATGTAGCATCATTCTTCCAATTTATGAATCCAATGGAACTGACTCTAGCACCCTACCACCATGCATAAATTGCAAAACAAACAAAATAAAAGTCAAAAATAAAATAGACTATGTATATAAATAAAAACAAAAATCACTAATAATAAATCATTAAAAAAATCTAAAATCAAAACTAATTTTTCAACTATATTAGCAAATATTATAAATTAAAATACTCTGATTAATTCTAACTTTATCTAGATAACTAAAAAATACGATTTTGAAAACTAAACTAAAATAAACAATGGAAAAAAATCACAAAAAAAATCTTTAATTTAGAATAAATTTAGATGATTGATTTCATGAATTTCTATCATATTATTTATCGAATCAATATTATGGAGTTAAAAAAATTATTTACAAACTGAAAACCCTAATTTGTCAAATTCATTAACTCGAGTGTCAATCCACTCTTAATTCCTAAAATCATAATTAAAAAATCTCTATAAAAATTGTTCTTTTAGTCATTCAATAAAGTTATATGATTTTCTAATTAATTTTGCAAAACTTTAACATTCTCTAGAGTTATTAAACCTTCATGTTGTTGCATTTATTTTATATTTATAATTACTTCTCTCGAGTGACAAATCCCAAATATAAATTTATTCAAAAAATGGACAACAAATTGAAAGTATGAAGAACAAAATATTACAAATAAATAACAAGAACAACCAATAAAATAGTTAATTAATCAAAATAATAATCAAGGCATACAATTCATCTCTCCTATAGAGGAGGAGAGTTAGTTAAACATGGTAGACATAAGAACAAGAGAAAACACATTGAATATAATAGAATCAAAGGAAAGAAGAAGTAGAAGAGAATATTTGAAAAGTGAATCTAGAGATTGGATCAAGTCTTAGCCTATCTGAGCCATGACTTGAGCACCTTTTTCTGTTGAGCCTCAACTCGGGTTCTGTTTGGTGGTTGAGCCGCGAGTTGATTGCTCCGATTTGCGACTCGAATGTTGTTGTACGATGTTGATTTTTCCTTTCAATTATGTCATGACTTGGACTTATTTTAGTCATAGCTCAACTTGTAAAATTCTTTATTTTCATCTATATTTTACCTATTTAGTTATTTATTTGCATAGTAACTTAAAATGCATTAAACTTACTCAAAACTTAAGACTAAGCATCAAAATTTGCTTAAAATGATGTCAATAACTTTATTTTTGGTTGTGTTATCAGCATGACACCATTTGAAGCATTTTATGGTAGACCATATAGATCTCTACTATATTAGGTTGAAACTGGTGAGAATGTGCTATTGGGACTTGATATGATCTAAGAAATTAATGAGAAAATCAAACTTATTCGACAACAGTTGTTAACTGCTCTAAATTGTTAGAAGAGTTTCCTGACAGATGATGAAGACCATTAGAGTTTGATGAGAGTGATCAAGTGTTTGTGCAGGTTGGATCCCATAAGAGTATTAAGAAATTTGGAAATAGTAGAAAATTAGGTTCAAGATTGATAGAACCTTTCCAAATCTTCCTTTGAATTGAACCAGTAGCTTATTTGCTAGCATTACCTCCTAATTGGTAGGTGTTCATGACTTTTTTCACGTATCTTTGTTGAGAAAGTACCAACTTGATCCTTCTCATATGTTGTATTTAGAAGAGTTGGAAAGAACCATACATGGGTATAGTAGAGGAACCTATCTTGATTTTGGACAAACAAGATAGCATTTTTGTAGTAGCAAAGTTATTGTGATAGTTAAGAGTTGTGAAGAAGATATAGAGTCGAGGAAGCTACGTGGGAGCTCAAAAATCAGGTGTTAGAGAAATGCGCTAAGTTGTTCTAATCATAAGGTATATTTAAAATTTCATCACAAAAGTTTCATCAAGGAGACTATAATGTAATGGTTTGAATATGTAATTAACTTATTAATTATAGTATGAGCATGCTTATATTGCTATTACTTGGTTGGATATCTTGGAATTATGTTGCTTGTATATGTTGTTTTCTAAATTTTGGAGATATCCAATAAACAAAGGAAATCATACTCAAATTTTCTATTGAAAGATAAAGAACAAAATAAAATGAAATAAGGAACTCAATGACTGTGAAATTAGATTTATCGAGTTTCAAATGAATAAGTTATGCAAATTCAAAGTTAATACCTTGATTAAGGAATAATCAAAGTAAGAGTTTTAACTTTGGGAGTGTGAATTGAGGATCGTAAAGTATGATAGAATGAGTTGTGTTAATGTGGTTTAGTTATTGGTGTAAAGAAAATATTCTACTTATGAGAAATTGACTCATTTAATATGCTTAGTTAAAGTTGTTAATCATGATTAAAACATATTTAAGCTTGACATTTTCATAGTTTTTACGAAATTGAAGTTTGAATTGGAAATTATTCAAAGGAAAAATAGGGCAGGGTAAAAAATTATCAATTAAGTTATATTTAAATTAAAAGAAAATAAATTAAAATAAGAAAAGTATAAAGAAGAACAAAGAAGATGGAGAAAATCATATTGGGGAGGAAAAACTTACGGATCAGAAAAGTGAATGGAGAAAACCACTTGGCAAATTGTTTATCAAGTCACCAATATGAAACTTTTCTCCAGCATTGAGACAGCTATTGGTATAAGAATTTTGTGGTGAAATTTCTATATCGATAGATAAATATAAATTTTTAGATTTAAATGCATACAGATGTATTACAAGTTAGAACAAGTTTTTATCGCAATATTTGGTATCAAAATGTGCAAAACATGATTTTGAAAGCATTGTTATAATTCGTTTGGAATGAAAATCACCCTTGATTAGAAAAATGGCTGGAAAACAGTGGTTGAGCAACGAAGTCACAAAAATGCGATTAATGCCCAGACGTTCTACTCTAGAATGCCACAACGTTTGTGGCCAACATGTGCTGCAATGGGCGAATGACACGTGATCGTTCAAGGGATGAATGCCTTGGTGTTCTGAGGAGCAGAATGCCAAGGCGTTGTTTTAACACCATAGAATTTTCATGATATTATGCCTCAAGGTTCTTCAATGGATGCCCCGTTGTTAAGAGGTATACCATGCCATGGCGTAGCTAAATCTATACCACGATATTAATATGATTTTATGTCTCAGCATTATTACTTCCATGCTGCAACATTATTTCATAATTAAAATTTTTAAGTATTTTCGTAATTATTTTATTTTAGTAATATAACAGTGTTATACTATGGCACATCATTTCATTATTGTATGAAAAAATTAAAAATATAATTGAATGGAAGATCATTACATGATTAGTATTAAATGCATTGTGACTATATTTATGTGAGGAAGAAACATTCATCATGTGTCTATGATTAGTAAACTATGTGGTTAGCAGACATCATAACCTGATTACTATATTTTTTTAGGTATGAAGTATGTGTATCTATGAACTAAATACTAGATAAAAAATTAGTTCATACTCCATAGATTAGCTTGGCAAAAATTTATTATTTTGTAGATGGGTATTCTAGATATAATCAAATAGGCATAAATCTTGAAGATCAAGAAAAGACCACATTCACCTATCCTTATAAAACATTCGCATTTAAGAGAATGTCATTTGAGTTTTGTAGTACCTAAGCCAAATTTCAAAGATTTATGATGACAATATTATCTAACATGGTAGAGCAAACAATAGAGATACTCATAGATGTCTTCTCAGTATTTGACATTCTAAAAAGGGGTGGTCAAAATCGACTCAGAATCGCAAAACAAAAATCAAATTGCTTGGTTTAGTTCAATTTTGGGTTGGTTTTCAAAGTCCACCAAATCAACATTGGTTTCTAAAATTTAGGAATCAATAAAATTTGATTAAAGAAATAATTAGTTTTTGTTGTGAATGAATCCAAATATTTGATTATATTCTTATATTCTATTTTTCCATTATTTGATATACTTAATCATGTCTCCTTGGTGATTTAATTGTTCCTAATAAGGAATAATATTAGGCCTAATTGGAGATTATGTTAATTGAATTTTTGAATTATATCTAATTGAAAATTTTGAGAATCTAATTAATTTAATTTAACATAATTTAAAAATGTTAAATTTTATTCCTAAAATTTTTGTTCAAGGTTTTTTAAAAATTCATTCTCTATTTTGACCCTCTTTTTGGTATTAGCAATACATACAGCTTAAACAAAACCAAATTGAAACTAAAACTTTTGGTTTATTTCTAGTTCAATTTTTACACCAAAATAAATATGGTTTTGATTCTAAATTTACCTGAACCAATCTGAACTGGTTTGATATGATTTTATCACAAAACCAAACCATGAAAACTGCTAATTCTAATGATGAATGCCTGAGAAATTTATGTTTAGTGCTCCAAAGATGCAAAGAAACAAATTTTCTTTGAATGAGGAAAAATGTCACTTCATGGTCGAGGAAGGCATTGTGTTAGAACATAAAATCTCATAAAAGAACATCGAAGTCGATAAAGAAAAATTGGAGACAATAGAGAAACACCCACCTCTAAAAGGTGTTAGAAGTTTTCTAGGGCATGTTGGATCTACCTAAGACTCATAAAGGAGTTCTCCAAGTTTGCTAAACCATTGTTTAACTTACTAGAAAAAGACATCAAATTCGATTTCAACTAGGATTATCACGAAGGTTTTCTAGTGTTGAAGAAGAAATTGGTCACTACACCTATAACAGTAACACCTGATCATCAATGAAAATAAAGTGCTTGTAGTAGTTTGTGCTTATTTGCAAGAATTTGATTTAGAAATTTGGGATCGAAAAAGAGTTAGAAAACAAAGTGATAGATCATCTTCTATGAGTCATTGAACGAGAGCATGCAACTGAAAATGTAATCAAATTCATAACTTCGCCTTTTATTAGAACAAAAAAATTTCTTACACGATGTTAAATTTTATCTGTAGGAAAAACTTTTTCTCTTGAGACACTATGTTGGTCAAGTCATTCGACATTGAATACTCAATGAAGAAATTGAAGATATTTTGAGACATTCTTTATAACGCCCTTTTTTTCCTGAAAATCTCAATTTTCCTTAAATGATGTTTTTTTCATAATTTAATAACAACTAAACACGTCAATTTAAAATAATTATTCATTCAAGAACTTTATAAATATTTACGGTGGAAGATTTTTCTAAATCAAAATATAATTCTTATAAAACTTAAGTTTAAAAGTCCTTTATAATTTATATAAAATCCACTACTTAAACAACATTCAACATTAAAGCAGAACCTATTATCGAAGAAACCATTTTAAAAGAGTATCAAGTTTCAAGCCAACTCATGGTCAAACAGACCCAACAACACCAAGTCTTCATCATGGGCAAGCTTCCTCAACCTGTATGTCATCCATGGCTATTTCCTTCATTTTTTCCTCACCTACAACGCAAGGTTATCTATAATTCTAAGACTTAACAAGTAGTGCATGAGAACATGAACATGACATTTTATGACATTAATTCATCTTTCATCATTCTTCTTTTATCTTTCTTTTCCTTTCTTTCTCTTTAGATATGAGTAGGCTCGGCAGTGGAAAACCCACCAATATTATTCACCATTTGGGAGAGTTTCTGCCCTTTTGGAGACAGACTCCACCCTTTTTGGGAGTCATTTGTTAGCTGCCATGCAATTTAATGCACGGCGACCTAGCAAACCCTGCACTAGTCAGCCCCAACATCTATCGAGAACAAGCTAACAGGCTTATGTCCAACCTGTCTGCCCTTTTGGACAGTCTATCCTCAGTACTCATTTACATGAATTTTTATTATTTTTATCTTTCTTAAATGCAGACTCATGCATGAAACATATCATCATAATGCAACCGAACATATCTTCTTCATTAACCATCAGTACAAAGAGCATCATTTAAAAAAATAACAACAACAAATCCTCAAATACATTTTATCACCTAAACCAGAATCATCATCATCAAAAAACAATAAAATCAAGCCTCAAACATCATCTATCGCGATAAACAGAAATAGTACCTCAACCAACTAAATAACATATCCATGACATCAATATAACGGTAAATAAACATAACATCTATCACACATGACAGAGCACTGCATCCTCAGTTCAATAAATGTAGAATAATCATAGCAAATAGTTCATCATATTCTTGAGTCATCAGTAAAATAGTAAGCAAAACAAACTCCCTTGCTCCTAGCAATGTAGGTCGTGAGACTATACACATGCAAACACTACTTACCTCAAACTCTTTAATGGAAGAAAATGTTTTCCACAGCTCATCATCATCTATCAAATGGTCTGTTCCCTTGCAAAACTTCCAGACAAATTTATGACCACTCCCAGTAATAAAAAATTTTGGGTTTCTGAAAATACCCCATTTTTATACTCACAATTAAAGTGTGGACAAAAGCTCTTTGCGGATGCATTCCCTGCCATGAACGCCTATCCTCCATGATGTACACCTTCCTTCGTTAACTTCTAACCTAAACGACCACGTTTTCTTGGTTTCGAGTCTCCGTTCCCTTCCATGGACAAATACACTTTTGTGTTGCTCACATTGCCTCTACAACTCGGAACCCAAACGACATCGTTTTCTTTGATTTGCGGATGCGTTCAGCTCCGCGGCAATTGACGCTTTCCGCAACTCCCATTTTTCCTCATAGATTATCCCTTTGAAACAATGGCATTTTGTGCTTCACTATTTGTCGCAAAAGTGTAAGCTTCCACAGATTCTCATATCCCCACTTACTTTAATCTATACAACAATGTTTCATGTATTTCACTATTCAGTATGGATGCGTTTCCTCCCAAAAACGACTATGCTCTTAAGACTTCCACTATTCAACCCATGCTCTTTATCCAAAATGACACCATTTATCTTACTTAACACGTTTGCATGACATCTTTCCTTCCATAAATGAAAATTTTCCTTTCCACGGAAGTGTCTTTCCTTAAATCCAATTATTCTCGTCTTGTCCGCCTTTGAATTCCAAAGACCCTTCTTTTTCTCGTGTTCCTATTAAAAGAACACATGTTTTGCACGAAGTCTTTAATTCTTCTCCTTCCATGCCTTTCTCCATCCTTGATTTTAGTCATTTATTGTCCACATCTAGTGGTTGTTGTAATACCTCAATTTCCCATATCATAATTTGTAACGACTCGAATTTTTGTAAATCATTAAAAAGGTGTAAAAATTTGAAATTTCCTTTTGAAATAAATCAGAGTGCGTAAATCCGAATCGCTACCAACTCGTAGTTAAACCAACTTATGAAATATGCAAAAGCATAAACACTATAATGAAGATCATCTGTTTAAAGTCTTACGGAAGTGTTATAAAACAACCCTTTGTAAATCATGGCGGAAACATAAGAAATCTTTTGAAGGAAGTACTAAGCCATTCAACTTTATGTCTATCAAATAGAACTTGACAATTAACTTTGTTGATTCACAACCATTTACTTTTCTTTGTCTTTGCCTTGCTAGCCTAAATCTGTGTATGTGAAATCATCCACCCCTGCTTCATTATGTGTTTCTCATCCATTTCTTTTCTGTTTACTATCTGTTCGTCATTGTACCTACACCACAATTAAGGACGTGAGCTTACGCCCAGTAACGAGATGGGGAAAAACAATTTATGCATTTCTCTTTTTAGTTCTTCTTGGAATGGGGTCACCCAAACCAACTCTTTCATTACGTTCGTTTTCTTTGTTCGTTCTTTAACTCGTACATCGAGTTGGAGATTGGGGGTGGTCCTTTGAGATGGCCTAGCTGTATGGCTCTAACCTCCTGTGCGCATGATAGTCCCTTCACCGACTAGGTGAGGGTATATCCTAGCTACTAGGCTAGATCCAGACTACCCATCTACCTAAACTCTCTATTCGTTCCCTTTTTTCAGGCGTATCCCACCTTATGGGTTCTTTCTCTTTCCGGTGTATCCCGCCTTTAGAGTTCTTTATTCTTCTGGCGTATCCCGCCTTTAGAATTCTTCCGACGTATCCCGCCTTTAGAGTTTCTTCCCTTCCGGGGTATCCCGTCGTTAGGGTTTCTTCGGTGACAGATGTTTCCCGCTCGTCCCGAACATACTTGTTCTTAGCATTTTCCCCACTCGTGCATGTGGGTACCACCCTGAAAGTTAACCCCTACTTGGTTTCTATTAACATGAACTTGTTCTAACTTCTTCCTAACAAACAAAGCACATATGAGAAATAATGTCAACACTTTAGAGCATCCACAGTAAACAATGAACGAACTAATATCATCGCATGCTTCACATAACGAAAGTGATGACAACATTTAACTATCTGTGCTATTAACATTCATTATCACAAAACAGAATATGCTTTCACATGTAAGGATAGTATTCGTCAACGTAAAACACTGGCTAAGAACAACGGACATGCTTCGTAACTTAAGGTGAACAGCGGTGAATCACACAATATAAGATATCTATTTAACTATGCAGCAGTAAATACAAATCATCGAAAGGTGTTTCTATTCGACTAATCAGCAGAAATACATTTAGCTAATCATACTTTTAATTGAACTCATGACAGTGTTTATGCATCTTAACTCCTTAACCCTTTTTCCTTCATTTGTTTAGTTAACTAAACATTTTTCCTTGGTTTGTTTAGTTAACTAAACATTTTTCCTTGGTTTGTTTAGTTAACTAAATCTTTTTCCTTCGTTACTCAGTTAACAGTTCATAACATAGTAATTCATACCTCATTCCATAGGCATCAAATCTATCACTTAGAAATTAAAATAATAAAAGGAATATCAATAGGGAAATCAAAGTTCATTCATGCTCATCACACATCAGTTCATTTTTCTTTACCTTTCCACAACTACTTCATGCTTCACAAAATTCATTCATTAACTAATAGCATCTACACGACTGTTCAGTAGTATTTTGTTCAACTAAATCATACTCTAAATCAATCTTAACAACGGGAAACTATACAACCAATCATGCTCTCATTACTTAATCAAGAAGAAGTTAACTACTAAACATGCTAAAGAAGTTAACTACTAAACATGCTCTTTGATGGACAACGTATAGCGAATGAACTATGTCAGATTATGATCCATTATCTCACCGGACTACGCATGCTTTTTAACAACCAAATCAACAGCGAATCTATAACACCTAGCATACTTCTAAATTGAGTACAAAAGGGAAATTATCATGCTTTGACTACACGAAATAGGGGGAAAAACATATACAATTAACACATAACAATGGAAGTGAATGTACTTGGATAATCCTGCTTACATACACAAAGGAAATATAACTTCTAAGTACGCTTACAGCAGGCAAAGGGAATAACATTTAGAATAGATTGTATGCTTAAACATCACACTATAGACTATAATCAACAAGGTCTCTTAAAACCAAATAGGAAATATTTGAACATTTATCTAACATTATAAATTCTTTAACATCACTAGAAATATCCTCACTAGAAATCTATAGAAATTTGTAAAGGAAACATGGAATCGTTACATCATAACTTCTTTGTCATCACCTAGAACAATCTGTAAAGAACTCATTCATGCTTTTCTTCTGTTCTAAATGTTTCTTCTCTGTTTTATTCAAGCTCAGTAACATACATTTCTCCTCTGTCTTATTCAAGCTCAGTAACATACCAAAAGAAAACAAAACATTTATATCATATAGAAAGTGAGGCAACTATAGAAACAATCAAAACTAGACAACGAAACAACTCACACTCACGACAATACTTGGGTGTAGGGCCTCCAAATGGCCAAGACTACCCATATCCTTACCTTTGAAGTTGAAACTCCTCACGTACAGTAGCTCCTTGACCTCCCTTCCCAGCAGAGTTTCCTTCCAGCACAAAAATGGTGGAGAAGAAAGTGGGGAAGAGTTGGGTTAAGTAAAGACTCACCAGGAAACACTTTACACGAGTAGAGGTGACAAAATCTCTATCTTTTAGCTTGCTTTCGGCATGGGTGTGCGATTTTTGTGCGTTGGTCGCGTTTCCATGGATTTACGTCCTTTTCATTCTGATTTAAATCCTATTTTATCGCTGATTTGGTGCGATTTGGACTGGTACAGACGCTGATCTATCGTCCGCAAGACCTAAGACTACACAGCGAAATTGGGCATTCGGACGAAAATTGGCGTCCCAAACATATGTCCGTACCATCTGAAATCCATTTTCAGATGTCGTCTAGCGTCTGCATCGTCCGAATAAGTAGTCCGAATTGTCCCAAAGTTTGGACAGATTCATTTGGACGCTGCCTCAAGTCATCCGCATCGTCCGCCGGCGTCCGCAAAGCTCTAGTTTTTAAACAGATTCATTCGGACGCTGCCTCGAGTCATCAGCATCATTCGCACCTTCCATAGCCAGTGTCCGCAACCCTTTTTCTCCACTTCTCACTATCTTTTCGCATTCAACGTGATCCCCACGACGGTTCCTCCATAAATACACGTCACAAATGGTGCGTATAAACACGTAATGAAATATCCTCGTAATCCCAACACTTCAATTTCATCACGTATATGGGGAAAAACGTTACTAAAATGTTTATTGATTTAGCACTCTGAACGTCTTTGGTAATATCCCGATAATTATCCATCTTAAAAATATCGGGATGTTACATACTACCCCCCTTAAAATAAATTTCGTCCTCGAAATTTGCCCTTTCTAGTGCACTCATCAACGTTGACCCACGCATCAAATCTCCTCTTAGCTACCTCCTTTGATAACGTAGCCCCTCTAACGGTCCAAATACTTCGTTTTTACCTATACTAGCCTCTTAACTTCGCCTAATGGCTCCTTTTGTACCAAAGATCGATTAAATTCTCGCGCTCACATGCCACCATGCTTCTGCTGCGCCACTCTGATTACATCATTTCCGAAGAAAGAACCGCCATAATCATAGTCATTCTTGAACATCAAGAGCAAAATGACAACTCTCTTATCTTAGAAATATCACTTTAATCCGATAATTACTCCGCCGTTGCCGTTCAACTCTTGAACTTGCAACCTTTTCTCCTAAATTTGATGTCCCGCATCAAATTTTCCACTCATTTTCTTCAAATTAGATGTTCTACACAAAACTTCTCCACAAGCTCTTCATGAATTCGGCACCGCCTTAGCCCAAGCTTGTATTCCCTTCCCAAGGTCAAGGCCCAATGGTCAGTTTTCTTGGCTAGAGGAAATCTTATTAGTCATAAATGTTCTGCAAAGTAAAAGGCATGATCCTCAAACACAAGTAGATGTTGTCCTCTTTGGCATATCTCGCCTCCAAGGCCCCTTTTTCCCAGTGATAGGCTGATCTCGCCTATCCCGAAACGCGTTTACTTGGCATGGTTCTCACTACAAAGTAGATATGTCCCCTTTGGCGTATCCCGCCATCGAGGCCTTCTCTCAGTGATAGGCGGGTCTCGCCCATACTGAAATGCATCTACTTGTCTTTGAGAGTCATCCACTCATACCCTTCTTCTTATGTTTTTGTTCTTGGGTTGTTCCATCGGTTCACTTTCGATTAGTCTTTTATCAAATCCACTCTCGTTGCTCATGATTCGTTTGTACATTGTGCATAAGTCAATGTAGTGTCCTCGTTCAACTATTTGACTCATCACTATCCAGTCGATCTAATCTACGTTCCTTCCACTCAACTATCCCGTTCCTATCGTCCATACCCAGATTTCCGTCTCTGTTCAGTCACGTTCTTAGTCATCCTGAGTGAAACTGAATCGAGGTGGAGAACATAATCCAAGTCCACCATCCATTCGACTCAATCCAATACTCGAGTTCCACACTTAATCCGCCTTTAAATACAAGTTGGCCATACCACCCTACAAGGCCATGAACCTCTCGTTCTTTTCGGAAATCTAACCTAGCGCACTCTTAGTCTGCCCTTCTTGATTAACTACAACCCCCACAATTCCACTAGGTTCCTCTTCCAACTCTTTTATGAAAATCCCAACCTTAATTTTTCTAAGTCCTTTATCGAGGTTATACTAGGGAATCAACTAATTTATTAGTGGAATCCTACTTCTCTACTTTGGGTTCACCCTAATTGTTGAGGCGTTTGCAATTGACTATCTAGTTGGTCACTTAGTTGGTCTTCTACCATTCTCGCCCTTGTAGGAAAACTACCCTATGTAGAAACCAACTTATTTTATTTGATCCGGTTCCCCTGCCATAAATTCTAACTTTAGTTGTTAAGTTCTTCTTCAAGGTCGTATTAAGGGGATACTAATTGGTTGGGGAAATCCTCTCCTTCCACTTCGGTTGGTTGGTGAAATCCTCTCCTCCCACTTTGGTTTCGTCCTTAATAAATCTGTCTCCCGTATAAATCGTGGTAACCCAAGCATTCATGCCTACTATCTAATGGGTCCAATTCACGCTTGCTGCCTAGGCGAATTTCGGTTAACTATCCAGTTAATCTAACTTTGCTTGGGAATTTCTTTTGTCTTACTTTGCAAAATTTTGGGCAGAGTCTCCCTTGTTCAGACTCCCCCAAGTTCACACATACATCCTGTAGAAATTTGCAACAGTTTCAGAATATCGTCATTCATTCATACATCCATCAAAATCCAAGGTCTCAATTCTAAGTACACCATTCAAACTTACGTTTGACACGGTCACAATTTCATAACTCCAAACAAACGAACTACTCGTCGTCGTTAAGCCCACTACTTTCTATAATTAGCACTCCATCTATCGAACTATCGTACTACAATAAAGAAATCATGCATTCTTAAGGTATTAGGAAAGCATTAGGAGTTTTACTTACAGTGATGGAGGATTTCCACGTCGAGGCTCGTGCTGGCAGGCAGGCAGTCTTACTTTACTTAGATTGACTTTATTTACTTTACTTAGACCGACTTTTATAAAATCTCTTTACTTAGCACAACTTACTATAGTTCATATAAAAATGCAGTAAAATAAACAAGTGAGCTGCAAATAGTTTTAAAAACGATCAGAGCATTTCACGAAATCGTTTTTAAAACTTTTGCTCTGATACAAATTGTAACGACCCAGATTTCCATAAATCATTAAAAAGACATAAAAATTTGAAATTTCTTTTTGAAATAAATCAGAGTACATAAATCCGAATCGCTACCTACTCTTTCTTAAAAACTCGTAGTGAAACCAACTTATTAAATATGTGGAAGCGTAAACACTATAATGAAGATCATCTATTTAAAGTCTTGCGGAAGTGTTATAAAACAACCCTTTGTAAATCATGGCGGAAACGTAAGAAATCTTTCAAAGGAAGTACTAAGCCATTCAACATTACGTCTATCAAATAGAACTTGACAATTAACTTCGTTGATTCACAACCCCTTCCTTTCCTTTGTCTTTGCCTTGCCAGCCCGAATCCCGTGCATGTGAAATCATCCACCCCTGCTTCATTATGTGGTTCTCATCCATTTCTTTTCCGTTTACTATCTATTCATCGTTGTACCTACACCACAAGTAAGGACGTGAGCTTACGCCCAGTAAGGAGATGGGGAAAAACAATTTATGCATTTATCTCTTTAGTTCTTCTTGGAATGGGGCCACCCAAACCAACTCTTTCATTACGTTCGTTTTCTTTGTTCGTTCTTTAACTCGTACATCGAGTTGGAAATTGTGGGTGGTCCTTTGAGATGGCCTAGCTGTACAGCTCTAAACTCCTGTGCGCATGATAGTCCCTTCACTGACCAGGTGAGGGTGTATCCTAGCTGCTAGGCTAGATCCAGACTACCCATCTACCCCAACTCCCTATTCGTTCCCTTTTTTTCAGGCGTATCTCGCCTTCTGGGTTCATTCTCTTTCCGGCGTATCCCGTCTTTAGAGTTCTTTCTTCTTCCGGCGTATCCCGCCTTTAGAATTCTTCCGACGTATCCCGCCTTTAGAATTCTTCCTCTTTCCAGTGTATCTCACCTTTAGAGTTTCTTCCCTTACGGCGTATCCCGCCGTTAGGGTTTCTTCGGTGATGGACGTTTCCCGCTTGTCCCGAACATACTTGTTCTTAGCATTTTCCTCACTCGTGCATATGGGTACCACCCTGAAAATCACACCCTACTTGGTTTCTATTAACATGAACTCATTCTAACTTCTTCCTAACAAACAAAGCACATATGAGAACTAATATCAACACTTTAGAGAATCCACAGTAAACAATGAACGGACTGATATCATCACATGCTTCACATAACAAAAGTAATGACAACATTTAACTATCCGTGCTATTAACATTCATTATCACAAAACGGAATATGCTTTCACATGTAAGAATAGTATTCGTCACTACCTAAGAACAACGGACATGCTTCGTAACTTAAGGTGAACAACGGTGAATCACACAATATAAGATATCTAATTAACTATGCAGCAGTAAATACAAATCATTGAAAGGTGTTTCTATTCGACTAATCAGCAGAAATACATTTAACTAATCATACATTTAATTGAACTCATGACAGCGTTCATGCCTCTTAACTCCTTAACCCTTTTTCCTTCGTTTGTTTAGTTAACTAAACTTTTTTCCTTCGTTACTCAATTAACAGTTCATATCATAGTAATTCATACCTCATTCCATAAGCATCAAATCTATCACTTAGAAATTGAAATAATAAAAGGAATATCAGTAGGGAAATCAAAGTTCATTCATGCTCATCACTCATCCTCTTTTTCAGTTCATTATTCTTTACCTTTCCACAACTACTTCATGCTTCACAAAACTCATTCGTTAACTAATGGCATCTACACGACTGTTCAGCAGTATTTTGTTCAACTAAATCATACTCTAAATCAATCTTAACAATGGGAAACTATACAACCAATCATGCTCTCATTACTTAATCAAAAAGAAGTTAACTACTAAACATGCTAAAGAAGTTAACTACTAAACATGCTCTTTGATGGACAACTTATAGCGAATGAACTATGTCAGATTATGATCTATTATCTCACCGGACTACGCATGCTTTTTAACAACCAAATCAACAGCAAATCTATAACACCTAGCATGCTTCTAAATCAAGTACAAAAGGGAAATTATCATGCTTTGACTACACGAAATAGAGGAAAAAACATATACAATTAACACATAACAATGGAAGAGAATGTACTTGGATAATTCTGCTTACATACACTTAAAGGAAATATAACTTCTAAGTACGCTTACGGCAGGCAAAGGGAATAACATTTATAATAGATTGTATGTTTAAACATCACACTATAGACTATAATCAACGAGGTCTCTTAAAACCAAACAGGAAGCATTTGAACATTTATCTAACATTATAAGTTCTTTAACATAACTAGAAATATCCTCACTAGAAATCTATAGAAATCTGTGAATGAAACATGGAATCGTTACATCATAATTTCTTTGTCATCACTTAGAACAATCTGTAAAGAACTCATTCATGCTTTTCTTCTGTTCTAAACGTTTCTTCTGTGTTTTATTCAAGCTCAATAACATACGTTTCTCCTCTCTTTTATTCAAGCTCAGTAACATACCAAAAGAAAACAAAACATTCATATCATATAGAAAGTGAGGCAGGTACAGAAACAATCAAAACCAGACAATGAAACAACTCACACACGCGACAATACTTGGGTGTAGGGCCTCCAAATGGCCAAGACTACCCATATCCTTACCCTTGAAGTTGAAACTCCTCACGTACAGCAGCTCCTTGACCTCCCTTCCCAGCAGAGTTTCCTCCCAGCACAAAAATGGTGGAGAAGAAAGTGGGGAAGAGTTGGGTTAAGTAAAGACTCACCAGGGAACACTTTACACGCGTAGAGGGGACAAAATCCCTATCTTTGAGCCTACTTTCGGCTTGGGTGTGCGATTTTTGTGTCGTTGGTTGCGTTTCCATGGATTTACGTCCTTTTCATTCTGATTTAAATCATATTTTGTCGCTGATCTAGTGCGGACGCTGATCTGTCACCCGCATCGTCCGCAAGACCTAAAACTACACAGTGAAATTGGGCATTCGAATGAAAATGGGCATCCCAAACATATCTCTGTGTCGTCCAAAATCCATTTTCGGACGCCGTCTAGCGTCCGTATCGTCCGAATAAGTAGTCCGAATTGTCCCAAAGTTTGAATAGATTCATCCGGACGCTGCCTCGAGTCATCCACATCATCCCTAGGCGTCCGTAAAGCTCCAGTTTTTAAACAGATTCTTTCGGACGCTGCCTCGAGTCATCTGCATCGTCCGCACCTTCTACAGCCAGCGTCCGCAACCCTTTTTCTCCACTCTTCACTATCTTTTTGCATTCAACGTGATCCCCACGACGTTTTCTTCATAAATACACGTCACAAATGGCGCGTATAAACACGTAATGAAATATCCTCGTAATCCCAACACTTCAATTTCATCACGTATACGGGACAAATATTACTGAAATGTTTATTGATTTAGCTCTCCGAACGACACAACTCCATAGAAAAGAATTTCCAGGGAAAAAGCATATATGAAGCATTAAAACCTTGAAACCAAACATTTGCTTTCTCTGTAAGATACATTTCTGCAATACTCATTTTTTGTTCTTCAGCTATCTAGTTAATCATGAAATTTTTGTGAGCCTTTCTCAACCATTCTCTAGGTCTCTCTCCATTAAATATAGGAAAATCAACTTTGGGTCTTCATACTTGATTTCCATTATCAAACTTTGTATTGGAACTTGAAGCAGCATCTTGAGATCTTGTCGGTATTACTTCAGGGCCCTTGTTCATTTCCATCTCTGGGTTGATTACTTGCTTCTGCTTATTGTCCATGGCTGTAGTTGAAATATTTGTAATCATCGTTATGAGTGTTTCGTATTGAGAATGCAACTCTTGAAGCACCCCATCCATCGTTTCTTGCCTATGATTAAATTGCTTGATTGTCTGGTCGGTGGATTCCATTTTCATTGAAAGTCTTGCACAAACTAACCCCAACTCTTTTTCCAAACGTTTGAGAGAATCCTTCTGCGATTTGGATCTGGTTTCTGCCATCGTTCGAATTGATACTGCTCTGATACCACTTGTTACGAATCAATCCTCAATCTCTTAGTATATGATCTGATTAAACTGCTTGTAAGCTATAATAACTACTTTGGTTTTCGTTCATATTTTTCACCCCATTCTTTACACCAGTTCGTATCCTTAGAAGCAAGAGGCTGGGGAGAAGTTACAAGTAACTCCCACGTAACCAAACCCATTTCCCCACGTAAGTGAAGAAGAGTAACGACAACGTTTCCACAACAGAAATAAAATACAATGACAACAAAAATATAATAATAGACAACAAAAATATACTAACAGACATAACAAGAAGAGACAACTCTAAGAACAGCTTCCTCTGATGTAGCCTTGGTGTGTAGGGATCTTTTACCCTTTGTACGCTAAGTAACATTGCTATCATGACAACCAGTAAAATGCACAGGAATATTACCTCGATCGGAAGTGGAAGAACGCCGCTTCCGATCGAGTTCACTGTTCCGAGCTCTCTGTTCTCGGCCAACACCCTCGTGAAACCTCCTTGGACAAACGACGCAACCTCCCGTAAATGAAAAAGCTCGATCGAACGAAGCCTCCACCTATCGAAAACGCTAAAATCATCGGCTCGTAGCGGCCTGCGCTCCTCCCTCGCGAAATCTGTCTCAGTCGAAGGAAAAGGGGAGCAACCCTTTTCTTTCTCCTCTGCAAGTTTGCCCGCAAACCCTCTCTTTTCTTTCATTCCTTTATTTTATTTTATTCATTTTCTTGTTTTTTTTTTTTGATTTCACTCATTCAACGGCAGGACTTCAATTTCTTTCCCCCTTCTTTCTTTTTCTTATTTTATTCCCCACAATCTACTAGGGGTGTGCAAACCAAACCGGTAGTGAAGAATCGAACTGGAACCAACGGTTTCGGTACCGGTTCGGTGCAGTTTTGTCTGGTACCAAACCAAATTCAGTTCTGATTGATTAGAACCAAATTTGGAGGTCCTGTTCTCGGTTCTTGGTACTACAAAATTGGTATCGACCGAAGAACCGAGACCTGATTATTAAGGGCATCCTGAAATGAATCTAATGACCCCACCCCACACGCAAATGACACCCGTGTCCCGCCTCCCGAACCCGTGCCTTGGCACCCGCGTCCCGACTGGCGACTCCCGCAGTCCCACTGCTTCTCTCTCAAGTCTCACTCACTCTCAGTCTCAGTCTCTCGACTCCTGCTGCCTCTCGAGTCCCGAGCTCCCAACTCCGAATGGCGGCTGAACGACGGTCGTCTTTCGACTTCCTTCCTGCTTCCGTCGACTGAGAGCTCGCCAGGTCGATCAGTATTCCTAGTCGCCTAGTCCTGTGTCCTCTTCAATTTGTTAGTTGTCTCTTGTTAGTTCAGTTGTTAGTTGTTTAATCTGTTCTTATTTTTCTATTCTGATTGTTCCCTGTTAGTGTTGATTGTTCTGTTCTGATTTTTCTATACTGATTGTTCCCTGTTAGTTCAGTTGTTAGTTGTTCTAATTAACACTATTATGAATCTGTTGGGTTGATTGTTGAAAATGTAGAAATTTTTGAATCTGTTAAATTTTTGGTTCTGATTTATGTTCTGATTTTTGTAGTGTTGGTCCTATTAGTGTTGATGGTTTCTGTTCTGATTTCTGTTCTATTAGTTTTTCGGGTCTGATTATTCTGATAAATTCCTGTAATATTTCTTTGGTGTTTAATCTGTTAGTGTTAAACTGTTGATGGTTTTTGTTCTATTAGTTTTTTTGTTCTGTTGGCTTAGTAATGTGATTCTGAAATGAGTTTTTAAATTGTTGAAAATGTAGATAATGGAAAGGTTTAATGAAACTATAGAGAGTGCTAATGTTAACCCTATTACGGGTCAAACGAAGAGGAAAAAATCTGATGTTTGGATTCATTTTACTATGGTAGAAAGCACTGATATGAACACCCCTAGAGCAAAATGTAATTATTGTTCTCAGACATATGCATGTCATCCAACAAAGAATGAGACTTCAGGCTTGAAAAAGCATATTAGTTCTTGTAAAAAATTGTTGGCAAGTATAGATGTGAAGCAAAAGACTTTAAGCTTCCAAAATGTAGATAAAACGGGATCAACTTCCACATTTGCATCTTTTAGTAGTGCAACTGGCCGAGAACTACTAGCAAAAATGGTTGTTATTGATGAAGTGTCTTTCAAGTTTGTTGAATCAAAGGGTTTTAGAACTTATTCTCATTATTTAGAACCGAAATTTGTTGTACCATCTAGAACTACGATTGCGCGTGATGTTGTTAGCATGTATGAGAAAGAAAAAACGAAGTTGAAAGAATATTTTAAAAACACATGTCAACGCGTATGTTTGACTAAGGATACATGGACTTCAATTCAAAATTTGAATTATATGGTTTTAACTGCGCATTTTGTTGATTGTGATTGGAATTTGCATAAGAAAATTATCAATTTTTGTTTGATTGCAAATCATAAAGGTGAAACCATTGGTAAAGAAGTAGAGAGATGTTTATTTGAATGGGGGATTGAAAATGTTTTGACAATTATAGTGAATAATGCTTCTTCCAATGATATGGCCATTTCTTATTTGATTAAAAGTATTCGAAATTGGAATGGTTTAATTTTGAACGGGGAATACATGCATATGTGATGTTTTGCGCATATTTTGAATTTGATAGTATGTGATGGTTTAAAAGACCATCATGAATCTATCACAAGAGTACACTGAGCTGTGAAGTATATTCAATCCTCTCCTGCAAGACTTCAAAACTTTGAGAAATGTGTGCAAAATGTTAAAATTGGGTGCAAAAGTAGTGTTTCTCTTGATGTGCATACAAGATGGAATTCCACATACTCGATATTGGAAAGCGCAGAAAAATTTGAAAAAGCGAAAAAGCTTTTGAGAAATTAAAGGAAACAGATGTTCATTATCTCGCTGATTTTGGTGGAGAAAGTCCTCCCACAATAAAAGATTGAGATAATATTCGAGAACTTGTTAAATTTTTGAAGATTTTTTATGATGCAACTATAAATGTTTCAGTCTCCTTGCATGTTACTTCAAATATATATGTTAGTGAAATATGCAACTTGAAAATGGAGATCCAAGAATATGCTGAATGTGATAATCTATTGTTGAGGAGAATGACTATTGGAATGCAAGGCAAGTTTGATAAATATTGGGGAAGCTGCAATAGAATGAATGTCTTGATGTATTGTTGCAGTTGTTTTAGATCCTAGATATAAAATAAAGTATTTGAAATATTGTCTTTTCATGGTAATGGATAATGATAAGTCAAATGATTTATTAACCCAAGTAAAATTAGTGCTTGAAAAATTATATCTCGAGTATAGAGGTGATTCGGGATTAAAAAATTCAGAAGACAATTATAGTACTACAATTGTACCAACAACATCTACAATCTTGAGACAAAAGAGCAGTTTTACCCACAACAAGCTACATAAGATGTTTTATAGTCACCCCGAAGAACAAGATATTTCAACTAATCAGCCAGAACTTGATCAATATTTATATGAAGCATTGGAAAAATTTTCATACAAACAAGACATTCTCATATGGTGGAAATTGAATTCATTGAAATTTCTAATTCTAAGCAAATTGGCAAGAGATATATTGGTTATTCTCATTTCTACTGTTACATCGGAGTCAGCTTTTAGTAGTGGAGGACGGGTACTTGATTCATTTCACAGTTCCTTGTCCACAAAGATTGTCGAGGCGCTTATTTGCACTCAAAACTGGATTCGATCTTCAAAACATGAACCAAACAACTTTAATGATGGTCTGGATGAACCAAATATCTTTTATATTGATAGTGTTTTTCCTTTATATTTTTTTTATTAATTACTATGTTTTATAAATTTGTTTTGAATTTATATTTTTCAGAGATTATACAAATTAATGCCGCTGATGAAGTGAATTAGTCTGAATTTTATAGTGATGACTGATGACAATGTATGACAAGGTATTTATATTTTTAAGAAATTTGAACCATATTATCATCATTTCTTTTTGTTTGTGATGTTGTATCATTCCAATATTCAATTGATTAATGTTTTTGACATGCAGGGACTTGGAAATAACTAATTCAGTTGAGTATTTATATTTTAATTCATTTTATATTTTTTTTATAATTATCGTTTGTCAACTAATTACTTCTAACTCGTATTGTATCCATTCTTTAGCAGTTTATAATATGGAATTTGAAGATTCTGGACATTGGACTTAGAGTTTCGGACAATAAAATTGGACATAAGAATATATTTTTTTGGTTCATTAATCTAAAGTTTTATAACTTTTTTTATTTCTGAATGTATTTTTTTTATTTTGTAACTTTACTTTTTCAGTTTTTATATTTTTTGTTATTTTATATATTTGTTAGTTTATTTATGGTTGTTTTATTTATACTAGGTTAATGTTGTGTGTATAGTGAAATTATTTATGATTTTTTTTTGCATTTCTTATTTTTACAAAATTTTATTATAATATTTATAATATATATATATATATATTTGGTACCGAACTGGAACGGGTACCGAATTTTTGGTTCGGTACCGAGTTCCCATGGGACCGGTTCTGGTTTTGGATTTCCATAACCAGACTGTGAAAACCCTTACAATCTGCCATAAACTTCCCTACAATCTTCCATAAACTTTTTCCATCTCTCCACCATTTATTTTTCATTTTATAATCATTCTTTCCTTTCATTTTATTTTAATTACATTTCTTTATTCTTTCATTGAACACATAATTAAATTTAAATATCTTATTCCAAATCCTGACTCATTCCAAACATCACCAAACAAAGATTTTTGATCCAAAATAATTCACTAATTCCATTTATTAGGTAAATTTTCCATTCAGAAAAATCCAACTCAAATCCCAACTCGTTTAAAACATTAATTGAAAATATTCCTTTAGTCAAAATAATTTGTCAAACACATTTCTAAAAACAAATTTCTACTCAAAAAAATCAAATTTGACCGTTTTACTGAAAACACACATGTGACCACTAAACGATAAAAAATGTCAACTCTTCCACATTTGACAAAAAATTCACAAAACATTTACACATAGGATTTTAAAAATCTCGAATTTTACAAAGATAGTATGACATTAGACTAATATCTGTCATCTCAAACTATTTGGTCATTGCTTGCTGGAATTCTTCATACATACTCGAATTATTTCCCCTCAAAATCAAATCATCAACATATAAGAAAACAAATAAGGCATCTCCATTTTTACGTACCTTAGCATAGAGAGAATGCTCATATGGGCATTTTGTAAATCTATGTGTGAGGAAGTACTTGTCAATTCAACTATTCCAAGCTCTTAGAGCTTACTTCAAGCCATACAATGTTTTTTTCAACTTCAATATGTTGTCTTCATAACCTTTGATAACATACCCTTGAGGTTGTTCTATGTAGACTTCTTCTTCAAGAACTTCATTCAAGAATGCCGATTTGATATCCATTTGATAAAATTTCCCCCTCTTTTGAGCCACTAGTTAAATAATCAACTAGATAGTTTCTAAGTGAGCAACGGGAGCAAATACTTCACCATAGTCGATACCTAGATGTTGATTATATCCTTGCACCACTAACCTGACTTTATATTTCTCCACTTCTCCCTTTGCATTCTTCTTTTCTTTATAGACCCACTTCACACCAATGGGCTTGTGGCCTTCCAGAAAGGTAAGTATCTCTCATGTCTCATTATTCTCAATTGATGCAATCTCTTCATCCATGACATTCCTCCATTTTTCATCTTTCACCACTTCTTCAAGCACTAAAGGCTTACAATCGACAAAGTGATAAAAGGAAGTTAGATCTTCACTTAAATTTTAGTTACCTCATAAAGATCTTGAAGAATTTTCATGTGAGGCTCTTTTTCACTTGAGCTTCCACCGAAAGAAGATGAAAAAGGTGTGTCTAATATTGTTGGCGATCTTGGAGGTATCACGGGCTCTTGGACTTCTCTACTTTGATCTTTCTCATCAAAGAAAAGAAAGAATTCATATCTCTTTTTGTCTTCATTACTCCAATCTCAAGAATCTTCTTCATCAAACTCAACATCTCTGCTAATAATTATTTCCCAAGACTTGGATCGTAGAGTTTGTAGCCTTTTGAGCGTTGATCATAATCGATGTAGATGTATTTCTTGCTTTTATTATCAAGCTTTAATCTCTCTTGATCTGGGACATGCACATAACCGATGCTTCAAAAAACTCTTAAATGGTAAATACTTGGTTTTCTTCCACTCCATGCTTCTTGAGATGTTTTGTCCCACAAACTTCTCATTGGGCATCTCTTTGATAGCTATACTGCACAATCATTTGCTTCGACCCATAACTCTTTTGACATCTTCTTTGTTTTCAGCATACTTCTTGCCATATTAAGAATGTTTCGATTCTTCCTTTCAATTATTCCACTTTGTTGAGGAGATCTTGGAATTGTTAGGAATTGTTGAATACCATTTTCTTCACAAAACTCATTAAACTTGTTAGATGTAAACTTACCTCCTCTATCTGATCTCAAAGCTTTAATGAAATACTTGTTTTGCTTTTCTACATATGCTTTGAATCTTCTAAAAGCATCAAAAGCATGAGATTTCTCCTTCAAAAAATAAATCCAAGTTTTTTTACTAAAGTCATCAATGAAAAGGAAAAAATACCAATTTTTACCGAATGAAATAGGCTTAATCGGTCTGCATACATAAGCATGAACAAGTTGAAGTGGTTAACTTGCTCTTAATATCATCTCCTTTGGAAAACTCTTTTTGAAATTTTTTGCCAACAAGACATCCTTCGCATAACTAGTCTAGTTGGTTTATGGATGACAAGCCCTTCAACATTTTTTTTTTCTCTCCAAACAGCTTCAAGCCACCAAAATTCAAATGGTCAAGTCTTAAATGCCAAAGCCATGAAGTGTCCTTAACATAAGTTTTCAAACATCTAGCAACATTAGCTTGGATATCCAACAAAAACATTATATTTTTCATCATTGGTACATTTGCAATCACGTTTTTCCTATCATCTTGAAGTAAAAGACTACGATCTTTCTCGTGAACCTCATAGTTTTTTGCTAAGGGTTGTCCCAAGCTCAAAATGTTACTCTTCATACTTGAAACATAATAAACATTGCTAATGAGTTGATGACCTCCATTTTTCATACGAATTAACATCGAACCTTTGCCTTCAATTTGAACTTTGGAGTTATCTACAAATGTGACTAATCCAGTCACTGAGTTGTCAATTTCCATAAATATGCTTTTATCGCCACACATGTGATTGCTTGATGCATTGTTAAGTTACCACACATTGTTCTTGCTTTGTTCTCCTTTGTAAGCAAGAAGTAAATTTTCCTCTTTGAAAGCATAATTCACCGTTTCTTTGACATTTTGAGGAGGACTCTAACAGTTGTGAGCATGGTGTCCATGCTTTTGGCCATTGTAACATTGAACACTTGATCGATCATTCTATCATGAGTGGCTTCCTCTACCGCGATCTCTTATGAAATTGGTTTTCTCTTCATTGTCAAGATTTTGATGTCCTTGACCTCTTCCTCTACCTTGTTCTCGTCCGCGTCCACGTCCTCTTGCTTGTTGGCTTCTCCCACATTCATTCTCTTTTTTGTTCACAGAGAGTTTGGTGGCCAAAACTTCCTCGATTGGCTCTTTTTTCTTGTTGATTCTCTCTTCATGAGCAGGTAAAGAACGCATAATTAGTCAACTGTCATAGTAGCTAAATCTTTGGACTCCTCGATGGCTACAACCACATAATCAAACTTTGTATGCAATGACCAAAGAACCATTTCATTGACACGAATGTCATCCATTCTTTCTCCATATCTCTTCATTTGTAACAACCCAATCCTAACTTTTCCGGTTAAGCGATGTAATTATTTTGTTAAGAATAAAATAAGTTTGATGTCTGTATATTACATCGTTCTAAGGATGTTATATTGCGACGTATTACCTCGTAGACGTCTAGGATGGACGAGATTTCGAAGAAAATGTGAAGAAATGATGCATTTATAGGCGTTGCGGATGACTGGGCATAAGACGTGGATGCTGTGGATGAATAAATTGGAGTCCGCATTGAATCTGTATAAACAGGAACCATCCGGACGATACATGCGGATGGTGTGGACGAGGAATTTAGCGTCCGCATTGAATCTGTCCAATTTTGATTCACGCGGACGACACCATGCAGACGATGTGGACGACCAAATTGCGTCCGCAACCGGATTTCGGACAGGGCGGACGAATGTTTAGGACACCATTTTACCGTGAAGTTTTGGACTGCGGACAAGGCGGACGACTGTACGGCGTCCGCAATCATCCAGAAGCCACCAGATCTGTTATTTTAAAAAGAAACAAAAGTCAGAAAACAACGACAGATTTTGACATTTTGCGAGTTACTCCTCTTCCTTTCGGTGCGATTTTCTTCTTCCAGACAAGGAGCTACCTCCAACATGCTGTGTCTCCTCTTTGTCATCTAGGTAAGCTCTTCCTATATGACTCCTCCCCTCCTTCGTCTCCTTTGTTTTTACAATTGTGTTTTCTGCTGAGAGGAGTGTTGTGGGAAGGGAGCTGCTACGCTGCGTACGGGAGGAGCTGCAGTGAGGACATTCACTTTCAAAGGTAAGGAAAGGGTGTGTCTTGGCTGTCTAAGCCCTACCCACAAGTGTTTAGTTGTGTTTTGTTGTTGCTTTACTACAGTGGTTATTGCCTCAATGTTTTGCTATTTTTTCTGCATAATGTCTTACTGAGAATCAATGAAATGAAAGGATTAAAGAAGAGGAATGATGAATGAAATGAGTGAATAATATCCCAGGATATATTAGATAAAATTTGATAAAATAGAAGGAAGGAGATGATGGTTATGAAGAGAAGTGAAACCAAGTACTTGATATGAATAAATTTTCTAGTATTGTATTTTCTGGTGTTAATGACTTATGTGTTTGGATTGAGAATATGTTAATGACTGAAGATATGAACATTACTATGACAATGACAAAGCAAACGTAACGTATAAGTAAATGTAACGAAAAAGGAGAAAGAAGGGTTGATATGTGCTAAACATGTAAATTGATATGTGATGAACAAGAACATGTAATAGATGTTATGATTTCTGCATATGTTCAGTTAGCTGAGTAGCTAGATATGTTTCTTTCCATTTTAGTGATGTGTAGGAAAGCTTTGTTTTATTGCAACATGAAAAAAATGAGTAGTCTAGGTGATGTTAATACTGCTATCACAATTAAATGGATCAATGTTGTTTTAACCATGTTGCTGAGAGTAGACATAAAATCATGCAAAGTTTCGAATCATTTTATGTTGATTACCTAGTTATCATATTTAGTGTGTTAGTATAGAAATTTATTTAGCTTGAGAAGTAACTACTAAGCTGTAAGTAGAAAATTTATTTGTGCATATCTTTCTGCTTAATGTAAAACTGAATGAAAGTGTAAAACTATCGACATGCTAGAATTATAACATTAGGATGAAGAGTGATGCAAATGAAATGGAGTGAAAAGTAGGAATTTCATTGTTATTACTTCCTCAATATATATGTGCTCATTGTTTGTTGTTATGAGATGTTTTCCTTGTATTATGTTAAGATGTTGTTAAGGAAAAGGTTAGATTGAGTCCATGATTAATAGAAACCAAGTAGAGAGTAACCACTTGGGTGGTACTCACATGCATAAGTGAGGAAAAAGACTATGAAAGAGAAAGAACCCTAAATGCGGGTATATGCCGAGATAGAAAGAACCCTAAAGGTGGGTATATGCCAGAATAGAAAGAACAAACCCTAAAGGCGGGTATATGCCGGATTAGAAAAAACAAACCCTAAAGGCGGGTATATGCCGGAACTAGGGAGTTGGTGTAGACGGGTAGTCTGGATCTAGCCTAGCTACTAGGTTACACCCCTACCAAGACGGGAAAGGGACTAGTAGCCCACAGTGGGTTAGTTTCCGTATAGCTAGGTCATCTCAAAGGAAAACCCTCAATCTCCGGGCTCGATGTACGAGTTTAAGAATGAACAAAGAAAAAGAATGTAATGAAAGAAGTTGGATTGGTGGCCCATTCCAACAAAGAACTAAAGAGAGAAATGCATAATTGTTTTTCCCCTCTCCTTACTGAGTGTAAGCTCACGTCCTTACTTGCGGTGTAGGTAACGAAGGAAATATGACAGCAGTTAAGGAAGAGGTCAATCCGGTGGAGCCTGCGGTTGGTCCAACAAGGGCGCCAGCGGAGTAGTAGTATGGCATGTATGGTATGATATGGTATGATAACGAGAAGAATGTTTAATTTTTGGTTGTATTTTATTCAAATAAATTGGAATATGTAAACTTTAAAATCCTTGGATTTGAACAATGTTTTATAGTTTGTTTTCTCATATATTGTAGTAAAAGTTGTTTTCTCTTTTAATTATGCTTCCGCAAATTTTTATGAATAATTTCTTTTAAGAAATGAAAAATGAATGAATGATTTATTAACGATTCGGATTTAATGCACTCTGATAACCCCAAATGATTTTAATTAAGTTCTTAAAATGGTTTAAGAAATTCGGGTCATTACAATTGGTATCAGAGCAAAGGATTTTTAACAACTGATTTGTTTTAGTAAGTTGTTTCGTTGTTTTTAAAATAAAAACGAGTTCAAATGTCTTATGATTAAAACGTAAGTTTAGACGAAAGTTGGTATAAAGGCAAAACGTAAGTTTAAAGGAAAGTTGGTATAGAATTGTAACGTGTTTTCCCTTATGGTAATGAGATACTTGAGATAATTATTAAGTGATTAATTGTAGAGATTGTAGAAATGGATAGAACTGTAGTATGTTTTCCCTTATGTTAACGGATCCCTTACTAAATGATTGTTAAAGGAAAATGAAGTAATGAGTAGAACTGAGATAAAGAAATTGTGAAGTCATGAAAAAGTAATTAATAGAAGACTACAATGAATAACCCTAAAATGCTACATTGAAGCAATGAAGTGACAAAGAAATATGGTTTTGAATGATGATAAAAACTAGTCTATTTTGTAATTAAGAATCCTAAAATGTTTAATGTAAGTAGATGAAGACAACCGTTCAATGAAATAGAATTGTATTTCTCTGAAAATAGAGACAGAATTGTATTTCCCTTATATATATATGACAATAGAGACTCACTCGTCTACAATGTAACATGGATACGTAGGAATTTAAAAATCAGAAATGGCAAGAAGAGGCCGAGGACTATTACCGGGATTGAGAGGTGCACCCAGGGCACCAAATCCTTATGCAAACCAAGGACAAGATGAGACTTTCGAGCGTATGGCAGAATTTATAGAACAACAAGCACAATAGATCGAGCGACAGAATCAATTTATGGAACAACAAGCTCGATATATGGAGACACTTATGGCTTAGAGAAATGGTAATGGGGACCATCGAGACCTACAGATTTAGCCTATTCAGAGAGGATCTGGATGGGATCGATTTCAGAAACTTAGACCTCCATATTTTAATGGTGACATATCGGATATCACGGGAGCTGAAGAGTGGATCCGTTCAATGGAAGACAAATTTTCATATGCAGAGGTTGATGATACCGACAAAGTTAGATGCGCTGCCTATTATCTGAGTCATGGAGCCAGATTTTTGTGGGATACGATTAAGCCTTCTCAAGACGTGGCGGTTCTGACATGGAATACATTTAAGGAATTGTTCAACGAAAAATATTGCAACCATACGATCCGAACACAGAAGGAGACCGAGTTCTTACATTTACGACGGACAGGAACTATATATGAGTATGCACAACAGTTTGAGGCCTTGTCACACTATGCTTCCCATTTGGTGTCAGTTGAAGAGCGCAAAGTTAGACACTTTGTGCGCGGCTTGAGAAAAGAGATCCAGGAATCAGTGATAGGGGCTGGCACCGAGGGTGTTACCTACCCAAAGATGGTATCCAGGGCCCTTGCTTTTGAAGGGGTGAAGTTCCCTACGACCAAACCCAGAGAAGGTAATCCTAATCAGAGAATGTGGAAACCCAGTGCAGGCCAGTCTAGTGCAGGCCAGCAGTCGTGGAGTGGTCCTTCCGCGACCCAGGGAGTGAAGCGCCCAGTTGGGACTGAACCACAGCAGAGGGCTGATAAAAGGCCTATGATACCGACGGACAAAAGGCCTATGATACCAACAACCAATGTTCCTTAGCAAGCTGCCTATCCTAAATGTCAGAGGATTCATGAGAGTGAATGCTTTGCAGGCACGGAGAAATGTTACTCTTGTGGACAGCCTGGAGACAGAGCTACACAGTGTCTGACTCGACTTGTCACCCCATGAGTTTTTGCCCTGTACGGGACAGATGATGATGATCAACCTGCAGTTGTAGCAGGTACGTCTTATTTAATTGTCAATGATTATCTATGAAATTGAGTTTAAATTTTTCCCCTAAATGACATAGACGTTAACGTAGGCAATTACCCTAGAACAAATAACTTATAAATTTCTCACAGGAATGATATACATAAAGGGTTGTGAGGCTTATGTCTTATTCGATTCGGGTGCTACGCACTCATTCATTTCCACCAAGTTTTGTGAGAAGGCGAATTGTTTCTCTGAAAGCACAAATTTCACGCACCGGGTATTGTTACCTTCTGGTGATCGGTTGATTACAAACGGAGTACTCAAGAATTGCACAGTAGATATCAATGGCTATTTAGTTCAGGCCGATCTAATTATTATGAATCTAGAAGCCTACGATGCTATTATGGGAATGGATTGGCTATCTGCTCATTAGGCAATCATTGATTGCAAGAAGAGAGAAGTCTGCTTTTACCCTTCGATTGGCAAACAACGTGTTTTTCGAGGAATTAAAGAGAAGGGAAAGTTTACTGTTATCTCGGCCCTTCAAGCAGAAAAATTACTCAAAAAGGGGTGCAAAGGATTCTTACTCAACATAGTGGACACTACTGCTATCACAGAAGCTAAAGTAGAGGATGTGACTATGGTACGAAAATTTCCAAATGTCTTCCTAGACGATCTTCCCGGTTTACCCCCAGATTGTGAGATCGAGTTCGAAATTAATGTGTAGCCTGGTACGAACCCCATCTCCAAACATTCGCATCGAATGGCACCTGCGGAGCTACGTGAATTAAAGGAGCAACTAGAAGAATTAATTGCTAAGGGGTTTATTCATCCCAGTTTTTCCCCTTGGGGTGCTCCTGTGCTGTTTGTCAAGAAGAAAGACGGCACTCTAAGGATGTGTATCCACTATCGGGAATTAAATAAGGTGACAATTAAGAATAAATATCCGCTACCCAGGATCGATGATCTGTTTGACCAGCTAAGTGGTGCCAAAGTATTCTCCAAGATTGATCTACGGTCAGGGTATTATCAGTTGAAAGTTAAACCTGATGATATACCCAAGACAGCATTCCGTACACGCTATGGGCATTATAAATTTTTGGTTATGTCCTTTGGACTTACCAACGCTCCGGCAGCCTTCATGGATTTGATGAACCGTGTCTTTCGGGATTATCTGGATAAATTTGTTATCGCCTTCATTGACGACATTTTAATCTATTCTCGGTCAGAAGAGGAACATTACGAGCATCTACGAATGGCCTTAACGGTTCTCAGTCAACACCAGTTGTACGCAAAGTTCTCAAAATGCGAATTCTGGCTGAACAAAGTGGGTTTCTTAGGCCATGTTATCTCTGCAGAAGGCATATCTATTGACCCAGCAAAGATACAAGCAGTAACCGAGTGGGCACCGCCGAAAAATGTGAGTGAAATAAGAAGTTTTCTCAGATTGGCCGGTTATTACAGGTGTTTTATTGAAGGGTTTTCAAAGATCGCTTTACCAATCACTAGTCTGACGAAGAAGAATACCCGATTCTGGTGGTCTAGCGAATGTGAGAATAGTTTCCAAGAGTTGAAGCGCAGATTGACTACAGCTCCAGTTTTGACCTTGCCCTCAGAGGATGGAGACTTCTGTATATACTGTGACACATCGAAATTGGGATTAGGTGGAGTTCTTATGCAACATGGAAAGGTTGTTGCTTATGCGTCTTGACAACTGAAGGTACACGAGAAGAATTATCCTACCCATGATCTGGAGCTTGCAGCTATGGTCTTCGCTCTCAAGATATGGACACATTATCTTTATGGACAGCGTTGTAAAGTTTATTCGGATCACAAGAGTCTTAAGTACATCTTTACTCAGAAGGAGTTGAATATGCGTCAAAGACGGTGGGTTGAATTCATCAAGGACTACGACTGTGACATTAAATATCATCCAGAAAAAGCAAATGTGGTTGCAGATGCTCTTAGTCGCAAGACTTCTGTGATGAGTATTGTATGCAGACAAATGTCCGCAAAGCTTCAATGAGATTTTCAGGAGTTTGATGTGCAAATGGTTCCAACACCTCTGGACGTGGTACTAGCTAAGTTAATTTTGAAGCTGTCTATGCTTAAGCAGATCAAAGAGGCTCAACAAGATGATGAGATATGGAAGGGTTTTAAATTGAATCCGACCCTCCCGAAGTATCAACATTTCTCTACATCTGTTGATGACATGGTTAAGTATAAGAACCGATGGTACATTACTGAGGACGCCACAATTCGGATGAAGATCTTGGATGAAGCTCATACCTCCAGTTTCTCAGCACATCGTGGAAGTAGTAAAATGTATCGAGATTTGAAGACTCATTACTATTGGCCAAATATGAAGTATGAAATTTCAGAATTTGTATCAAAATGCCACATCTGTCAATGTGTCAAAGCCGAGCACCAACGACCTGGTGGAAAACTCCAACCGTTACTAATTCCTCAATGGAAATGGGAGCACGTCACCATGGATTTCATCACCTGTTTACCCAGGACAAGTAAAGGGTACGATGCTATTTGGGTAATTGTTGATTGATTAACAAAGGTGTCGCATTTCCTGCCAATATCTATGACTGATACGTTGAGCCAATTGGCCGAATTGTACATTAAGGAAATTATTCGGCTTCACGGTGTTCCAGTTTCTGTGGTATCAGATCATGACCCGAGTTTTACTTCGGGTTTTTGAAGAAGTTTAAATAGAGCAATGGGCACAGAGTTAAAGTTCAGTACAGCTTTTCACCCTCAGACCGACGGTCAAAGTGAACGAATGATTCAGACACTTGAAGATATGTCACGTGCTTGCGTTCTCGAATTCCATGTTAAATGGAAGAAATTCTTACCTTTGGTAGAGTTTGCATATAATAACAGCAGCTTCCAGGTAACTATTGGTATGACACCCTATGAGGCTTTGTATGGAAGGAAGTGTAGATCCCCTCTATATTGGGACGAGGTTGGTGAAGCTCAACTTTTGGGTCCTGAGATAGTACAAGCAACAGTTGAAAAGGTGGCCGTGATCAAACAAAGGATGTTGGCAGCTCAGAGTCGACAAAAGAGTTATGAAGACAATCGGCGCCGAGTTTTGGAATTTAATGTAGGCGATAGAGTATTCTTGAAGGTGTCTCCCTTCAAGGGTATCGTTCAGTTCGGCAAGAGGGGAAAGCTTAACCCTCGTTACGTAGGACCTTATGTGATCACAGAAAGAATAGACAGACTACAATTACCAGATCTATGGTTGGTGTACATAACGTCTTCCATGTATCTATGCTTAAGAAGTGTCTTGGTAATGCTACCATGTTAGCCCCTCCCGCTAATAATTGTGATAATGATGTCGTAATACAACCTAATTTGTGTTATAACGAGAGACTAGTTCAGATCCTAGATTCAAGAGTGAAAGACCTGTGACGCAAACGGATCCCACTGGTCAAGGTTCGAGGGCAAAATCATAGTCATGAGGAGGCCACTTGGGAGAAAGAAGATGATATGAGGGCCAAATACGCCGAGTTGTTTGATAACTAAATTTTGGGGACAAAATTTTTATAAGGAGGGTAGAATGCAACAACCCAATCCTAACTTTTCCGGTTAAGCGATGTAATTATTTTGTTAAGAATAAAATAAGTTTGATGTCTGTATATTACATCGTTCTAAGGATGTTATGTTGCGACGTATTACCTCATAGACGTCTAAGATGGATGAGATTTCGAAGAAAATGTGAAGAAATGATGCATTTATAGGCGTTACGGATGATTGGGCATAAGACGCGGACGCTGTGGATGAATAAATTGGAGTCCACATTGAATCTGTATAAATAGGGAGCATCCAGACGATACATGCGGAAGGTGCGGACGAAGAATTTAGCGTCTGCATTGAATCTGTCTAATTTTGATTCACGCAGACGACACCATGTGGACGATGCAGATGACCAAATTGCGTCCGCAACCCGATTTCGGACGGGGCAAACGAATGTTTAGGATGCTATTTTGCCGTGAAGTTTTGGACTGCGGATGAGGCGGACGACTGTACGGCATCCGCAATCATCCGGAAGACACCAAATCTGCGATTTTAAAAAGAAACAAAAGTCAGAAAACAATGACAGATTTTTACATTTTGCGAGTTACTCCTCTTCCTTTCGGTGCGATTTTCTTCCTCCAGACAAGGAGCTACCTTTAGCACGCCGTGTCTCTTCTTTGTCATCTAGGTAAGCTCTTCCTATATGACTCCTCCCCTCCTTCGTCTCCTTTGTTTTTACAATTTTGTTTTCTGCTGAGAGGAGTGTTGTGGGAAGGGAGCTGCTACGCTGGGTACAGGAGGAGCTGCTGTGAGGACATTCACTTTCAAAGGTAAGGAAAGGGTGTGTCTTGGCCGTCTAAGCCCTATCCACAAGTGTTTAGTTGTGTTTTGTTGTTGCTTTATTACAGTGGTTATTGGCTCAATGTTTTGTTATTTTTTCTGCATAATGTCTTACTGAGAATCAATGAAATGAAAGGATTAAAGAAGAGGATGATGAATGAAATGAGTGAATAATATCCCAGGATATATTAGATAAAATTTGATAAAATAGAAGGAAGGAGATGATGGTTATGAAGAGAAGTGAAACCAAGTACTTGATAAGAATAAATTTTCTAGTATTGTATTTTCTGGTGTTAATGACTTATGTGTTTGGATTGAGGATATGTTAATGACTGAAGATATGAACATTACTATGACAATGACAAAGCAAACGTAATGTATAAGTAAATGTAACGAAAAAGGAGAAAGAAGGGTTGATATGTGCTGAACATGTAAATTGATATGTGATGAACAAGAACATGTAATAGGTGTTATGATTTCTGCATATGTTCAGTTAGCTGAGTAGCTAGATATGTTTCTTTCCATTTTAGTGATGTGTAGGATAGCTTTGTTTTACTGTAACATGAAAAAAATGAGTAGTCTAGGTGATGTTAATACTGCTATCACAAATAAACGGATCAATGTTGTTCTAACCATGTTGCTGAGAGTAGACATAAAATCCTGCAAAGTTTCGAATCATTTTATGTTGATTACCTAGTTATCATATTTAGTGTGTTAGTATGGAAACTTATTTAGCTTGAGAAGTAACTATTAAGCTGTAAGTAGAAAATTTATTTGTGCATATCTTTCTGCTTAATGTAAAACTAAATGAAAGTGTAAAACTATCGATATGCTAGAATTATAACATTAGGATGAAGAGTGATGCAAATGAAATGGAGTGAAAAGTAGGAATTTCATTGTTATTGCTTCCTCAATATATATGTGCTCATTGTTTGTTGTTATGAGATGTGTTCCTTGTATTATGTTAAGATGTTGTTAAGGAAAAGGTTAGATTGAGTCCATGATTAATAGAAACCAAGTAGGGAGTAACCACTTGGGTGGTACTCACAGGCATAAGAGAGGAAAAAGACTATGAAAGAGAAAGAACCCTAAAGGCGGGTATATGCCGGGATAGAAAGAACCCCAAAGGCGGGTATATGCCGAAATAGAAAGAACAAACCCTAAAGGCGGGTATATATGCCGGAACTAGGGAGTTGGGGTAGATGGGTAGTCCGGATCTAGCCTAGCTACTAGGTTACACCCCTACCAAGATGGGAAAGGGACTAGTAGCCCACAGGGGATTAGTTTCCGTACAGCTAGGCCATCTCAAAGGAAAACCCTCAATCTCTGGGCTCGATGTACGAGTTTAAGAATGAACAAAGAAGAAGAATGTAATGAAAGAAGTTGGATTGGTGGCCCATTCCAACAAAGAACTAAAGAGAGAAATGCATAATTGTTTTTCCCCTCTCCTTACTTAGCGTAAGCTCACGTCCTTACTTGTGGTGTAGGTGATGAGGGAAATATGACAGCAGTTAAGGAAGAGGTCAATCCGATGGAGCATGCAGTTGGTCCAACAAGGGCACCAGCGGAGTAGTAGTATGACATGTATGTTATGATATGGTATGATAACGAGAAGAATGTTTAAGTTTGGGTTGTATTTTATTCAAATAAACTGGAATATGTAAACTTTAAAATCCTTGGATTTGAACAATGTTTTATAGTTCGTTTTCTCATATATTGTAGTAAAAGTTGTTTTCTCTTTTAATTATGCTTCCGCAAATTTTTATGAATAATATCTTTTAAGAAATGAAAAATGAATGAATGTTTTATTAACGATTTGGATTTAATGCACTCTGATAACCCCAAATGATTTTAATTAAGTTCTTAAAATGGTTTAAGAAATCCGGGTCATTACATCATTTGGTTGACAATAGACAAAATCCTCGAAAAAAAATTTGTTATGGACTCGGATTCTTGCATTCATAATGTTTCAAATTCTTCTCATAGGATTTGAAGACGTACCTTCTTTACCTTATCAACTCCTTGATAAGAATTTTGTAGAATCTCTCATGCTTGCTTGGTAGTGGTCGCATTTGATACTCTCTCAAACATTACTTCATCCAAACATTGTTGAATAAGGGTAAGAGCTTGTTGATGTCTCTTACATGTTCTTTGTGTTGGTTTTTAGATTCCCTCGCATGGAGAAATTACCGATGTTCATAATAACGTTAACGTGCATAACTTATATATTATGAAAAAAATTTTAACATGAACATAAAACGGGTCGTTGTTATAACATAGTAATAATAATATGTATTCAAAATCTTTATTTAGATCTAATATAAAAGATGAAGAATATTGCCTTTGTAGCTTACTTCACACGGGTACAAAATCAACCTTCGATCTTCTCTACCATTCCTCCTCACCTCGAATAAGCACTTGTGGGCATGATGAACGAAACAAGATCACACTCAATTTATGATAGATCGTATTCTCAATACATGCGACGATCTATGTAACGAACCGATTTTTTGTAAATCCGTTAAAATGCGTAAAATTTGAAAATTTTCTTTTTAAAGCAAAACATATCAAAGTGCATCTGACCGGATCTCTACTAACTTTTTCTTTAAAACTCGTTATGAAAACCAATTAACAAAATGTGCAGAAGCATTATAAAATAAATCATTGTAAAACATAGTGGAAGCATAAATGAATCTTTTAAAGAAGAAACTAAACAATGGAGTACATTATAATAAACTTAATGTGATTACAACCGTTTCTCATTTTACTCTTTAGTCTGGCCAACCTCGAGTCTCGCGCGTGCAAATCATCCATCACTACTTCATTATGGGTTTATCATCTACTTATTATCTGTTCATTGTTGTACCTACACCACAAGTAATACGTGAGCCTAATGGCTCAATAAGGAAAAGGGTTAACACAATTATGCTTATGACTCTCTTTAGTTCTTTTGGCATGAGGGCCACCCAAACCATTTTTATCATTATGTTCGTTCATTTGTTTGTTTGTTCGTTCGTTACTTGTACTTCGAGCTGGAGATTGGAGGTTGTCCTTTGAGATGGCCTAGTTTGGTCGACTTCTAACCCCCTGTGTGCATACTAATCCCTTTCTCGACTAGGTGAGGGTATATCCTAGCTACCAGGCTAGATCCGAACTGCCCATCTACCCCAACTCCCTATTCTTTTCCTTTCAGGCGTATCCTGCCCTCCAAGCTATTTTCTCAGTGATAGATATATCCCGCCCATCCTGACCGTTCTTTTCCCTTCGGGAGTATCCTGCCCTCCGGGCTTTATTCCAGTAATAGACGTATCCCGTCCATCCTGAATGTTTTCTGCTTCCTTATTCCTTAACATTTTTCCTCACTCATGCATGTGTGAGTACCAGCCTAAAGTGGCACTCCCTACGGGTTTCTATTAACATGATGCATGCTCATACATTCTCAACCTAGCATGATGCATGATGCTCCATAACATAACTTTGACAGAATTTGAACTGCGCATTTAAAAGTAACTGTAAATAACAGGAATTGAAAGCGCATAAGATGAATAACAGAAATAAGCACACACAGAGAACAGTCATAATATTGAATCGTAAACAGCGAAGCACAGAAGGAGAATTCTAAGCATTCTAAGTATCGTAATTGGTCTCCTAGTCATTTTACATGCTTCCTACATTCATTATTCTAGGTGATCATTCTAATCATTTATCCAAGTAATTTACCATGCTTTGTTTAACAGAATTTATCATGCTAAGGACATGTAATCCAAATCGAGATTATAAGCAATACCAAGGAGACAATAACAAAAGCAATTATAAACATACATTCATATAATAAAAGAGATCCTTGAGACATGTTATCTTAATTAGTTACATGCTCAAGTTTAACTAGTTTATTAACAATGTTACCCTTATTAGTTTAATTATCTAACATGATCAAGTTAACTACTTATCTTAGTTGATTAACATGCCATTTAAACACAAAAGAATTAACAAACTTAGTTAATTGCATGCTTGAATTATAAATCAAAATACATATAATTAACATGAGTTAATTAATGACTTAATTAAAACTAGTTATTTATACATGCTTAGATTTAGTTCATTGCTCTAATTGTTTAACATGCTCAATCAATTACTTTAATTAAGTTTTTTAGTTCATTAACATGCTCAGGGTTCACTTAGCATAATATTTGTCTAGTTGGTTAATTAAACATCCTAGTTAAGCACTTACTACAACTAGTTAGGGAACATGCTCGTATACTGATTATTCTAATTAAGTAAATTAACATGCTCTTACAATATTTTAATCAATTATATGCTCAAGTAAATTAAATATGCTAGTTAAGTACTTATTAAACATGCTAATAAATAAATGGCAATTCAAATGGTTTACAGGTTTGGACTACTAATTGAATTACATGCTCAATTGATTATTATTTAACATGCTTAATAATTGATGAACATTTAGCTAAGTGGCAGAACAATAACAAAGGAAATGATCGCATTATAAACATTTAGCAACAACATAAGAACTCTTAGCTCATTTCCAGACTTTTCATACCCATTCATACCCATTGATCATTCACGTTTTTGGCATTATCACCATCTATCACTAGAAATTACGAAACTCATATGCAGTTGAGGAAATGATTTATAGCAAATATCAGCAGTATTTATATATATAATGGTAGGAACTGTCACTCAAAGAGAAGCAACACGAGTACAGAGAACAACCAACGATCAATAAGGGACTAACATAGAACTATCCATATGTTACAGAGTGCTAATAAATCTAGACTATCATGACGAAAACACTTAGTCATGGTGCTAGTAATAAGGGAAACATTCAACATGATAAAACATTCAAACCACAGAACTATCAAGGAATATCACAGAACTACAATAAGCTACATAACACATAACGTAAACTCACGCACTCTACTTATGGTGTAGGGCCTCCAAATGGCCAAGACATACCCATTTTCCTTACCTCAAAACTTGTCGCACATTCGCACTTAAATGTTCTCCTTCCTCACTTTCCGATACCAAACAAGGAAGCCCTCGGCCATAGCTCACCCGAGAGTAACTACTTCCCCCTTTTATTTTCTTCTCTCTGCTCCAGCTTCTTTAGAGTGTCTCCGAAGCTCTTGGCCAGAACTCTCCGTGCTCATAGCTATTCTCTGGATTTCACATTTCCTCCTCTGTCTTTCTCCCTATGCATCACCGTATAACAACACCAGGAAAGGGGACACCCTCTACAAAATTCTTGGAAGGCAGAGAGTGACATCCTTAGCATGCCCGACTAGCCACTGTAAGTTTCTTAAGATGTTCCCCATGCCAATACGCTGTTAACTTCACCTAGAGGAGCACTGGTTCGAGCCTTGGGGAACAACAGGCTGGACCCTGGCCTTTGGCCGGTCCAGCACGAACCACCAGACCACCCCCACGACCCGAGGCTCCGACCATCGACTAGAGGCTGGAATCACCTCCCACCATCAACCCGATGCCATTCTGTCATCGTAACGCATCGCCAAACACTCGAAGCAACACCGATGACCTGCGAAAATCCTGACTCTAAGCCCTAGTTCTGCACCCCGCAACACCGTCGTTCATCTGCTCGTTCGCCATTCGTTTGCTCGCCTTTCGTCTACTCGCCTTTCGTCCGCTCGCCATTGCGCTCGCTTCTCGTCGTTCTTCCTCTTCGTCGATCTCCTCTGACTCTCTCTCTCGGGCTCATCTCGCTCTTCCTCTCGCAGAATGGCCTTTGGCCATTCTGCTTCTCCACTTAATTGGTTCGCCCAGCGAACCAGTGTAATGGCGTGAACCGCCAGTAAATGGGTGTGAACTGGTTCTGTTGAACCGGTTCATAATTCTCATCACCTCCTTTAATCCTTTTTTAATCCAAAATTAAATTCCCCTACATTATTAATCCTAATTAATTTTATTTATCCCATAAATCTCATTCCTCCCTCTCATTTCGTCTGGCCGAAAGCCATTTGACGAAATGAAGGCAAAGTTGAACCGGTTCAATTATTTAACAATAAATCCCCATTTTCCTTTAATTCTTTAATTAATATTAAATTTATATGTTTAAGTGTCAAATATTTGTACCACATATTAACTAATCCAAGTTCTAACTCCTGACTTATTCCAAATATCGTTAAAAGATTATTAAGGGTTCAATGTAAATTTCCTAATTCCATTTCCTAAATTGATTTCCATCAATTAAACATCAAATAAATTCTCTTAAATTATCCGTCATTGGTAATACCTTGATAAATATCCGATATAAAAAGTCAAGGTGTTACAATCTATTTGGATTTAGAAAACATTTCTCTAAAGCCAACACGGAAAACACAAATTTTGCTCTCAAAATGGATTCCTTAATCTCAAAGATTTCAACCTTATAACCTAATAAAGTTGGACCTCTATTTATAGTGGTATTGCTCCATAATGGTCATTATGGCATTTAAAGAAAAACACTACAAATTCCCCATTAAAGTTACAATTGATTTCATACATTTATAAAAATGTTATGGAAATCGAAAGGTCTTGTCACCATAGCTCAACACTTGGCACTATGACATTAACTTATTAATCTCTCATTTAAGTTTTAATACATTTATCACAAAAATGTTATGGAAAACAAAAGGTCTTGTCACTATAGCTCAACACTTGGCACTATGACATTAACTCAAATTTGACAAAATCTATTTTAAATTTTTTTTTCAAAAATTACTTTATATTTGTTAATTAATTGAATAATCAATAATTCAATTATTTCATTTAATGAAATATAACAAATATATTAACTATGACAACTTTTGTCATTTTGTCTTAATTAATTGAATAATCAATAATTCAATTATTTAATCTAATAAAAAATAATAAACTTATTATTAAGTGTATTATATAATTAATTCATAATTAATTATTTAATCTTCTTTGTTCATTTTTCTATTATTCGAATAATGATAGAAGGTGACGAAGGGACTAATGGACCTTTGGTTTTAAGCTCCAATAATATTTTGTTAATTAATACCAACTCTTTATATTAATTAACATAATTATTAACTTTAAAGTAATTCCACTAAATACTTAGAATTGCACGCTCAAAAACTATATAGTATATTTACTCTAATTAATGTCCATTGATATAGTCATTACATATGTATTAACCCTCCATTTAGATTCGCAATAGAGCTAGGTTTATAATCTGTTAACCTCTCATATTGCGTCTTTATCCTTGACTACCATTAGTTCTTGATTGAAAAATTAATTCATAACGATTATGAATTGCACGCTAATTATTCTACAAACAAGGGAATCTATAAAAATAGATTTCATTGTATCGATATTAATATTCTCAGCTATTCATTTTAATTTACTCCCAATATACAAGGTATATGAATCTTAACTCGTACAAAACTTTACCGAGTAAATCAAAGAATAAATTAAAATAAAATAGGAGTTTGTTAAATACAATGAATTAAGATCATGCATATATGACCATCATTATGATAAAATTAATTGTTCTATATTTAACAAAAATTATCAGAACAATATAATTTTATCTAGTCCAGTCCTATATAATCATATTATATAAAACACATTTATCTTATGTCACTACATATTTAGTCGGGATATGACTATACATTCTTAATGAGATAAACTATGTTTATGACTACGAACTATTTAAAGATTCCATACTTCAAATATAAGTCATGGAAATATTCTGGTTATTACTCTTTATATTTTATCCCACATATATACAATATATATCTTAATATAAAGTTAGCATAAATAACCAATGAATTTTCTATGAATTTTATAAAACATATTATAAAATGTTAACATAATATCAATTAATATAAATTTATTCATATATTAAAAAATTGTTCTATTACATTTGCTTGTTGGGCATATTACTCCCAACACTTTGGAGAGTCTCCCTTTGGTTATGAGTCAATGTGAAATCATCACGAGGCTCTTCATAGCCTCTACGACAATGTCCCATACATCTTGAGAGACGAGCAAAGCCTTCATATGAATGCACCAATTCTCGTAATTGTCTTTGGTTAGTTGAGGGAAATGGAATGGAAATGTAGAATTCAATATTTCTACAAAATTGAAAACTAAGCTCTGATTCCAATTTGTTGGAATGAGGAAAAGAGATTTTAGAGAAAGAAAAATAAGAAGAGGAGAGAACTAGACAAATTTTTTCTTTCAATTGTTTTAGCTATTTGCTTGATACAAAATGTCTCTACTCATATCCTATTTATAGGATTATTTGGTACATGTATAAAACAATACTTGAACCACCTATTTAATCTAATACATGTACTATTACATAATGAATCACTTAGTTACATGAACTACTCATCAATGAACCATATAAGTACATGAACTAATGTACCTATACATACATGAATATCAACTTCCTAAGTGACTCTTCACAAATACATGGACTTTTACGAAAACTATATTAAAAGTATACATTAACAAAGATATTTTATTCAATGATACATTAAGCCAATGAAGATTAAGTTAATATTTTCAACAAAATCTTCACTGTCTTGTGCCTCACCTTAATCGATTAAGGATTTTCACCTATCAAATTTGCATAAAACTCTCTTACCAGGAAAATGATTGCTTCCCCTGGTTGAGCATAGAACTTCACCCACCCATGCTGTTGAAAAATAGAAGAGATGTAATCAGGGTAACCCATGGGAATTCCATCTATCATCTGAAACCATGTCTCAGGTGTGAGAGTTTCCATTTGAATTCCTTGATCATAACGAGTACAAACCAGCTCAGAGATGAATTCTTGTTCATCATAACATTTATTTGCTATTGGCTTTGGCCTCATCTTGTGTAGGTTGAAGAAGATAGACGGTTGTTAGAGATTTTGGAGTGCTGTACAAATAATATTACTTAAGCTTATAAAGGAAACTAGCAATAGGGAAAATCCAAAATCCAAAAATTTTACTTCAAATATCCTAGCGGTTCAAACGAAATGTATAGAAGCTGAATTAAAATTTTTAAGTAAACACATTTCCTATGCTCTTTTTTATATGAAAACAAAAAGGAAAATGACATTTTTTTATTTTTGAAGCCGATAATAAAGCATGCTACAACGTTAGCTTTATTATTATGAAAACTTTAAAATTTTTAAAACAAATTAACAACTAAACTCAAGGAAAAGGATATAAATCATTCGGTTGCCTCAAAATAGCGCTTGTTTTAGAATCAACAACCTGACTTCATCCAATTTTCACGTAGCTTCTTCTAAGGAAATAAATGTCGAAGGATAATCAGTCAAATTTCCTCCATAGTTTGCTTAACTAGCTATCTATTCACTTTAAATTGATTTCTCAATTTTTCATCATAAATTTCTAAGGTACAATAAGAATAAATTTCCACAACTTTATATAACCTAGACCAGCATGACTTGAGCTTCCCTAGAAAAATCTTCGACTGAGAATTTTAGAGAAGAACTTGTTGGCCTACTTCAAATGTACAAAGAAATAATTTCCTATTGTGTCATTTCCTTACCTTTTCTATATACAACTTGGCATTCTCGTAAGCTCCCTGTTGGCCTAATACATTAGGTTATTTGTTTTGATGATGACTGTATTATTTGTGTAATTAAGTTGTTAATTATGAAACGTGTAAAAACATTATTATTATTATTCATTGAAAATACCCTTAATACGAGTATTATTATCTACTAACGTGTTTACACCTAAGTCCATGTAGCTTGAAGTATGAATATTGGGGCTTCAAGATTTCAAGAAGTGCAAATTTGGAGGAAAAGGTCGACCAAAATGCATGACAGTTTCCATGAAGAATTTTTAATACCCCGACTTTTTAAACCGGAATTTAATATGAATAATTGGAAATTAATTGGAGAGATTCAGATTTATTAGATAATTATCGGGGTATTACCAATGACGTATTCGTAAGATTTTAATTTGAGGGATTAATTAGAATTAAATAATAGGGGAATGATTAAATAATTGAATTAATTGGATTTGTTTAGAATTAGAAATTTAGGGAATAATTAGTGAAGGATTAAATGGGGTTAGAATTTAAAATGAAAAATTTAAATAAAAGAGATTAAGTGAGGAATTAATATAATAGAAATTAAGATAAAATAAAAAGAAAATTAAATGGAGATTTGAGAAGGAGAACCGGTTCACGCGGGTTCATGATGGTGGCTTATGGGTTTGGTTTGAAACAATTAAAGAAAAGGGAGAAAGAGATTTAGGGCAGGGCTGTGTTTTTTGAAAGAGACAAAAGAGAGAGATAGAGAAATTGGGAGAGAGAGATGGAGACCGAGAGGGTGAACGAGAGAGGGACGCGTCGGGAGAGGGAGCTCGGGTCTGCGGTGTTAACGCTGTCCGACATGTGGGTGAACGGTGGCGGGCGGTCGGTGAAGCAAGTAGCGGCTAGGGGACGAATTAGATGATCTTCGCGGGTCGAAGGTCGGATTGGCAACGACAGCCGAACGAGCTGTTGCGGCGACGCGGGTCACTGTCCAAGGCTCGAGCTCGGGACGCCGCTGGTGTCATTTTTTGGCGTCGATTCGGGCTGCGTTCGGTTGCTCTGACCGGGGTATGACTGGGTCTGGCTTGATCAGTTCGGGCGAAGTGTTGTCTGCTATGCAAACAACCTTTCCTGCTTAGGATCGTACTCCGTATGGTGGACAATCTCTGAAAAGCTGAATGGAACCAAAGGAGGGATGTCGGGCGCGTGAGAGAGAGAGCTTGTACTCTCTGGCCTTTATTTTGGCAGAGAGTAATTATCTCTCGGTTGCTGCAATCTGGAGATATTGAACCGAGAGTTGTGACGAAGAGGAGAGCTGTGGCCGAGAGTTTCCCTGCATGCTGGTAAGGTTTTCTCTGATGTTTTGGTCTCTGTTTATGGATTTATAGTTGCGGTCAAACTTAGGCTTTGGATTTTCTAGGTAATATAGATGAATAATGCCTCTGTTGTATTACTTCTAGTTTTGTGAGGTATAGGTGCTTGGAATTGATTTTATATCTCAAGTACAAAATAATAAATGCTAGTTGGAATTTGTGTAATGCAAGGGCTTTGGTTAATAGTTGTGCTCTGTTGATGGAAATTTCCTTTTTGGGTTGATTGTGGAATTGTGAGATCTAAGTTAAGTATTTTGCATAATAGATTGGTACCCTGTTAATGAACATGTTTTCTGCTGTTGGATAGTAAGCTGCAGTTGGATTTAATTCTCTATAGGTTATGGAATACTCTTCTACTATTATTGGAGAATCTATTGGTTGAAATTATGCTGGCTATTATCAAGTGAGTGACAATGTAAGTGTTCTGCACGTTAGGAATATACCCTGTACGTTTGGATGTACTGTGATAATCTATTGTTTGGGTTCGAGTCACTAAGTGGATAAATATTGGTGTACCATGTTGGAAAAATATTATATTGCATCTTTACTTGCACGGTTTTGGTTAGAAAATGAATATTGAATATGGATTATGAGACGCTATCAAATGATGAATGTTTATAATTGTGAAGGTATCGGAAAGAGATAGAGGATAAAGATTGGGGCTAATGCACGATAAAGTTTCGAGGTAAGGAAAATAGGTGTGTCTTGGCCTGTGGAGGCCCTACCCACAAGTAGAGTCATTTTTTTTCCTTGTTTGAATTCCATGGATTTTCCTTGTTTGAATCCTTTGATCATGGCTCTATTGATAATGCTTGGTTTGATTAATTCTTGTGCATTTAATATATAGGATTGTGAAAAGGTTGGTATTAGTTATACCTAATAAAGATGAGAAAATGTTAGCCCAATTATAGTAGTTGATCATTAGAGACTCATACTTTTCTCTTTAGAATGCTATTTGATTATTCTCTTGATTCTAATTATAGTGACTGTTGCAATCTATATTGACTTGTAGTTTGATTATAACTTAATTGTTAATCGCTTGGTTATTAATCTCCATAGTTGTTGTCTTGTTCATTTCCCTATATGCAGCAAATCCTTGGTAAGTATTGGTTGAAATTATAGTATTAGATCATATTAGTTTATATTAAATTTGAAAGCATGTATGATCGTTGTATTCGCTGTCGTATTTAGTAGCTTACTATCAAACTATATATCTCGTATGGTCATGTTTATTTTACTGCCATATTTAGTATTCGTTGTCAAATTATGAAGCGTGCATACACGTTCTATTCCACTGTCGTATTTCGTATTCGCTGTCAAATTATAAACATGTGCGAACGTTGTTAATTCACCATCTTATTTCGTTAATTACTGTCAAATGGTTAAGCATGTCGCATGTTTTTAATTTGCTATTATATTTCATGTCCGCTGTCAATATATAGAGCATGTATATTCACTTGATTTCGCTGTTATAATTGTATTCGCTGTCAAATTCTAAAGCATGTATGTTCATTTATTTCGATGTCATGTATTTCGTAGTTCGCTATCAAGTTATAAAGCACGTATAATTGTTTTAATTCGCTATCAAATCATGAAGCACGTGTGCACATCCTATTCGCTGTCATATCTTGTATTCGCCGTTGTACTCCTTTTTGTATGTTTATAAAAACATGTTTACTCGTCTAGAACAATGATTGTACTTTTCTTGAGCATGTAATTGATTAGGGTGACTTAAGCATGTTAATTATTACTTAAGCATGATAATAACTTAACTAGAGTAATTAATTAGACTTTAGCAATTAAATTGAGTATGTTTAATCAACTGGAATTCTGGACACATTTAACTCATTCATTTGTGGTTAATTCCTGTGTTTCCTTAATGTTCGTTGTTTAATTTTATTTCCCTTATCTCTCGTATATTTGTGCTTGTTTGTTAATATATTATTAATAAATCACTTAAAGTTAAAAAAATAAATATCACATGAAAAAGTTTAGATCGCCTAATTACTTTATTATTTAATTTTCTTAATCCCGACTTCACTTTTTTCGTTTCTTAAATTCTGCCATCACTTCTTTTCTCCTCATTCCAAATCTACCCTTTTTTTTCTATTTTATTTTATTCCTTCTTAACCTTTCACTTAATTTATTCCCTCTCTCCTTTTTACCAATTTCCGCCACGGGTCCACTTTCCCACCTTTCTTCATTTCCATTTCATCATTATTTAATTCCTTTTCTCTTTTATTCATCAAAATTCTGCCACTTTCCTCTAATCCACGTGGGTTTCCTTTCTTCCCATTTTTATCCTTTATCTACATATATATATATTCCCTTAGTCAAATAATCCAAATCAAATTTCCAAATTAACCCTTAAACTTTTCAACTTCAATATTTTTGACTTATTTCTTATATCATGTGAAATATCACAATCCGATTTAATTCACTAACTTTATTTCTCAAACAATTTTCCATTCGATATTTTCTAACGTCACTGATTAGACCAATTGCGTACATGGTCACTTCGCGACAATCCGAGTTAAATTTTCCAACGTTATGATCTAAATTTTAATGCGAAAAATTTACTCATGGTATTTACTCTTGAAAATTCTCGAATTTCACAGTCCTCTCCTTTCCTCTCCTCTCCTCTCATATCCTCTCCTCTATAGGTGTATATCGATCCAACAATTGGTATCAGAGCGGGATTAATTAACTTTGGGTGTGATATTGAACATATAGACATAAAATTTGTTGATTTGCATTTATTGTTCTATCTTTCTTGTTGAAAATCATTTGAGTAATTTTTTTTGATTTCTTGGATTGTATATTTTATTATAGCTTTCAATTTAAATGTTGAAGGACAATCTTTGATTAGACCTCCATTTTTTTATGGTAATTATTATGTGTATTGGAAGTCTAAGATGATAATTTATTTACAATATCTAAATTATGATATTTGGAATATTGTAGAGAATAAGCCTTTTATATCACTTAAAAATGAAAATGGTATAAATGTTCTAAAAGAGCATAGTGAATATAGCGATATGGATAAAAGAAAATTAAGTATGAATGCTAAAGCAATTAATACTCTTATTGCGCTTTAAATCATGATGAATTTAATAGAATTCAAGCATGCGATAGTGCTTTCAGTATTTGGAAATTGTTTGAAGTCACACACAAAGGCACTAACTAAGTTAAAGAAACGAAATTGAGCATGCTTATTCATGAATATAAATTATTTTGCATGGATAAGGATGAAACCATTAGTTGTATGTTTATACATTTTACTAACCTTACTAATGGTTTAAAAGTGCTTGGTAGAGTTTATCCCAACGAAGAGTTGGTGAGAAAGATTCTTAGGTGTCTACCAAGAGTGTGGCAACCTAAAGTCACGATAATCCAAGAGGCATGTGCTTGCTAGACCTTAAAGATAGAGGAACTCATCGGTTCCCTAATGACGCACGATATCACGTTGTTGAGCAATGAGAAAGAGGAGCAAAAAAAAAAAAAAGGAATTTTCAAACCAAGGGATATTGGTCTCAAAGCCTCATCAAATGCTCAAGTGGATTCTGAGGAAGAGAATGAAGATGAGGAAATTAAATTCACAACCCGGAAGTTCAACAAATATCTCCTATGGAAAAAAGAAAAATAGGAGAAGATGATCGTTTGCTTTGGATGCGGAAAATCCAGACATACATCCACTGAATGCCCTAAAGCAAAGAAGAGATCAAAGGCTTTCAAGAAGAAAGCACTCAAGGCCACTTAGGACGATAGCGATGAGAGCTCTTCTTCCAAGATTGAAGAATTCTCCAATTTTTGCCTCATGGCCAATGAATAAAAGGTACACAGTTCATCTAGTGATTTGGATAGTGATTTTGATGATAATGATGAATTGTTGGATGCCTTTAATGAATTGTTCAATAAATTCAACGTACTTAAATGGAAATATGATTTGTTGAATAAGGAGAGTGAAAATTTGATTAGAAAGCATGTTGAATTGGTTAACTCATTTGAAAATCAAATTGTCAATTTAAAAAGCATGTTTGAGAGTTCCAATGCTACTATTAAATCTCTTAAAAATAACATTTGTCAATTGAATGCTAAAAATAAGGAATTGGATACTATTGTGCTGAAATTCACAAATGGTAGCAATAATTCTAACATTCTTATAGGACAACAAAGGGTTACATTTGATAAAGCCGGTATTAGCTATCAAACCTTTGTTAAAAAGAAGAATTATGAAAATTTCTTTGTTGGTCCTATTACGTGTAATGCTTGCAATTGTATAGGACATAAAATATTTTAGTTGTCTTATGAAATTGAATGTCAAAATGGCAACTTCCAAAATAGTTTGGGTTCCTAAAGGAACCACTCTAAAGGTTTACATAATAATTCAATTTCATCTTAACATAAATCGGATTTTTCAGAACTTCATTCCAGAAGGTTGTCCAAAACTCCTTATCTTGCTGATTATCACTATTATTTAACTAACAGAGTATCATTTCCTTTTCTATCCAAGTGTTCTTATCCCATTTCAAACAATATTTCTTACCATTGATTGTCTCCTTACAAAAATTATATCTTGGTTGTTTCTTCTAAAATAGAACCCAAATTTTTTCATCAAGCTGAAAAATATCCTGAATGGAAAGATGCGATGAGCGCTGAACTCCAAGCTCTTGAGGATAATAACACTTGGACATTGACACAATTACCAGCAGGAAAGCGTCCCATTGGTTGCAAATGGGTTTTCAAAATTAAACATCATGCTAATGGATCAATTGAGAGGTATAAGGCAAGATTAGTTGCTAAGGTATATACACAACAAGAAGGTATTGATTTTTTTTTTATACTTTTTCTCCTATTGCTAAACCTATTACTGTGAAGACTTTACTTGCTCTAGCTGCGATTTCATGATTGGTTTTTAATACAACTGGATGTTAATAATGCATTTCTCCATGGAGATTTACATGAAGAGGTGTATATGAGTTTACCTCCAGGATAGTCTATTTCACATAGTTCTGGACAGGGGGAGCAAAATCTAGTTTGTAAACTAAATAAATCGTTATATGGTTTAAAGCAAGCTTCACGCAATTGGTTTTCCAAGTTTTCTACTGCCATTATTGCTCTTGGTTTTTGTCAATCAGTTGCTGATAATTCTTTATTTGTTCACTCCACTTCCAAGCATTTTACTGCTATTTTGATATATGTGGATGATGTTATTATAGCTGGTAGTTCAGCAGAGTTTATAGCTAATGTCAAACAATTATTGAATAACAAGTTTAAACTAAAGGATTTGGGAGATCTTCACTTCTTTCTTGGTTTAGAAGTTGCCAGAACTGATAAAGGGATTTCATTGAATCAAAGACATTATGTTTTAGAGCTTTTAGATGACTATGGCTTCTTGGGTTGTAAACTAATTTCAATTCCTATGAATCCAACTTGCTAACTTTTTGCCACAGGTTCTTTATTGGATGATGCAACGGTTTATTGATGACTTATTGGTCGTCTTCTATATCTTACTTTTACTAGACCTGACATTTCTTTTGCTGTAAATTCTCTTAGTCAATTCCTTGCAGCTCCTCAGACTTCTGATTTAAAAGCTACATACCATGTTCTGCAATATTTGAAAGGCACGCCAAGTCAAGGTTTATTCTACTCCAAAAATTCAGATATCCAACTAAAGGCTTTTACTAATTCGGATTAGGCATCTTATGTAGATTCAAGGTGGTCTATTACTAGTTCTTATGTTTTTCTTGGAGATTCTTTAGTTTCTTGGAAATCTAAGAAACAACAAACTGTTTCTCGTTCTTCTACCGAAGCTGAATATAGGGCAATGACACATATGACATGTGAAATTATCTGGATTAAGGCTTTGTTGAAAGATTTTCATATCAATCTTTCTAAACTAGCTTTAATGTTTTATGATAATTAAGTTGCTCTTCACATTGCAGCCAATCTTGTTTTTCATTAGCAGACAAAACATATTAAAATTGATTGTCACATTGTTCGTCAGGAAGTTTTACGTGGCACAATCAAATGTTTTTATGTTAGTTCAAAATTTCAATTGCCTAACATTTTTACTAAAGCATTGCATCCCAATTTGTTTTGGGATATGTTAGGCAAGATAAAAATTCTCAATATTCATTCTCAATCTTGCGGGGGAGTATTGGAAGATACACTTGAACTGCTGACGTGGATTATTTTACAGTTTTATTGCAATTTCTTGTATAAATAGTTTTTTTTGGTTTAATATGAATGTAATTAGACTCAACAAAATAAATACAATTTGGTTCAGTTTCACTCTCCTTCTCTGTTTACTTTAGTTCGTAACAGGATAAAACTCAAACAGAATTATCTTGACAAAGCTTTTGAACAGTAAGAAGATTATGAGATAAAAGAGAGTGGATAATAGATTTAGGACCAATATCTTTCAAAGCAGTTGCTTTGCATGACCACCCAACATGACATAATCATTGCCAGTGCATGCAGAGGAATTCTAAATAGCATCCTGATCTATGTTGCCCCTTGGCCTAACAACCATTGGGAACCAATAGAAGAAATGCTTAATGGTGGAGGGGAAGGATGGCATACATTGTTGAAGGTACGTGGTTGAGGAGTGATACGAATGATTTGATTAGACATTTTGGTGAGAAAGAAGTATGGTTAGCTTGAATGTAGACTGAAGGGGAAAGGCATTCTCTTTTTCCGAACCAAACTTATAGTTGAGGAGGACACTTCTTCAAGAGATGGAGAATCAAAACCACCGGTGATTGTGATAACAAATAGATTATAATAACTCCCCCCAAGCCACTAAAAAGATAAATAAGATGGTCTTTGACATAGATAGGTTCACCAATGGCGGTATGATTGAGGCAAGTTTCTCAACATAGGCATTAAAACATAAATTAGTGAAGCTTAGTGATACAAACAAGAGATGTTAAAGAGTAAAGGCAACCAAGAGAAGAGAGAGAGAGAGAGAGAGAGAGAGAGAGAGAGAGTTAAAAGTATATTTGGCTGGACTTATTGTCACGCCCCACAGGGTATCCGAGACAGAACGGGGAACGATCCGACCTAAAAGGACCAAATCGTCTGACCTTCACTTAAATCCAATAAATAGCAGCGAAAGACTTACATAAAATAGTTACAAACCAGACCCAAAATAAAGGTCCAGAAGTGACAATAATATAATCCAATTTAACAGAGTCTAAAATTATGTGGAAATAACATAAGATAAAACTAGGATACAAACCTCACTAAAATACATTAGTCTCTTAAACAAAGTAGAAAAATAATTAAATTTGGGGAACTCCAATTTCTACTCTTGAGGTGGCAACGGGGAACTACTCTGATTATTTCTTGAAATATATAATCAGATTGGGGTGAGTCGACTAAACTCAGTAGGAATTACTTTATATTCAACTTGTATTTTATACGAATCATGTTTGAAGTTTTCAATTTCTTATTATTCACAATTTGAAATAAGAAATAATAAATTGAACAATAATATGATGAACAGAAATTCACAACGACGATATTCAGGCAATCGCAAAAGCCAAACAAACCCTGATCAGGTTTAGGGTTTTGTGCCCAGGGACACAACACGTTCAGTTGTCCCATTACTCTAGTTATCAATATCAATAATTAAATAAAAATTAAATTTAACGAACAGAACAATGAGTGAACATGTTTTAAAGTATAACAAAATTAGATATTTTATAATTTAATGTGCGTTGAATATAAAATAACCCCTACCTCGATACTAGGTCAACCAATACCAAGTCCAACGAAAGAGTCCAAAATACTTCCAAAATTTCTAAGTGTTATAACCTAGCCATAATAATTGATTAAAAATTAGGATTTAATTTTGAAACTAACTATGTAAATTTTCTTGGGGTACGACTTTAATTTAAATCGAGGACCCAACCCATTTAATAAACTTAACACTACTGAAGAACATCTATTTGGTTGCATGGTCCAACTGGAGGCCCAATTCTAGAGGCCCAATTTGAAGGTCCAATTTGGAAACAAATTTTGAACACCCAAAATGAACCCCAACTGGAGTGTAGTCCAGTAAAATTTTTGGACGCAGTCAAGAGTGCCCCTGGTTTCCAACCAGGGCACTTCGTTTCCATCGTGGATTGAGCTCGAGAATTCTCAGTCCATGAACCCTTCTGGTCGCATACCCAACGACGACCTCTGATGAGAAAAGCCAACAGACGGAGACTGCGAGTTCCCCACTAGAACTCTTCCCTGAAATTTTGTCCAGAACCCAACTCTAACATTTGATTGTTGCAGCTGAAGATTGGAGATGAGAACTCCTTTCCGACCCCATGAAAATGTATCAAAACTTATAAATTGACAAAAATTCTCTACTCAAATTTTATAATCCCCATATCAGAACAAACCAATTTCAAAAGAACATAGAATAGTTTGCTTATACCTTAAAAAAAATCTTTGCACTGTCCGAAGCTTTGAACTATAGAAATAACCCGATTCTTCAACCTTTTTGAACAATCACAATATTAGAATGGGTTTTACGAATAGAAGATCAGAGATCAGGAAAAGGATTAATCTTACACTTCAGAGGCCGAAATCTTGAATTTTTTGCGAACTCGTACCCTTTATCCAACTCTCGCCGGAAAAGTCTTCCAATATTCGTGTTACATCCTCAACCTTTTGAGAAAAACATTCCTTTAATAGGGTATCCCGAAGAGGAGAAAAATTACAAATCGATAACACTTACCTCGACTGCTCGGACAATTTCAACCCTAGAGAAGCTGAACTCAGACGATGATGACGACGAAGAGGAAAAAACTGGAAAGGAAGTTAGAAACTTTGAATTTGAGGGAGTGGGGATAAACTCCCCTCATCTGTCGCTGATATTGGGGACATTCACCCTATATCTCGGCCAAATCCGCAGCAACTCCCCTGAAATGGGGAGTTTAAATATTCAACATAATTTTTTTTTCTCTCGGGCTGGGCCAAAAGCCCAGGTGTTACATTCCTCCCCACTTAAGAAATTTCGTCCCCGAAATTAAGGACAACCTCAATCGTACCACTGAACAAATGAGGATACTTGACCAACATTTCCGATTCAATTTCCCAAGTTGTTTCTCTTTCATTATGATTATTCCATTGCACTGAAACCAACGGTATTTCACGATGACGAAGAACTATAATTTCACGACCAATAATTTTATCAGGCTCTTCCTCATAAGAAACATCCTCCAGAATAGGTACCTCAGTCCAGGAGATTACATGTAATGGATCAGACACATATTTTCGTAACATAGAAACATGAAAAACATTATGAACATAGTTTAGCTGCGGTGGCAAGTTCAGACGATACGCCACAGGGCCAACTCTATCAATAATTTAAAATGACCAATATATCTGAGAGTCAATTTTCCTTTAACTCAAAAATGACTTATACCCCTCCTGGTTCTAACTTTCAAAAATACAAAATTTCCAACTTCAAATTCAACTTCTCTTTGCAACAAGTCTGCATAACTTTTCTGAAGACTTTGTATAGTTCTCAAGCTTTCTTTAATTAGCTGAACCTTTTCAGTAGTCTCTTGAAGCACATCAGGCCCAAGGATAACACATTCTTCGACCTCAGCTCAACATAACAGTGATCGACACGGTCTTCCATAAAGAATCTCATATGTTTAAATTCTAGCAACAATTGAAGAACTTTATCATATTTGAGGCTAAATAGCTCATCATGCCACCCCATAAATCCTAAACTCAAACTATCTCTTTAGGGGAAACTATAAATCACTCAAGTCTAACTCAGTAGTCAAAATCTCTGTAGAGCTAAACTTAATCAAAACACTTAGATCGTAATGAGGCGTATCACTGAAAGAATACGTAAGATCGAACAATAACCTTCATATTTTTTCAACTTAACTAAAACCCATAATAGTCTATTTTCACAAAAAATATAAGAACTGCGTAGAAGGATCAATTGTTTGTGACAACTCAACATCACCGTACATCTAACATATCTTTGATAACTGGATTCTAAAACCAAATAGTTGTCATACCTTGTTTCTCACACTTAAAGGATAAGAGCTTAACAACTTAACATGTTTCAAGTGTTCAATCTCTAACTTGCTTATAATTCAAAATCTAATCACACATCAGCCCTCTTACACCAGTGGTCCAACACTTCAAATATTTGATATTACCCGCACGAATAACAAAATTTGGTTTATAAACATTCACTAATTTCTTTGTTAGAATCTAAATTTCAGGTTCTATGAATAAATTCAATGAGAGGTCATAATCTCATTAGAACTAACTTCCACATAGTTATATTGTTCATCTTACTTTAGCTTGTCAAATCTCTTTTCAAGCTCTTCATTAAGATTCTACATTTCTCAAACACATCGCAGAAATTTGAGAGTTGTTACTAAGTTACATATCTCAATTATGGGATCAACCCTAGTAGTCAAATATTTCTTACAATCCTTTAACAGTAACTATAGAATTACAAGTTTGAGATAAATGACTCAAATTTTCAATCACAAATGTGACTTTACGTGATTGTACTCTATAACAGTTTCATAACTCTTCAACATTCTCACCTATCAGCACATCTTAATATTTACTTTAAACATTTCAAACTCTAGAATCCAAGAGAATATTGAATAATTCTATTTTTTTTTTTTTTGCCAACATAAACTTATGAGTTAGGATCCTCAGTCTTAACTAACAGAGCTTGCATGTATTAATTTCATCTTTCTACAACATTAAGCATTCAAACTTAGCTCTTGATGCATCAACATAGTCAACATATAATGAATATATTCATGTTACCGCCAATAACATCGCAATGACTAACTTAAATCTCAGCTTCTCAAAAATGAACCTTTAAAACCAAGCTTAACATTTCTATTCCTAAGGTCACGATACCAGTAATAGATGAAATCTTTGCAATTAAATGATATTGCAATAATCTAAATTTAGGAAAATCTAACTCTATGTGATACACATTAGCGATTTCAATGCTATAATAATTGCATTTTAGATAGAGATCAATGATATACTTACTCAGAATCATTATGCCTGAAAAATTTAACTCATTATTCACTAGTTATATCCATGCATATCTAGCTTACAACTGATGCTCTCTCAAAGTTTACAACAAGTTACTAGACATTTCATAAGTTCATCACGAGTATCTCAATAACTAATCACTTTGGGCACATTTAACTAAAATAGTCCACAAGGACCTGACAATCCACTTTCTTATACTTATAACCTTAACATGTTAAACCAACGTCAAATCTCAACTCGAATCATCCATAATGAACTTAAAATATTGATCACACGTACATTTCATTAACAATTTACTGATGATAGTCTAACTTAAAGTCATTATGACAAAACATATTGATCATTTCAATTGATCAATAAGTGCATTCCTTCATTTTAATATATCCTTAATATTGATCGCCACTTGATCGAGCTTCAAACACGAAAGGAACGAAATTGGAAACAACTACTCTGTTTTCAAACAAACATTGAAACTAACATATCCCTTATGATAAACTAAAAATGTGAAACTCATTCCACAACAAATCCATATGATGTAATCAAAGTTTATTCACTTCATCTAAACCATCCAATATGAAGCAACGAAAACTAGAGCATTATTGGGACAAAATAAATGCATAACTCAAGCCCACGATAGGGTTATAACCCTGACAAATCGTCAAGAAGAACGACAGGACCCAGTCATAACTGATAAAAACAAAATTATGCCAAGTAACTTAGAGTTACCCATAACAAGAAACATACCCTCATAATGCTCTAGTCTTCTCTGCCTCATAGACAGACATTAAATGTGAAAAGAAACATCATGTGAAGAAACAACTTGCTCGTTCACAAATGAAAATTCGCACCATCTGCGTAACAATTAATTATAAACTTAAACTCACTTAATCGGTCAAAATTTGAAATTACATCAAATCAAACTATAAGAAAACTAAACATTCACTATTTAATTGTGTCCAAAAATCATATGGCATCATATTGCATTAAATGTGAAACACTTCATCATCAACTCTTAACGCACTTCATCAAAGTAAAGATTAAATTTCCTAACCATTAATCTTCAAAAAGATTGTCTTGTCAATCCAATTACAGATATTAAATCATCCAACTACATAAACATGTCTCAAGGACTTTCCTTAAACTCATTTTTTGCATCCAGTTTGAATTTCATCACTACAATCCAATCATTTATCATTTTTACTCAAATACTTAACAAAATTTGCTCAACATTTCAATTGACACTTAAACCTACAATCATAGAACTAAGCTTGTAAATCACTTGATAATCTTGGTCCTAAAGTGATTCTCAGTCATATAACTTCATTAGTAGTTATCTAGGATTCTAATATAATATGTCATCTCCACAACTAAACTTTATATTCCAAAAATTAAGAGTTTTCTTTATTCCAAATTTTGATCTATCTTCAAATCACCTCATGCATTGAACATTGTCTAAATTTTCATTAATCTTACAGCTTGAACCAGACATTAATCCTTAAAATTTTCCATCCTTAACCCAGTATGAATTATAGCAAAACAAATCATATGTTCCACGGACATAATAATGGTTTTTAAATCATTCACTATCATTTACACCTTTCAATATAAACTTCAACCAGATAAATTTTCGCTGCAGCCGTTCCTCAAGAAATACCCACTTCAACGACTCCAGATCTCAGACCAAATATTTCCAACAACTTACGCTGAATTTTGAGACTAATGTTGAAACGTTCCAAATTAAATCTATTCAGAACCTTTCTTTAATAGTTTTCAGACCAAAATCTACAACTGCAAGATTCCAATTTTTGACTAACAAATTTTATACAAGACAGTATATATATTGGATTTTTTTTTTGAAGAAATTGAGACTTTGGATTTCCATCTGAGATGGGTTATTAAATTTCAACTTCACAGGCCCACACTTATAACTCAGCAGAGTTCGCAAACTCATATATTCCGAAAAGTTGTTTCTAATTATTTAGAAGAGTACTCCTCATCAATTCTAACTAAATTATGTCAATTTCAAATTCCTCTTGTCCAATTAGAAAAATACTTTCATCCACCAACAGATAACCTTAAGGTATTTTTCTAACAGTATCTGAACGCAAATTGATTTTTTTGTATTTTATCCTCAAATACTATAATTTCATTTCTTGTATAACATTATCTCTTTTATTAATGTCACTTCTTCAGGATGTCAACCATGCTCTGATACCAAAAATTCTGTCACGCCCCAAACGGGACCCGAGACAGAACGGGGAACGATTTGAACCAAAAGGACCAAATCATCTGACCCTCACTTAAATCCAATAAATAGTAGCAGAAGACTTACATAAAATAGTTACAAACCAGGCCCAAAATAAAGGTCCAGAAGTGACAATAATATATTCCAATTTAACAGAGTCTAAAATTATGCGAAAATAACATAAGATAAAACTAGGATACAAACCTCACTAAAATACTTTAGTCTCTTAAACAAAGTAGAAAAATAATTAAATTTGGGGAACTCCAATTTCTACTATTGAAGTAGCAACGGGGAACTACTCTGATTATTTCCTAAAAAATATAGTCAGATTGGGGTGAGTCGACTAAACTCAATAGGGATTACTTTATATTCAACTTGTATTTTATACGAATCATGTTTGAAGTTTTCAATTTCTTATTATTCACAATTTGATATAAGAAATAATAAATTGAACAATAATATGATGAACAGAAATTCACAACAGTGATATTCAGGCAATCGCAATAGCCAAACAAACCCTGATCAGGTTTAGGGTTTTGCGCCCAGGGACACAACACGTTCAGCTATCCCATTACTCTAGTTATCAATAACAATAATTAAATAAAAATTAAATTTAACGAAAGAACAATGAGTGAACATGTTTTAAAGTATAACAAAATTAGAACATTTTATAATTTAATGTGCGTTAAATATAAAATAACCCCTACCTCGACACTGGGTCAACCAATACCAAGTCCAACGAAAGAGTCCAGAATACTTCCAAAATTTCAAAGTGTTCGAACCTAGCCACAATAATTGATTAAAAATTAGGATTTAATTTTGAAACTAACTATGTAAATTTTCTTGGTGTATGACTTTAATTCAAATCAAGGACCCAACCTATTTAATAAACTTAACACTACTGAAGAACATCTATTTGGTTGCATGGTCCAACTGGAGGCCTAATTCTAGAGGCCCAATTTGAAGGTCCAATTTGGAGACAAATTTTGAACACCCAAAATGAACCCCAACTGGAGTGAGTCCAGTAGAATTTCTGGACGCAGTCAAGAGTGCCCCTGGTTTTCAACTAGGGCACTTCGTTTCCATTGTGTATTGAGCTCGAGAATGCTCAGTCCATGAACCCTTCTGGTCGCATATCCAACGAAGATCTCCGATGAGAAACGCCAACAGACGGAGACTGCGAGTTCCCCACTAGAACTCTTCCCTGAAATTTTGTCCAGAACCCAACTCTAACATTTAACAATCATTACCGGATTGTTGTAGCCGAAGATTGGAGATGAGAACTCCTTTCTGACCCCATGAAAATGTATCAAAACTTAGAAATTGAAAAAAATTCTCAACTCAAATTTTATAATCCCCACATCATAACAAACCAATTTCAAAAGAACATAGAATAGTTTTCTTATACCTTAAAAAAAATCTTTGAACTGTCCGAAGCTTTGAACTATCAAAATAACTCGATTCTTCAACCTTTTTGAACAATCACAATATTAGAATGGGTTTTACGAATAGAAGATCAGAGATCGGGAAAAGGATTAATCTTACACTTCAAAGGCCGAAATCTTGAATTTTTTGTGAACTCGTACCCTTTATCCAATTCTCGCCGGAAAAGTCTTCCAATATTCGTGTTACATCCTCAACCTTTAGAGAAAAACGTTCCTTTAACAGGGTATCCCGAAGAGGAAGAAAAATTACAAATCGATAACACTTACCTTGGCTGCTCGAACAATTTCAACCCTAGAGAAGCCGAACTCTGACGATGACGACGACGAAGAGGAAAATACTGGAAAGGAAGTTAGAAACTTTGAAAGTGAGGGCGTGGGGATAAACTCCCCTCATCTGTCGCTGATATAGGGGACGTTCACCCCTATATCTCGGCCAAATCCACAGCAACTCCCCTGAAATTGGGAGTTTAAATTTTCAGCATTAAACATTTTTTTTTCTAGGGCTGGGCCAAAAGCCCAGGTGTTACACTTATCACCACCATTTACGTAATAATTTTAAAGGACGTCACTTTTTTATTTAGAAAAATTAACAAGTCAGTCACAAAGTAATATTAAATAATTTTTGCTAATATCTTAAATACTTAACTATGAAAAATAGATCGAGCAAACATCGCAGTTATATTTTTTATTAAAAATATTATTGTTGTGCTGAAACGTTAGTTTTTTGCTATGCAATGTTATTTTTCACTAAACAAAATTAAAAAATTATCCTTCAACAAGTGAAATAATTAATTTTTGCTCCAAAAAGATAATATTACGCTGCTAAAAGATAAGATTGAAAATAATGGTTGAACCAAGCTGCATCGGTTCTACCTCTACTTTTTGATTCACTGCCTCTTCACGCCGCTGGAAAGGCTCGGCTCTACACAAATCCGACTAGACTCAATTCTCCTCCGTTCTTCTCAACTCGCCTTTATCCGAGATTATTATATTCGTCTCTCTGCAATTAGCTGAAAACCTGATTGCCGCTCAACTAAAGCTACGTCAAGGATCACAAGCAATCGTTCCAATTTAACACATGGAGACGAGGACGGGGAAAGCTTCAACGCTGAGATGGGGGATTCTACGTCGAGCTCTTCTTCCCCGATCTCAGTCCTCAAATGGTAGACGTTATCTAATTTCGCTGTTTGTTTTATTATGTTATAGTAATGATTGTATTCAGTTATAGCATTAAGCCGTAGACATTACGAAGTTATTGATTCTTAGAAATTTTTGTGAGATAGATGAAGAGCCTCAAATGGCTATGAAATGCATTTCTCGGAGGACTATGCAAGGCTTCAATTTGATTCCCTCTCATCGTGTGGTAGACGATAATGAAAGTTCAGGTTTCGCTACTATATCTAATACCTCGGATTATCGTGGGGATGCTCGTGTTTGTTACACATTGCCCATCGATAGTGCTCCCAAGCTTTACCTGAGGTCGCCCTCTCTCTGGAAAAATATAAAACAACCAAACTACGCAATGCTATGTGATTTTTTGCTAACATCAGTTTTCATGCAGACAAAGGGTGAACAACGGCGCATACCTTGAAGATTTCAAGATATGTAATAGATATGATATTGACAACACTGGGATTGTATGTAAGTTTTCCTGGCGTAACAAATGTTTCGTTTTAGATTTTTTCTGTTACGTAAGGCATCGAAGTATGTTTTGTGACATTTACAAAAAATGAAACTAGCTGTGTCAAATCTATGCTCTGACACTACATTTTGTTCATTATTATGCATCTTCAACGGATCAAAATAGTAGATTCTATTAGTGCGTGATCTTTATATTCTTATTGTAGTATGATTAGATACCCTTTCTAAAGATGACACAGTTTGTGCATTAGACTGTTGGGGGTTCTTGTTTTGGGAATGTAATGAAGCCTTACTGAGGTCATGACTATCGTAATTGGTGTCTCCGTTGGTTGAAAATTTTAGCTAATTTCAAGCTCTCTTAAGTGTGCATTGTTGTAACTATGACAGGAGAAGGGATTTTCCAAATGCTCTCGTTCTAGGATTGTGAAAATTGGAAAATCTGGAGTTACCCAAGCTAATAGTAAATATTGTGTTTCATTAGATAGAAAATTTTTTGCTCTTCTAAATGGAAAATTTTGCTCATCATTTTGGAGTTTCTTCATTGTGTTTGTTGGCTTTAATCTTTCAACATATATTTATAGTTTTGAGTTTCATTTGCAAATCTTTGAGAAATGGAAATTTAGGTTTCAGTTCCTTCAATCAACTTCTTTACTTTCTTTTCCTGTTTCTTTGGTGTTTATACTTAAAATATTCTATTCGACAGGTCCTTGGCCATCAGAAGAGGTTCTTGCCTACTTTTGTTTATCACATGCAGATTTGTTTAGGTTTGTGCAATATCATGTCACTTTTCTATTTGTATGTAGTAGGCTTTGGAAACCCTCTTATAACAGGAGAGGATGAGATAGTATCCTATTGTCTGTGCAAGTGAAAAACAAAAATCCATATCTTTCCTATCTGTTATGCTGATAAAAATTCGTGGGGTTTTTCATGTCTTTCTAGGTCAAAGAGAGTGATTGAACTTGGGTCAGGGTATGGCTTAGCTGGACTTGTTATTGCGGCAAGTAGTGAAGCCTTGGAAGTTATAATCTCAGATGGAAATCCACAAGTAGTTGATTGTATCCTTCTGAGGATTTGACATTCCAGTGGTTATTATTAAAAACTATGATTTTCCATGGCTTTTGACGTCCTAATTAGTTATTTAATTAATGGTTACTTATTAATTAGTGCCTTGCAACTTGGCGCTTGAAGGGGTGCAGCGTGACATACTCTGCTCCCCCACCCTCCTGTTCAAACTATTGGAACTCTCATCATACGGTAATAATCTGATGTAGTTTGTACTCTTTGTTTCTTCTAGTGATTATAGGATCAGGATGCTCACATGTGTCTTCGTCATGCATCTGATATTTTCTTGTTTTTTTTTCTCTTTTTTTTTTTGCTTTGTCAACTAATTCTGTTACTAGCTTAGGACCATAAAATTGATTAGCAACTGATCGTCTATTCATATTACTGATTTATCTCAGTTAGTGCTGCACATTATTCTTTATACTTTATGTTGAAATAACAATGGCAAACTAACATATTCTACTTTCTGTACTAAACTAAAAAAATAATTGGAACCCTATATGGATATTTTGATTTTGTTTAAAAATGCTTGTATTTGTCTGATGGCTGATGCTTATATTTCTGCTTTCGTTATTTTCTCTCTTTATTCAGGTTGTTGTCTCCTTAGCCTCTAGATATTCAGCATAATATTGACGACAACTATGAAGCATTTGGTGACACAATAATGAAATCTATGACATTGCATTGGAATCAAGATCTTTCAAATCTTCATGATTGTTTTGATGTCATCGTTGCGAGTGACTGGTAATTGTATTCCCTTTCACTTTGCCATTATGTGAGAAGATATATGAATGTCAAAGCATTAATAGAAAGTTTACATTTCTTTATCATTAAATGTGAAATTTAATGTTACAAATGTTCTGGTGATAGTCACCTCAAACATTGCATTTACGTGTGCTTCAAATTATGATGAATACATTACTCAAAGCTTTCTATGATTTCAGTGCTTGATTCAATGAACTTGATATCCACCTGCGTTTGCACTTGTGTTTGTTGGCATTACTACCTGCTCAAGTTTTTCCTAGAAATGGCTTCAAGTCGCATGAGTTTTTCTTTTCTGCTCTAGTTATTTTTTTTTCTTTGCTATGCTAGTTGACAAAAGTTACTTTGTATCTAGTTTGTAATGACTGTGAATAGACATTCAGTTTGTTGACTGCTTACATGCTAGAATTTGTTTCTTAACTTTGGTCTATACGAGTATTCTTTCTTTTTAAAAGTTTGTGCCGATTTTACAGCACTTTCTTCAAAGAATTTCATAAAGGCCTCGCTAGAACTGTGAAATCGCTGTTGAAAAAGGCGGAGCCGTCGGAAGCAATATTTTTCAGCCCGAGAAGGGGTGATTCTCTTGAAAAGTTTCTTGATGAAGCAAGAGACAGTGGTTTGCATTGCCATGCGATGGAATATTACGATGCAGAAGTGTGGAAGGTTCATGAGAAGTTCATGAATGATGGGAATATATGGCCAGGTTATGAGAAGGATCACTGCTATCCCCTGTTGGTAAAAATCACTTTGTGAACTCACGGAAAATGAAACTATCTTTATTTTATTATGGGCTGATTAATCACTTGTTTGATACATCTATCATATGACAACAGATTGAATGATTTGATATCATGGAAGAATATCTAATTTTTTGGTAATTCTTTGTTCATCATCTGCAACCAAAATTAGGGGTGGGCAAGAACCGAACCGAACCGGAACTGATTGTTGATTCCGGTTCATTTTTGGTTATTGGTTCCCAAAATTATGTTTGGTTCTATGTGCGGTTTTTGCTTCTATATTTGGGCCTGGTCTCGGTTCTTTGTGTTGGGAACCGACTAGAACCGATTAGTTGCGCAGGCTAATCGAGGGCTTCCACTTCTGCTTCTGCATAGCTAAAACCTTAACGAGGGCTTCTGTTTCTAATCTGATGAGCTGCGCCTCTCGGTTCTTCCTCAAGTCACGAAGTCCTCGTTCGTGTTCTGTTCTCGCCTCGGACCCCAGTCACCTCGCCTCGCCTCGCCTCGCCTCGCCAGACTCCAGTTGCCTTGTGTTCTCGCCTCGCCAGACGCCAATCCCTTCTTGGTTCTTGACTTCTTGTTCTTCCCCTTCGTTTGCTTTTGTTAAGTCGAAGCTTGTTGTTGATAGGAAATTTGATTTTCCTAATATTTATTGTCATTGTTTTTCCTAATACTTGAGTCAAAGCTTGTCATTGATTTTTCAGGCTATATCAATGGAAATTTGATTTTTTTAATATGTAGAAACATCACTTGGAGTAAGGGCAATTTGCAACCAAATAAACCAGCAATGCATCCTGCTGCAAATTTTCAATCTAACATTAAAACATTAGGGAAAGAAACTGTGACAATTCTATCTCTGAATGAAACATGCGACCCAGAACAATTTGATATCGGCAAAACAAGCGTAGGTGTACGTGAAATTGAGTTGCAAAACTTAGACACGACCCTCAACATTAGGTGGGTATTTTTCATATGAATTCATTTCACTATTTTTCATTACATATCAAGATTTTATGAAACTATTACCATGCAGACATTTTAAGCTTCATTTGGTTGTTAGGAGGTAATGCCTATTGGAAGCCTACTGGAGGAACAGAATGTCAACACGGAGAAGAAGAAAGACAGTAAGCCATTTGGCAATTAAATCTACTGGAATTCTACGTGGTTTCATTTTTCTGTCACTAGTTTCTTCAAAAATATACATTCTTTACTTGTTCAAAGGTTGGCATTATGGCTAGGTTTGTCTCCACCAGTATTACACGATGCTAGTGGCAGCTATCAGTCAAAATAACATTTTATTATCCTTGTTTTTAATTTCCGTTAGTTTATGTTTTTGATTGCCTACATCATGCATATATTTTATGATCTCAGGGCTTATGTTAATGCTTCTTACTAGTTTGATTCTTCTTCTTTTATTGGCTAATTTGGTACAGAGGAAAATTGTTCTGGTGGGAAGGTGAGGAGATCCAAATCCAATGGCGACTTGAAAATCTAATATGGAAAATTTTCAATGTATGTTGAAGCATTTATTGTTTACTTGCAGGTTTCAAGATTAAAGGTTGATGGCAAATCTTGAAAGAAGTGTGCAGCTCATATTTACATAAGTTGCCTAATTTCCACCTTACAAGAAAGCAAAGACAGACTGTCGCTACTGCTTAATCAATCAATTCCCGTTGAATCTTTTAAGCAAGGAAGTGCCTTTGCAGCTAAGAGAGTGAGAAGTGGCTTAAATGAAGTTGCTTTTGAATTTATTGGCTTACAAAATAAAATGGCTGGAAAGTACTCAAAGTACTTGGAAATTGTTCTTTTAGGAATGAGCTCATCTTAGCCGTCCAAGTACCGTAACGTGAGTTCGATTTACATTAATCTTTTCTCTAGAGGAGGTTTGCTTTTAGATTGTGGTGAAGGAACCTTAGGACGGCTGAAGAGAAGGTAATTACATCATAATTTTAACTATTTTTGCATAATTACATGTTGAAAACAATACTTTGAAAACAATACTTTGAAAACTTTGAAAACAAAATTGCACAGTTACGGGTTGAAAAATACAAACTACAAAGGAGTATTAGTTTTCGGAACCGTTTAGAACTGGAACCGAATTGGAACAGAGATTCGGGTTTGGTTTTGGGACCCGTTCCTTGCGGTTCTGATTCCGATTCCTCACGCTTGGAACCGAGAACCGAATGGTCGGTTCCAAGATGTCCGGAACTGGAACAGAGAACTGGTTTGCCCACCCCTAACCAAAATAAAATAAGGTTTTTTGAGTCTACCCCGAAGAGAAAATGACAACTTTATAATATAAAAATTATCAAAACATTTGTCACGAAGCATGCTATTAAACTTTTGAATAAAATCTTAATTTTCGATGTACCAATATATAATATGTATGATTTCAAAATAATATATGTATTCTCAATGAATCCACAATATAAATAAACTATTAAAAGATGTAGTTGACTTGGTATAAATGTGCTTAATTAGACTTAGAATGTATCACATTGACATTTTTAACGGTAGAGGATTTTGATCCACTTGCTTAAATTGAATTGACATCTCCAAAAAGTACCATTGATCACATTTCAAAATAATCAAACATATTTCGCCTTAATGCTCGCAAGCACGATGATTAATTAAGAAACCAAAACAACATTATCAATCTTTAATGCTTGTCACAACTTCAGCCAACAACATTCCCTATCTTCTTCGCTCTCCAAACCACAAACATGAAGAAAAATAAGTGTTATGTACACCTTTTCCTTTGAATCGCACTCTGCAAAACTCCTACAAAGAATCTCCAAAACCAAGATGAACCAGAACAATAAACCGGAAGGCAGAGTAGTAAAATAGAGTAATCAATTATTCAGCCAACTTCCAACTTGCTGCCAAAATAATGGCGAGCAAACCAATAAAGGGCGGTGATGTGAGATGAGACCTGCCGGAGAAGTCAACAGCCACTGGATATTGTCCGTTCGATGATTTCAAACTGCGGAAAACGACGCCAGAAATTATCAATCTTAGATTTGATAAATAACAATACTGAATGGGATAGAAACTGGAAAACCATTTTTGTTATACGTAAAAGCACTTTTTCTTTAATAGTTTCTTCTTGATCAGATCGAATTTTGTTTAGTGCAAGGCATGAAAAGAAGAAGAGTGAAATCTAGTTAACCTGGGGGAGGAGGAGGGGCAGAAAGTGATGATGTAGGAAGGGGAAGAGCACGTGAAGGTGCTGCTTCCATCGTCGTAGGCATAGCTGTAAGCTAATGGACATTCTTTTTTGAAGAACTGAGAATATGACGTAGGTTTGCAAGTATTTGGATTTGAATAATCTCCGCTACAACAATATTCCGGCTCTCCGAACGCCTCGCACGCGCTCTTGCAGGCCACGTTCTGCTCACTGCCGTCTCGGCCCGTCATCGTCACTCGCAGCTCAGGCGGGCAAACCATGTTTAAATCGGCAAAGCACCCAGTCGAAGTACAATTTCCAGTGGTTTCGCCTAGTGGGGTGATGAGAATTCCCAGGTTATAGCCGTCCACGAGGCTGACGTCGTAAAAATCGAGGCCGCCGCTGCCGTTCAAGGTAAACTCGGCGAGGGTAGCTGGTGGCACTGCACCTGCTCCACCACATTCGACAGCGCCGGAGCCGCAGTCTGCGGTGGCGCAGGAGAATGTCCCACCGGAATCTTGAGAGCAATATGTACGACCCCATAGGCGACCAGACCAGGACGTTGGGACGTTGACGAGGGTGGAGCCACCGGATAAGAGGACGAAGCCGGTGGTGGAGAGCTCCGGGGTTCCGGCACTTGACAAGATTCCGGGCCATACTGTGTAGCTGCAATTGTTAACAACGGCGAATGTGGCCGATTGAACACCTGCAAAAATAGCAGAAAAAATGGAACAAATAAAAGGACTATCAAATAATCGAACGGGAGACAAAGATTGAGTGCCTTACTGGATCAGCCATAATAGCCTTTACCATAGCCGGTTTACCTGAAAATAAAGATGAGATAATAGAGAGGAGGATGAAAGGAAATTCAATGGAAGCCATGAAATAAGAGAGGAAAATGAGAAGGCAAAGCACGGACGAGAGCTGAAGCTCTTAAATTCAAAAGGAAAATGACAAACCAACCATGCTAATTTGCTATCAATGATAAATCAACCACTAAAGAGTCTTTGTTAACAAATTAATCATTGAACTATAAAAAAAAGTTACTGCTAAAATTACTGTTACATTTGCTGTTAAACGGTTTGATTTTGATTCACGGCAGTTTGACGACGATTGATAAGAAGAAAATTCTTTTCTTTCACCTATTGTGACGATGAATCTTTGCATATCGATAATTCTCTCAATTTTCAACGGTTTTGGATGCTTGAAGACTCGTTTTTCATCATCTTTTCACGATGCACAGGTAAGAAATATCTATTTTGTCATTCGGTAATTATTTTTCTATAATTCCAATACACTTCAACACTTTATTCTTCATAATAAAAACACCAACAATAATGTGTGGCAGATTGACAATGACCAACATATTATATCTTCGCTTAATCCAATGTTTACACGAAACTAAATACCAGGGTATTACACATCAAAGTAAGACTTCTATGTTCCAAGTATCTGAACATCATTTGTTGATTTGCAATTTCAATATTATTTTTTAGAGTTTTCCTCTAGAAGAAAATGAGGTGAATTTTTTCCACTCTTTAGTCATTGCAATTTAAGCCCTAGCAATAGAACCTAGTTTGGAGAACGATGTAGTCGCCGAAAAAGGTTAGTAATCAAACGCCAAATGACGTTGCTAATCATTTGGCCGAGGGTCGAATGGAAGTCTTTATTTTGCGGGATATGCTTGACGAAGATGTTTGTGCAAGGGAGAAGGCTGCAACACACAACAAACACAAGAGTTATAATCCACAAACCATGGTTACTTTTTACGGCCTCACATGGGACTCACACACCTTTTTTAATAAATTTTGTATGTTAGAGTCCATATTGCTCATGACGTAAAATTTGGATTCATGTTTTTTATAACATTACTTTAGGTTACCAGTTGAAATGATCTCCTAAGTTCACAATTAAACATGCACTTTACCGTTTCCTTTTTGACTTCTACTACTCATCATGTCATTGAGGCTGTGTCTTAAAATGAGTCCATTCATGATCCATTTTGTCAAAATGATAGGATTGATGAACTTACTAATATGCATCAAACTCATACTTAATACTTATTACATTTGCCTCAAGGCAAACATGCATTAGATCTCGTTGTATTTATAAAATCAGAACCAAGTTTAACGAGTTTATTGAATGGTACAAAGCTAGATCTTTTTTTGCAAAATGACATTATCAATGATATAATATAGATTACAAGAAAACTTTTGCTACTGCAAAAATATGACAACATTTCCTAGCATTATTGTAGTAGCCTCCCTTTAGCGATTTCATATGACTTAGATGAATGTTAAAAATGCTTGTAAGCTTAGAAAAGCTCTTTATAATATCAAACAAGTACCTTTGGGCATGGTTTGAGACGTTCTCAATTAGAATACTTTACTTTGTTTTGATATTAGGCATCATGACTAGGCTTAGGTGTCAAATGTCCATTTACTAGTCATATTAGACTTTCCTTTTGATGATAGAATTATCAATAGTGATGATTCTAATTAAATTGTTGATAGACTACAAGGTCTAATCACAAGAACTAGGGCCCAAAGACTCATCAACACTTACCTTTTTAATCATTTGGAAGGTAACTCCTTAGTGGGTCAAATGGAGGATAACTCATGAAGGTCAAGGAAACCCACACATGTTTTACTATGGAAAGATGCCCAAAAAGCAAGAAAGATCAATATAAGAAGAGGTATGGAAACCATTCTAATTGGCCAAGTAAGAAGACAAAAGGAAGGCTGAAGATTGCATGGATATGGAAAGCATCCAAGTGGCTAAATTTGAAGAGAAAGTAGCTGCCAAAAGCCATCAAAACTTGGAGAAAAAGAAACAAAAAATAAGTTAAACTAATCTACTTTATTAAGTTGTCAAAACCTACGTTTAGTAAGCGGCATATGTTTGGCCAAATATTAGTTTGTTTTCTATTATGTTATTTCCTATTTTATAGTTTATAATTGGCTATATGAAGCCACCTAGTGTAACTGTTTTGGAGAAGTTGAATTTGAATGTTAAAAGCCTTTACTTTGTTTTTTGAAATTAGAGTAATTCCTCTTCCCCCCTTTGGTGTGTTCTATCCAAAATTTCTTATGTGTGATATCACAAATTAAGACTATTTTATGAGTTGAGTAACATTTCTTATTAGCATCCGTATTCTTGGTCCTTGGAGAAAGAGTGTGTAAAGTGGTGTTCGACTTTCAAGATGGATTATATTGATGGAGTTCTCCACACGAAGGTGCAAGTTATGATTTCTTGTATTTTCGGCCAATGTAATTAATTCGTGCATATTTCCAAATCAGTGGCGAGTTTCATTCATATTTTAGAGGAGTTATTAGTCATTCATCAGAGTATTTGCTATTCAAATTTTGTGAAAAAAGCTTTTAAATTCAGTGAGATATTGATTTCCAAAGTCGGAGTTTCCTAAAGTGGTTTTGCGGCAAAGTATAGAAAGTTCCCTTCAACCGATCGATCTCCACCCTTAAGCCGTTCGACAGCTTTCTGCCTTTAATTTTGCAGACGATTGAATCCGTATACATCCCAATCGTTCTCCGCAATTGGTGATTGACTGCCTAGTACAATTGTTGCAGCCATCAGTCATTCACCTTCAATCGATGATTAGCCGCAAGGTTAAGGCTTTTCCCTTCACTCCCTCCGTTGGCACATCAATTGTTGCATTGAAATTTGAGTTGGTTGCTTTGCCATTAAAGATTTAGGTTCTCTAAGTTACTTTCTAGAAATTGAAGTTGCTTCTTTTATCAAATATTTATTCTTTCTTTGAGACTAGCGTAAAAGTGACGTATTGACCATGTTTGTCTTATGATAGCAAGATTGTTGATAAAACTCTGGAGATCAATTCTTATATTCATCCTATAATGAGATTCCTTTATCAGATCCTAGCTTATATTATAGTACTGTAAAGAGCTTTTCATTTTTTCTCATTGTCCCTTGTCTAGATATTGCAGATGCTATTTATATTGTAAGTAATGTTATTACTTCACCTACTATAGTTCATTAAATTGTTTTCTTCATATTTTATGATATCTTCGAGGTATTTAGTTTCAATATCTACTTTTTTTTTTTTATCTACTTCATCTTTAGAGATGCGTTTGTATTTTGATGCTGATTGAGCGGGTGATTTTATAGATTTTGTATTTTTTTTAATAACTTTCTTATTTATTGGAAGAGCAAGAAAAATGATATGTTTCTAAATCTCTGTAGAGGTAGAGTATTGTACTATAACTTAAACTATTTGTGGTATAATTTTGTTAAGTTGGTTACTTGCTTATTTGTGTTTTTCTTCATCGACCGATTCTTCATACATTGTTATAACAAGAGTAGCATTTAGATTGCATGAAATTTATTGTACATGAGTGAACCAAATATGTGGAGATTGATTGTCACATCATTTTCATACTAATATTATCGTGTTTTTGTTTGTCCTCTCTTCCATGCATATTATTGATTTCTTTATAGAATGGCATACAACTTCTTGATTTTGTTTTTTTAATAATCTTTGTATGTATGTTGCAACAATATTATAAGTTTAAGGGGTGGATGTTAGATTATGTCATGATTATGTACTTAGTCTTTTGTCATTAGGGGCTCTTTTGCCATTTATTCATTATTCAAGAATTCAAGGAAACCCTAGCTCCTCTCGTTGGTTCATTTTAGATTCTCACAGTGATTTTATCTGAAAGTCTACGATGGGAGACTTACAAAAGGCACCTAACGTTTTTCTAACAATAAGTGACACGTGATGTGATTTTAACATCTAACACAGGAATAATAAAATGCTCGGCCTTGATCGAGTAACCAAAGAGGACCTCTCATAGTAGGACCTTATTAGATATCCCCCTTTGGAATAAAGACATCATAAGGTTCCCTCAAGACGTCCTTATGATCATTTAGAATGCTTAACATAGATTAATACCTGTCAAACATAACTTGACCTTCCAATGGCCATTTTTATTTAGGCATAAGAAAAAGGTTTATCTCTAGGTCTAGTAATATATGTTTGAGTTGGATTAATTTAATTATAATAAATCATTAGTACTTGTAAAACGTCCCCAAATCCAATCAGACAACTATAAGAAAGCTAATTGACATCATTACTAAGAATAAGTCATGTGATTAGAGGTGATGGGATCACGATAAACATGTTTGCGCGTAGAAGGGTTTACTTTAAATCATTTACTTTAACAATGAATGGGATTGAAGGGTTGAAAACTTGAAAATGGGTTATATATAAGACCAAACAATGGATATTTTGATCTTTGAGGTGAAGGATTGACCCAAAATAAAATAAATCCCCATATTTCGTTGAACATTACTCCCATTCATTAGCCCACGTTGAGGATAGGAAAGAGAAAGAGAGGGGAGGGTTGACCATCTTTTCTAAACCTCTTCCTATTAGGGGTAGCCCTAGTCTAATTTGGTTTGGATTTACGGTAAAAAAACAAGAATGAAGTGACAAAAATAAGGCAAGTTCTTTTTTAGTCGAAACCAGACTGGCTAGAAGGAAACATAATTGGTGTTCTCGGCTTGATTTTGACTGTCGTCTTTTAGCCCTTTTTTTTTTGTTAGTCTTAATTTAGAGTCAAATATCACCATAAAAAATTGATTTTTGGTGGAATTTTTTAGCCAAAAATACATGAATTATCAAGTTAAAAGCTAATTTTTAAATTCAAAGTTCAATTTTATTTAGTTTTTCATATGATTTTTTTTTCATTTGGTTCATTTTTGAGCTGAAAAATTAAAAATAAGCATGATTTTGACTAATTTTGCGGGCCTGAAGAATATGTTTCTAGAATAAAACATAATTTGAAGTTTAAAATTGGGTTTTACTTTTTTAAGTAGATGTTTTATATCTCTTTTTTAAGTTCAACTTGCAATTAGACTTTTAAAATCGACAATAGAATCCAAAATTTTAGCTCTTAGAAAGCAGAAGAAAGCATCATGATTCTTATAAGTGAAAATACCAAACAAATCCAAACCAAAACCAACAGTTTTACCGATCTAGTTCAGTTTTGTTCAACCTTTTATATCTCTTTTTCTTTGTTTAGAGAGAAATTAGGAGGAAAAACAGTGGGGGTTGTTGTGTTCGGCCCATTATGGGCTGGACAAATAAAGGCAGGGCCCATGCCCTTATTTAAAAGAAGAGAAAACCCTAAAAATAGAAGACAGCAGCAAAACAAAAGAGAGGGAGAAGGCAGATTCAAATTTTAGAGAGGCTGTCTCGGAAAAGTTCACTTTGCCGGAGTTTGAACCGTTGGATCGGCGTGAAAGTTTGATAGCGTGTTCGTGACTTCTTGGGTATTAATCTGAACGGTGAAGATCTGGTTTTGATATCTGTAAGTCCATCTCGTAGGTTAAAAAAGAACAAGAGAAATCGGATTCTCTTGTTCTTTGTTTTTCTCTCTTGATTCCATCTTGATAATGATGATAATTGTGCTGTATTGAGACTTGGTTGTACCCATATTATCATTGATAGTGAAAATTTTAAGTGGCCTAATCGGATCCCGTGGTTTTTACCCAATTTGTGGTTTTCCACGCTAAAAATTTGTATGCGTTGATTTGATTAGTTTGTCTTGATTATCACTCGACTGTTATTGCGTCTGCACTCGTTTCTTTGGTTTGTGATTTGAATTAGGTACTAAATATTGGAAAAGCCATATTCCTTATTATTGATTTAGGTGGTCTTCCTTTACAAAGTGGTATCAGAGCAAGGTTCTTGTTTTTGTGCCTACTCGAATCATGGAGAGCAATACAAGTCGAATGGTTACTTTGAATGGCTCCAATTATCATGTTTGGAAGGGAAAGATGGAAGATCTCCTTTCTGTGAAAAACTATTATCTGCTAGTATTTACCAGTGAGAAGCCTGCCAATAAAACAGATGCTGAATGAGAATTATGTCATTGTCATGTATGCGGGTACATTCGTCAGTGGGTAGATGATAACGTCCTCAACCATGTCAGTGAGGAAAAGAATGCACAGAGCATGTGGAACAAGCTTGAGGAGTTGTATGCTCGAAAGACGGGTAACAACAAGTTGTATTTGATCAAGCAACTATTCGGGTTGAAGTATCAGAATGAGAAAGCAATGACAGACCACTTGAATACATTTCAAGGGATTATAAATCAGTTGGCTGGAATGAAAATCAAGTTTGATGATGAGATTCAGGGTTTGCTACTTCTTGGTACTTTACCGAACTCGTGGGAGACATTTAGAATGTCGTTGTCCAACTCAGCCCTGGATGGTAAATTGGCTATGGATGTAGTCAAGAGTAGTGTGTTGAATGAGGAGATGAGAAGAAAGTCGACGAGTTCTTCTTCACAGTCAGATATTCTAGTCACCGAAAATAGGGGGAGGAGTCAAAGTAGAGGTTCGAAAGATAAAAGCAAAAGCAAAAGTAAGAGCGGCAAATATGCAAATTTTGAGTGTCATTATTGTGGTAAGAAGGGACACATAAAGAGATTTTGTCGAAAGTTTCTTCGAGAGAATCCGAATACTAAGGGCAATGAAAAGAAGACCGATGAGGGTGATACAGGCGAAAAGGTAGTCACAGCCACTGATGAGTTCTTAATTGTCTATGATGAGGAAGCTGTAAATCTCGCTTGCCAAGATACAAGTTCGGTAATTGATAGCGATGCTTCGATACATGCTACATCGCGGAGGGACTTCTTCACGTCATACACTTTTGGTGACTTTAGAAGCGTGAAGATGGGTAATGATGGTGTTACCAAAGCCATTGGTATGGGAGATGTGCATTTGGAGACTGACAATTACAATACCTTAGTTTTGACAGGTGTGAAGTACATTCCCGACATCCGCATGAATTTGATCTCCACTGGTAAGCTCGACGATGAAGGATTTTGTAACACTTTTTTTGACAGTAAATGGAAGCTCACCAAAGGCTCTCTAATCGTGGCGAGAGGACAAAAAATGTTCCTTATTATATGTGATGCATGCGAAGATCGCGGAGTCTACCACAAATGTGGTAAATGATGAAGACACGATAGAACTTTGGCACAGCCAGCTTAGCCACATGAGTGAGAAGGGATTGATGCTACTAGCTAAGAAGAATCTTCTCTCAGGTGTGAAAAATGGTTCTCTAAAGCGGTGTGCTCATTGTTTGGCAGGTAAGCAAACTAGAGTTTCCTTCAAGGGGGCTCCTCACTCGCAAAAAATGGGAGTACTTGATATGGTATACTCTGATGTATGTGGTCCGATGAAGACAAGAACACTTGGTGGTGCCCTTTACTTTGTGACTTTCATAGACGATCATTCAAGGAAGGTTTGGGTGTATATATTGAAGTCAAAAGATCAGGTGTTGGACGTCTTCAAACAATTCCATGCTAGTGTTGAAAGAGAAATGGGTGTAAAGCTTAAGTGCATTCATACGGATAATGGTGGTGAGTATTGTGGCCCATTTGATGAGTATTGTAGGCCGCAAGGTATTTGACATCAAAAGACACCTTCGAAAACTCCTCAGTTGAATGGGTTAGCTGAGAGAATGAACAGGACACTTGTGGAAAGGGTCAGATGTTTGCTTTCGCAGCCACAATTGCCAAGGTCCTTTTGGGGTGAAGCATTGAATATAGTGGTCCATGTTTTGAATATCATGCCGTGTGTTCCGTTGGGTTTTGAGGTTCCAGATCGAATTTGGTCAGGAAAGGAACCTTCGTATATTCATCTGCATGTTTTTGGGTGCAAAGCTTTTGTTCACATTCCGAAAGATGAGTAGTCGAAGCTCAATGTGGAGACAAAACCACGTGTGTTTGTTAGATATGGTCTCGATGAGTTTGGCTACAGGTTCTATGACCCAATGCAGAAAAAGCTTATTAGAAGCTGAGATGCAGTGTTCGTAGAAGACCAATGCATCAAAGACAGTGATAAGACAGAAACAATGGAGGGTACAATGATGATATGATTGATTTTGATTCAGTTCCTACACCTGTAGAGAGTCATGATCATGGAGAATCGGGGTTAGATATTTCTAATGGCATCAGCGATGATATGCCTCCCATAGTTGACGATGTTGAACCGACTGAGCAAGTTGAAGAAAAGGTTCAAGAGCTGCCAAATGAACCTCTCTTGAGAAGATCTACTAGAGAGCGTCGTCCTTTTACCAGGTACTCTTCAAATGAGTACGTAATGCTCACTGATGCTAGAGAGCCAGAAACTTATCAAGAAGCAACTTTCATTGATGAGAAGAAAGAGTGGTTGAAAGCCATGGAAGAAGAGTTGCAATCTTTTCACGAGAATCACATTTATGACTTGGTGAAATTGCTGCAAGGAAAGAAAGCTCTCAAGAATAGATGAGTCTATAGGTTGAAGACCAAAATTAGTAGCTCACAACCAAGGTACAAGGCTCGATTGGTTGTAAAGGGGTACGGTCAGAAGAAGGGAATCGATTTTGAAGAAATATTCTCCCCAGTTGTAAAGATGTCCTCGATCTGAGTTGCTCTTGGTCTAGCAGCACGCGTGAACCTGGAGATTGAGCAACTTGATGTGAAAACAACATTTCTTCATGGTGAGTTGGAGGAAGAAATTTACATGGAGCAACCTGAAGGGTTCAAAGTCAGAGGAAAAGAGCATCTTGTGTGCAAGTTGAAGAAGAGCTTGTATGGCCTTAAACAAGCTCCAAGGCAGTTGTATAAGAAGTTTGACTTATTCATAGTGAGCCACGGGCACAACCGAACATCATCAGATCATTGTGTGTTCATCAAGAGGTATTCCAAATATGACTTCATTATTCTCCTCTTGTATGTTGACGATATGTTGATAATAGGACATGATACTAGCAAGATTGTTGAGTTGAAAGGAGAATTGAGCAAGTCTTTTGCCATGAAAGATTTGGGATCGGAAAAGAAGATTCTCGGCATGAAGATTTCTCGTGATAGGAAGAATGGGAAAATGTGGTTGTCGCAGGAAGACTACATCGAGAAGGTACTTGAAAAGTTTAACATGTGTAAGGCCAAGGCACTCTGTTATCCACTTGCAGGTCACTTCAAGCTCACATCAAAGCAGTGTCCTACAAGTAAGGAAGAAAAGGCGGACATGTGTCGTATTCCATACGCATCTGCGGTTGGCAGTTTGATGTATGCCATGGTTTGCACTAGGCCCGATATTGCTCATTCTATTGGAGTAGTCAGTTGATTTCTGTCCAATCTAGGCAAAGACCACTGGGAAGCAGTGAAGTGGATACTAAGATATCTTCGAGGTACTTCCAAAGTGTGTTTGTGTTTTTGTAGTAGTAATCCTATGCTAGTTGGATACACCGATTCAGACATGGCAGGCGATGTTGACTCCAGGAAGTCCATTTCAGGATTCTTGATGACCTTTGCAGGGGAAGCCGTGTCGTGGCAATCAAAATTGCAAAAGTGTGTTGTGCTATCCACCACAGAAGCTGAGTACATTGCAATTACTGAGGGTTGCAAAGAAGCTTTGTGGATGAGGAAATTTCTTGAGGAATTAGGTTTGTGCCAGGAGAAATATGTTGTATTCAGTGATAGTCTGAGTGCTATACATCTATCTAAAAACTAGTCATTTCATTCTAGATCAAAACACATTGATGTAAGGTATCATTGGATTTGAGACGTGCTTGAAACAAAGCAGTTGCACTTGGAGAAAGTTCACACTAGTGAAAATGGATCCGATATGTTGACAAAGACTTTACCAAAGGAAAAGCTTGAGCTTGTCGACGAAGAGCGGGCTAGTTGGAGCCCACTTTTTTGAGCCGAAGGGGGAGTTTGTTGTGTTTGGCCCATTGTGGGCTGGACAAATAAGGGCAGGGCCCATGCTCTTATTTAAAAGAAGAGGGAACCCTAACAATGAAGAAAACAACAAAACAAAAGAGAGGGAGAAGGCAGATTCAGATTTTACAGAGGCAAGAAAAGTTCACTTTGCTGGAGTTTGGACCGTTGGAACGGCGTGAAATTTTGACAGCATGTTCGTGACTTTTTGGGCATCAATCTAAACAGTGGAGATCTGTTTTTGAGCTTTGTAAGTCCATCTCGTAGGTTAAAAATGAACAAGAGAAATCAGATTCTCTTGTTCTTTGTTATTCTCTCTTGATTCGATCTTGATAATGATAATGATTGTGCTGTATTGAGACTTGATTGTACCCATTATTATCGTTGATAGTGGAAGTTTTAAGCGGCCTAATCGGGTCCTGTGGTGTTTACCCAATTTGGGATTTTCCATGCTAAAAATTTGTGTGCGTTGATTTGATTAGTTTATCTTGATTATCACTCGACTGTTATTGCGTCTGAACTCGATTTTTTGTTTTGTGATTTGAATCAGGTACTAAATATTGGAAAAGTCATATTTCGTATTATTGATTTAGGTAGTTTTTCTTAACAGGGGTCATTACTCATTTTGCTCATTTATTGGGGCTGACACATTCTTAGGACTAAACATATTGAGTTGTTTAACTGAGGCGAGCCTATTTTATCTTTGTTGGCATGTCTAGCTTGACTCATTTACCATAGACTCACTTTTGACTTTATGAGTTTCAAGTGTTTTAACTTGTTTAACTGAGTTATGCTCTTGCTAGTGCTTTCGACACGACTAGACCTATCAATTTTTAATATTCCCTAAAAGATGGGGAAGGCCCAACAAAAGGTTGGGTGACAAGGCCAATTAATTGATCTTCCGTAGAGGCCCAACATGATGGAAGTAGTCCAACGCTAGCCCCATTCAGAGGTTCTGGTTTGAAGAGAGGATGTACTGATCAAATACTAAAGAGCATTTTCTCAATCAACTCATTAAAAATGTGTTTGGTACCCTCCCATAAAATATGAAAAGCAAAGCAAAATTGTATCTCGTCTAATTTTATATTATAATAATACATGCAGATATAGATTCACAGTGTCTATAATACCCCAAAAATCTCTATAAGCAATTTCATGTGAGACGTGATTTAAGTGGAATGGATAACGTCATAATGAGAAATTTATATGGTATAATGAGATTAATGTCGTCATTAAATAGATCATTTATTTTAAGGCAAGATACGAAATTTTGAAGAATCATATAAAATATTAGAATTATTAAAGAAGTTACAAAATTTTATTTTAAAATAAAAAAATTATTAAATAAATTAAAGAATTAAAAAAGTTGGGCTTGTTAGAAGAAGGAAATAGTAAAGTGTAAAAGTCTGTAAATGGAGTTTTGATCAGGTAAGGAATGCTGGGCGTAAAAGATTTAGGAATGAATAATGACTATGGTGTCAGCATTGGTGTGCCCGCGAAAGTGTTTGGATCCCAAGAAGCGAACGTGTCTGTGGAAAGGAGTTGTTTGTGAAGAAATGGTGTATGTGGCGGACAACTATTTGTAGACAGTGCGGAAATTAGCATCTGCGGAAACATTCGTCTCCACAAAAAGGAATGTGTCCGTGGAAAGGAATGTGTCGCTGAAGTTTTGGTATCTGTAAAATGGACAACGTCATTTTTAGGATAATGAATGTATCTGCAGAAAGGAATGTATTTGCAGTAGAAGGAAATGTCATTGTTTGGAGTTAACAAAGGACCATGGTGAGCATTGTTGTTGTGGAAGGGAACACGTCCGTGGAATGAGGGATGTCTGTCTTCTAGGAGGACGACGTCGTATTAGGATAAGTTGAGTATCTGTGAAAGAAAGCGTATCCAAGGTGGATAAATATAAGAAGAGAAATGTCGTCGTTTGAGTCAAGGATCTGCGAGGAACAATGAATATCAGGGAAACATTTGTATTCATAGAAGTGTTGGCGCCCGCGAGAGAGATATCTGCAAAGGAATAAGCGTAGGTGGAAGATAGCGATTGGTGGATGAGTTACAAAGATCCGTGGGATGAAGTATACAAGGAAATGTTGGTGTTTGCGGAAACATTGGCGATCGTGAATGTAAGTGAAAAATGCTAACGTGGCAGATTGTCATTGGATGAAATGGATGAAGCGGTCATTTGCAACAATAGCTAGCACGTCTGCTGTAACTATGGAAAAATTCAAAGCATAGTTTTTCACAAAATCCGCAAGCTGCGATTTGATTTATGGCGAGTTTAGAAAAGGATAATGGTAAGATTCGATTTCCATTGAATTTTCTTCTGCGGGATGCTCTGTTAGATAGTCTATAAATATGAATGATTGGGTCGAAACCCTATTTACTCTCAAGCTCTTGGGAGAATCTTCTTCAACCTTCTGTAGGTAAGGATTTTGTTATGTTGATGGATAATCATGAAGTTGTTTATGGGTTTTGAAACGGAGTATAGTGTTAAAGTTCTATCCTTTTTAACCGACTTTTTGTTTAATTTTTAAAAAAAAACTAGCTTGTGGAAAGGTTTTAGAAATTACAGATTCTGCTAAGAACTGCATGTAAGTGATGTTACATGTATTTAGTCTTTGGCCTGCATCACAAAGACACTATGATTATTATGATGTTTATAGTTATTAGGTTGTGATTGTATGATGCTCGATGATATGTTCTATTGTATGTTTATTATTTACTTTAAAGAAATTGATAGAGGACATGATTTCTATTGATTACTTACTGCTCACTGTTTATGTTGAAATATTGAGGATATGTCTAATGCTATGATAATGCATGTTGGATTCTATTTTATGTCACGTGTATGTCTCCTAAATCGTGTATGTCTCCTAAATAATGTTTTTCAAGATAATAACAAAAATAGTTTTCATGTATATGCGTTCATGTAGGAAAGAATGAAATAGAAAAAGATGAAAAGAAGAATACATATAGGTTTGGTGATTCAACACCAATGATAGAGGCTTTGGTGGGTTTCCCCCTAATGAATTTATGAGTTTATCCCCCAATGCTAGAGGCTTTGGTGGGCTAGTTCTCCAATAATGAACACTTGGTCTTGCATCCCAATAATGATGAAAGAACAAAATAATAAACGAAAAAAAAGAAAGAAAGATTAAAAAATGAAAAATACATATTTTTTATGCTCATGATTTATTTATATTATGCATTTCTTACTGAGCGTTAAATTCATAGTTGAATCTTTGTGATGCATGTGAGAATGACGTTGTTGATATATCTAATGATGGAAACAAATAAAAATTACAATTGATGGAGAATTCTCATTAGCAAAATTAAGGCGTTGTGGAAGCGAAACTGATTCATGGATGAGGATTTGAGGAAAACAAAAATAAAAAGAAAGACTTTTGATTATGCTTTTTAAATACTTAGATTAATATATTATTTTGAGAATTTTTAATAAGGTGCATAAATATTATAATGCTTTAAAGTTTTGGAGTCTTGGTGAAAATTGTTATACAAATAATTAAGTTTGAATTTTTAAATGATATTTATTTTAAAAACTTATTCTGTGTTTAACTTCAAAAACATTATTTTTATTAATGGCTTTCAAAGAAAAATAAATATGCCGAGAAAAATTATTTTTATTATTCTATTATCTACTAAATTCAAAAGTTGACCTACACAACCGAGCTATAAGATAAGATAAAGTTCTTGTACTAGTTGATTGGTTAAAAAAAGACTTGCGTAAAATACAAGAAGACTTTTGTATGTATTGTAACCCTCTCCGATGCTACCATCTTTTGTGGTTCTCTTTCAAATTGAATAGGTTTTTGACTGCACCATCTATTTTCTCCATCATAAATTGTTTCAGGTGATTCTACCGAACACATTGAATTATGGCCAATTCCTTAGAAAACGTATGATCGAAATTGTGATTCTTATGTAGCACATGAGCAATCTCTTGTTATTCTAGCTCATTTGGAATCTTATATAATTGATTCATTATTAATCATATGATTTAAGTTGATTTAAGGGTAGTTTCAATTCAGCATGTTTAAGATTCTACCCACCAACTTGCTTAATATATTAAACTGATAAACCTTGGGCATCTCTTTGTGTATGTATGACTGGTTTAACCTGGTTGACTCCTAAATTAAGTCTTTATATATTCCTCTGGACATTTCAGTTTGTTTAGTAATGAAAAGAAAGAAATATGTTCTTTTCGTAGCACAGGGTAAAATATTTATTTAGTGGGATCTCTTGGTTGGTAGAACTTTACATGCTAAAACTTCAAATCTGGGCCACATAGAAGCCGATATTGCTATGAAATCTTCAAATTACATGTTTTGAAGCCAGATAATTGGTCTTCAATTGACTTTACAATCAAGTTGGCCAAGTTGTAGCGGATGTCTTGCGAGATCTCTTTTCTCATTATTCTTCACCGGCTCATTGGTGAAGCTTATAATATTCCTCATTTATAGATCTTGCAGTTGACTATCTTATAAATTTGTTCATTCTTGATAGCTGTTACAACAACGGGTAGAAATCGAATAATAATTGAAAAAGAAAATATGATGTAGGATACTAGATTTACGTGAAAAATTTTTTTCAGGACAAAAACACTGGCAGAGGAATCAATTTATTATGAAGATCAAAATACAACTGCCAGTTTTGCAACTCCAGTTTACATGAATTCATATATAGAAAACAAAACTCTAAATGAGATTTACAATTTAAGCCCACCAGCCCGACCCAATAGAATTCAGGTCACACCGAATTCAGATCACACCGAATTTAGGTTTTTATTTATTTATTTATGATTACAGTTGTATTTGGATAATTAAGTTATTTATTATGTATTTGTTTGAATCAAGTAAATATGTTTATTCTTTATTGTAAATACTCTTAATACAGATATTATTGCTTATTAATGTGTTTACCTAAGTTCATGTAGTTTATAGTATGATCATTAGGACTTAGAGGATTCAAAAAATGCAAAACGCAAAAGAAGAGGTCCACTAAAATATAGAAGTGGTCGACCATTTTTCTGAAAAACATGAAGAAGCGGTAGACTGGTTTATTGTAGTTGATCGACTGCAAATATTACAGAGAGCTCCAAAAAATTTCTGAAATACATTGCAGCGATCGACTAGTCAAAAGATAGTTTGCATGTTGAGTTCTGAAATACACTAAAGCGGTCGACCATGAACACTACTGAAGTGGTCGACTGGTCCCTCTACACAACATATCGGTAATATTTCAATGGTAGGGAAGCGGTCGATCAACAAAGGGTGGTCGATCGGTCGAGCAGTTTTCATGATAGAAGACACTTTGAAACTCACTTTAACGAAAAGAGAACCATACCGAAAAGTTGTCAAAATTTCTACTCGAGTTCTCTCAACAAATTAAGTGTTAAACCTAACTCTCCAACTCCCAAACTTGAGATTTTATATTTTGGAGAGTTAGGATTTTTTGTTTATCTTTATTGTATTCAAACGATAAGTAAAAGGGTGGCGTGGCGACCCGAGAATAGTCAAAGAGAAGAGGGTAATGCCCAAGAATAGTTTGTAAAGGCTTGATTGACGCTCATGAAGTTGAATCAACAATAACTGGGGAGGTTATTGGATTTAAGGATCTCCAAGTCAGAAACTTGGAGCACGGACGTAGGCAGGAGTTGCCAAACCACATGAACACTTGTGTTTGCTCTTTCTATCTTTAATTCCTTTATATTTGCTATTGTTTAATTGCACATTTAATGATAAATCACTTAGGGATTAGAAATAATAAACATCACACTATAAAATTAGCAAGTATATCGATCCTATAGGAGATCCATAGCTTGTGCTCGTCAGCACGACCCAACAAAACGAATTTAAAACCTTGAATGTTGACAATCTCTATCTCGAAATGAATTCTATTGCAAGAAACTAATTTTTATCTTCAAATTTTTCTCTTCCACTCCCTAGAAGAAGATCTGCAACGAGGGCCTACCTATCCATCTCAAAGAAATATACAAATCACCAATATAAAAGTCTTCAATGGTAAATTCAATAAAAGATGTTGACCATGTTTAAGAAACACTTAAACTACGATGATAATATCTTCAAATCTTACAAAATTTCATCTAAATCTGTACGAGTATATCTCGCCTATTGACCTACCATATCAAAACTATCATTCAAACTCTTTTAAAATTTTACTATCGTTATCTTACCATAACGAAATAACGAATCTTGATCCAAAAGTGAAAGATCTACTTCAAAGATCTCATCGCTCCAAAAACATTATCTTCAATAAAATATCTTACCTAAAAAGTCACTGACTTCAATAAAATATTTACAAAAAAAAGAAGAAGCAGAAATTATGGGTATCACAATATTCTAAAATATATCTTAAAATATTCAGATATTTCTACAATAACAAGTCATCCACAAAATTAAATCAAATCTAATCACCAGAATAATCGTAAATATCACAAAATTCAAACATGATTTGAATTTCAACAAAAAATAATCTCCAAGATTGACATATTTTTATGATTCCAAATCTAACATAAAACATCAAACTTAATCTTTCAAAAATCCTCCAAAAATTCCAAGAATTTTCAATAACTTTTATCTCTGGCAAAAAATCTAACTTTGCAAAGGAGACTCTCGCAATACTCCAAATCGAAATGGATTAACAGCGAGAATGGAGAACAAAGATGCAAATTTATGGCGACTGATGATGAATAGATACTCTCTGATGACAAACCTGTTGCTCAGAGTTACAACGCCTCCGAAAAACTTAAAAGCAGGGGAAAATCAGAGTTTTCACGATGGACATAGCAATAGTTTCTGATGGCAGTTGAACGGCAGAGGAAAAACAAATATTCATAAACAAGAAAAATGGTAGGGAGAAAAATTTTTTTCTTTTTTTTTCTCCTTTTCTTTTTTCCAACAATTGTAATTTTTTGAAAAAGAATTACACAAACCTTGTTCGATGCAGAACAACTGGAGAGAATTTGTTTCAATACACTTGGAAACACGAAGTTTCAAAACCAAAGCTCGAATACCACTTGTTAGAAATCGAATGAGAATCGAAAAAAGAAAATATGATGTGGGACACCAAATTTACCTGGAAAAACCCTTTCGAAAAAAAATCACGGGCAAATGAATAAATTTATTATGAAGATCAAATTACAATTGAGAGTTTTGCAACTCTAGCTTACATGAATTTATAGAAAAAACAAAACCCTAAATGAGATCTACAATGTAGGTCCACTAGCCCAGCCCGATAAAATTAGGGCCACATCAAACTATAACATCCGCACCTCCACGCAAACAACATTTGTTGTCCAAATGCCATTTATTAATTTGAATTTCTTCTAGTAAAATATTGGGAAAATGACAAATCAACCATCATACTTTGTGATCAATGACAAGTCAACAACTAAAGTATTTTTGTTAATAACTTAACCATTGAACTATTGAAAAATTTGGCACAAACATCGCTGTCACATTTGCCATTAAATGTATTGATTTCATTTCGCAGTGGAACACTACATGATCCACCGCGAAACAAAAGTTTAAAAATTAACGTTATAATAATAATGTTTAGCGGCTGAACGAGACACGTTCTGCCATGAAAAATCAACTTTCCATCGTGCAATGTACTGCATCCTCTGCCTTGTATAAATTTACACTATAGTAATCACGATTTTTCTCAATGATTTTGTCAACAATTAGCGAACCCTAGAGAATTCTAAGGGCTGAAATGTATCGCATTTTGGCAAAGTTGAAGCATTTGTTGTTAACTGCCCATTTGAAGTTGTCAGGACCCATCATATTTTAAAACGTTCTTCCTTATTAAAATTCACTATATAAAAATTTTTCTTTTTGTTTATGAAAACATATGATAAAATCAATCCAAATAAAACTTCATCAGAGTTAAAGCGGAAACACACTTGAACTTGAAAGGAATAAATAGTTTTACAAACCAAAGTCTGACTTAAAATCAACTTAAATAAAACATTCATTTATTATTGTGAGCCATAACCTTGCAGGTCTACTTTGCCAGATAACTCGAGTCCTTCATGGGGAATACCTCCTCCTCCACTCCGAGATCTATCATTTCCCCACATTTACCAACGCCAACAAGTAAACTGTAAGCCTAATGGCTTAATAAGGAATTGAGGTATGCAATATGAATGCCTCTAACTTGTTATGTCAGAATGGGATCCGCCCCAAACCGCTCTTTACTTACGGTTACATATATCTTAAACTCGTGGATCGAGTTGGGAGATTAGAGGACCCTGGCAGGAAATGGTGGGGAATCAGCATCTAACTCCCTAGAGTAGACAAGCTCTCAAACCCCACATGGGAAAGGTAAGTTTCTATCTGAGTCTACCGGTTAGATCCAAACCATTATCTCGGCCCCTAATTCCCTTACTTTCTTTTTCTTCATTTTCTTCTCACAATATGAATACCAACCCATTCGTGGTATTTCCTAAGGTTTCTATTACCATGGACGCATGACTATGCAATACGGATAATAGAAACACAATGAATATCATTCATTCAATAAATTCACAACTCTATACTACCATGATCTCCAGAATATAGAAGGAATAAACTATGGAATCAATCACGGAATTTATGTAACAATTCAGCAGCGAAGTAACTTATTTCACACTAGCAAAACAAACAATGAAAGCACACAATTCTAACAGCGAATCCAATGTCCACATACTTTGGGATTTACTAGGGATTAATAGCAACATAATAGCAGATGTAACGTCAAATAAGACATGCTAACATGCTTTGGAATTGAGAAAAATAACGGCAACATAACAGTGAAATTAACAGTAATTGAATGTACTAACATGCAGAACTTAAATCTATAAATAACGACGAGTACTAGAGAATACAAACGTGCAACAATCTTTATAATTTGACAACTAACACTAAATATGACAGTGAAACCAAAATGAGCATACATGATATATAATTTGAAGTTAAACCAAGAAACGTGACAGCGAATAAGAATGTACGTATATGCTTTATAATTGGATAACGAATTTAACAATAAATTACGAATCATAACAGTGCACTAAGACGAGTATAAGTTCTAAACCTTAACATGGAAATCAATGGATTAACAACGAGTTTCAATTAATATACACGTGCAATTATATTCTAACATTGACATAGAAATGAAATCTAAAACATAAACAAGTTCCTCCACAAGTACAACATTTTAACATGCTCGAAACTTAACAGGTTTAATACGATATGACAGTGAGCAAGATATGTATTCATGACGTATAAATTGTCACTAAACTAATAAATAAGATAGTGAATTAAAGGCAAGTATTCATGCTCCATTTCGACAAAAATTTCAGCAGCAAATCTCCAAGGAATGAACAGTAATATAAAGGGTATCATGCTCTAAAATCGAAACGAAACACAGTAGATAGGTAGATATTGAACATGCTTGAAATTCAACAAAAGAGCTAGTAAGTATGATAAGACTTAATTATGCTTATCTAACATTTGTTGTATATGTACATACAAATATTTATAATCTTAACAACTATACATTTAAAAAACTAAACTACAAGATTATAATCATTCAATGTAAGTCTAGTACCAAAAGAATTCAAACATTTCTTCAAAGATTGGGAACTCTAAAATCAACCAAAATAACTAAGTTACAACAAAATAATTAACAATGACACTATCATTCTTTCCTCCATGTATATCTCAATACAATCTTCATCTCTAGTCTATGCATCAATTAGACAAGTGTTATACAATCTAATCAATAGCAAGAGTTACAATTATGGAATTCAATCAAGGAAAGTGTAGATAATTCAAACAAGTAAATGTACATAGAATTCAAACAAAGCAAACATGACTCTACTTGTGGTGTAGGCCCTCCATAGGCTAAGACTTACTCAATTTCTTACCTAAAATTTGGAGATAGTGACTACACAACAACAATTCAGCAACAAAGCTCTCCAATACACACTCTCACTCTAATTCTTCACTCTCACACACTTAGAATTTGAAATGATGAAAATGACAGCACTCCTTCACACCTCTCTTCTCTTAACACACTGGAATTTCGTAGGATAATAGCACATTCAAGCACTAACCCTAATTTTCTCAAAACAATTCACAAAGTGTAGAAACCCATACCTCCTTTTGATTAATAATCCACTCATGGCCATTAATAAACTTCTAAAATGGTTGTAGATGACTGACCATAGCATGGGAGAAAGTTGGCTGCCAATTGAGTGGGGAGGAAAATGAATTGAGTGGCAAATGGACAGCTTTAAAGCAGATTCCTCACGAATTTGGGTACTGTCGGACGAGTTAGGATGAGGTCTTCACGTCCTCACCCGTCTGAACCTCACTGTTCACAAGGCAAATTTTCCACTTGTGGATGCAAAATGCCATCCTTGCCTTCATTTGCAGTCGTCCTAAACTATCCAAATCTTGTACAGATTCAAATCGGACGACTTTCCCTTTCGTCCTAACCCTTCCTTTATCGTCCAAAGTATTCCTGAGTTCGATCAGTGCTCTTACGGATGAGAGACTGCGTCCACAAGTCACGTTCGCAGTTGTCCGAAACGTTCTAGGATTTATACAGATTCAAATCGGACGCATTCCATATTTGTCTGCACTCATTTGCACTCATCCGAATAAGTATGGACGAGAATTTGTGTCCTCAATCTCATCCTCAGTGTCTTGGACTCAACAGTGCTTGTGCAGATGAGAGATCACGTCCACATGTCACGTCCGCAATCATTTGCAAATGCATAGTGGGCAGTGAGGACGCAAAATCTAGTCCCCAAACGTCCCAACTCCCATTTTAACAAATTTTTACTTAACATATCCTACTTAAATCATACCCAATTATCACTCATACAATTATGTGATAAAATCAACTCCAATAAATGTCGTTCCGTAATTTAACATATTTAAATTACTATTACCATAATATTTTGAAAATGGGGAAAATAATGGGTATTACAGAAGTGGCGCTCACGTCCACAGTTTTGGCAAATGAGGTATGTGCAATTGGAGACAAAGTAGCTATAGTAGTTCATTCCATCTCGGCAACTCTAAATGAGGTGGAGCTTCATTTATTATGTGAATCCAATGACAAAGATATAAACATGGCTAAGAGTAGGCCTTGACGACCACCACAAGTAGAATGCACGTTCACTGGTATGGGACTTGGCAAGAAGTATAGTTGATTGAATAAAATTATAGAAGAAATCATCAAGCATGCATTGAAGAATGGGTACAAGATAAAATTCACCCATAATAACTCCTATTGGTTGAGGGTTGCCTGCAAGGAAGGATACACATGGTGATGCACGCCTAAAAAATATAAGGTGAAATGACGTATCAAATAAAGTGCTATAATGACATTCACACTTGCTCGAGAAAGATGAAAAGTCGTCATGCCTTTGCCAAATTGGTAACAAAGCATTACTTGGAAAGATTCAAAAGTGAGCCCGATTGGGACCTTCCTTCCTTAATGAGACGGTCAAAAATGATTTTAATGTCAACATCACACCTAGCCTTGCTAGAAAGGCAAGAAATACGGCAAAAAAAAAGAAAGAAAATGAATGATGGGAATGACAATGAGCAATACAAGCTCATATAGTCCTATGCCGAGGAGATTCAGAGGTCTAATCCTAGAAGCTCACTGTGTGTTTAGCTAGAGATAAGTACATTTAAAAGGATGTCCATGTGTTTGATTGCATGTAAGATGGGCCTGTTCAACTGTGGTAGACTGGTTGTTTCTTTGGATGGTTTTCACTTGAAGGGAGTGACTTCGGTCCACCTGCTCACTGGTGTCAACATCGACGAGAATGATGGAATTTATCTGATTGCTGTAGTTGTGGTTGAAGCAAAAAATAAGGATTCTTAGAGTTGGTTTTTGGAATTGTTGTTTAAGGATCTCAACACTTTGTCCAACAATGGGTGGAAAATCATTTCTGACCGATAAAAGGTGCTGTTGAGTGCTTTTGCCATCTTTATTTATGTTATGCGTTGTGTACCAATGTTTGGCTCATATTGTTATTTTTAATAGAGGCTGGTGCCAACTGTCAGAGACTTTATAGGGTAAGCAGAGCATCTTTTTTGCATCCGACACCAGTATGCAAATTATCAAAATGATTTAAAGGTAGGTTGTTCAAGGATGCAATGTGGGTCGCTTCTAGAGCCACAACATCAGCGCACTTTGAGAGAGAGATGACGAAGATATTTTTGCTTGACTTGGTGGCCTACGCATATCTACGAGGAATAGATACAAGTTTTTGGGCCAAACATGCCTTCAGCTTTATCCCAAAGTGCGACATTAGCCTTAACAAATTGAGCGAGCCCTTCAACGCCCGCATTCTACCAGCGCAAGACAAACTGATTCTCAATATTTTCAAGATTATAAGAAAGGGCATCATGGTAAGGATCGTTAAAAAAGACGAAAACATGGCGCGCTCGATGAACCTTTTGTGTCTGTAGGTCAAGAATCAGCTTGCCAGACTACAACTTACAGGTCAAAATTGGAGTCCCCAGTTTTCAAGCGCTGCCCAGTTTAAGGTCAGCAATGGTAACGAATAGTCCGTTGTCAATTTGGATAGGCATACTTGTAATTGTTACCGGTGAGAGTTGACTGGCATCCCATGTGTCAATGCAGTCCTATGTATGCAATTTATGGGGATATCTCTCGAGGACTTTGTGTATGAGTGCTACCACAAAGAAACATACATGATGATGTACTCCCACTTTGTTTGCTCGGTCAATGGATAAATCATGTGGCCTCCTGTTACGGATCTTGATCAAATTATGCAACCCCATTTAAGAGACGTCCTGGAAGACCATGAAAATGAAGAATACAGGATGTGGACGAGACATCAAGCCAGACAGTGGTGCCCAAGAGACATCTGAACATGACATATGGACAGTGTGGGGAAGTGGGGCACAATTATTGCACTAGCAATGGTGGAGGCCCAGAGTTCAGTGCATGTGGCAGCCACCAGTTCAGAGGTAGAGGAAGCTCGTAGGGAACATTTATGGGTTTCAGAGTCCCCAAGACAGTCCTTGAGACAGTTCCCGACATGGTTCCTAAGATGCAGATGAGCACATTGTTGAATTTAAATTTTCATGTGTTACGTTTCAAACTATTCTAATTTTATTTGCAATGTCTTATGCATGAGTATGATACACAAGGTCCACAAACACAAGCAAACACAAATGTGGACCTTAACCTTGATTAGATATTATTACAAAAGACAACGCTAAATCAAAGTGACTATTAACTATATGTCGAAACTAGATATACATAATCTACAATAGTTTATTTGAGGTAGATAATTGGATGTTCCTTAGGAAACAATACAATTTGTTCATGAGGTTAGATTCTTAGTGCATATGTACATTATATGCTTGTAACAAAATTGATAATCCAGTTTGCGTCTGTAATGCACATATGCACGATATGGTTGTAGTTGAATTGATAAATTAGTTTTTGTTTGTACTGCACATGTACATGATATGGTTGTAAGGGAATTGATAATTTGGTTGTTGATGATGAATGAAAATTGATTAGTATGAAAATGCCAAATTAGGAACTTTTCCCCAAGCAACCCAGTTGATCAACCTCTCCATATTGATCGATAGCCGTTCATCTCTCGTTAACAAAATTTTGAATCAATACTTCAGTTCTTCGACTGCCCTCACTTTTTGGTTGACCACCATCACTTTTTGATTGACCACGCTGACGTTCCGCGGCAGCGTAAAGTTGGCATTTCGCTGGGGAACGTCATACATTTCACAGCAGAACGACTTGTTTCTGCAACATAATGTCAACTTTCCATGGCAGAATGTCAACATTCCTCTGCCTTGTATATATCGATGTTATGCACAACTTGCTTAAATTGTTGCAATGAACATGTTTGTTGTTTATTGATGATTAATGAAATGGTTTGAGTCAATTTTTCTGTCGAAAAATTGAAAATTTTGTAAGAGTTTCCCTTGTTTTTAGTCTATCGCCCCGCCCCCCCGCCCCCCCCCCCCCCCCCTTGTGACATTATCAAAACTAGAAATTCAAATAGATGTTTACCAAACAGATATTATCCAAGTAAACAAAACAAAACATAAAAATCAAAATATATTATCCAAACACACTAAGTAAACATGTAAAGGGAATGAATGTTGTATTATGTACAACAAAATTACTATCTTAGTATCCCTACACATCTCAACTACACTAAGCCGCCTTCTTGCGAGATATTTTTCACAAATCTGTGATCGCAAATGAAAATTACGGGTCCACGTATAATTTGGACGCTTTGGCAAAGAACGGATTCTTCTCAGGTACATCATCGTGATGGTGGAAGTTAGCCTTCTTAGAATCTCAGATCACCCTTAACCTCTCACTCGTACACTGAAAGATGTCGTGTGTGCTAAAATACAAAGGAAAAAATCAATACATAAGTAGAAAGCAATATGAATCTACACAAGGGAAAAGATATACCACTCTTTGTTCTTTCGGGCTACGACGATCACAATTGATTCAGGCAGCAATAGATGGTATGGCTAGTGAGTGTACAGGTCAATGAATGACATAAAATACGCTTGCTTTGGGTGTGAGTGAAATAAAAAGGAAGCATGCATTAGAACTATTGAAATAGACACGAAAAACTAGAAAAGCAAGATGTTTACTTACGTGAATCCACCCTAATGTCATTATCAATTTTTTATATTGAATCTCAAAGTATTGTTCTTCGTTCAATGCATAACATTGCATATAAAGAACACAAAGCAAGGATGAGTATTAAGAAAACATCTTCTTAACTACTTAATGTAATAGAACGTAATTCTCACAGTGTTTGTTGACCCTTCTTGCTTTGGGAAGATGATCTTAGTGATGTAGTACTCATCCCGTACCTGAAAATGAAAATAGCAAGCAAAATATCATAAGTAGGCAATCCAAAACTCTTAATGATAAAAAATGAAAAAGCCTACCAAAATTCCGAAAAGAATTGTCCACATCTCCAGGTTCTTCTAGGTATTTTCAGCGACATACTTCACAAAAAGATTTATTAGTTGACCTAGCTGCAAAAGAGATTGACAAGTCACCGTCAGACTAATAAGGCATGAATAGGTGCAAACTCGTAGATAACCAAATCGAAGACATACCACGCACACAATTTTAAGTGGCAGAGGTTGTGGTCCACCTAATGCGCCTATCAATGGAGGAATTGGAGCAACTATCTCCTGCACCTTGGTAAGCACGACAGGAGGAGAAGGTTGGGCTTTGAAGGCAATGGTGCTGCAAATTTGAGTCACGTTATTACCTCATATACAAATAAAGTTAAGTAAATAATGAACTTTGCGTAAAAACTAAATAACTTACAAGCAGTCTATGGAGAAGTCGCTAGAGAAGCTGCTACATGAGCTGCTCAAGAGGCAACTAGAGAGGATGGTGGAGGGGCTGCTCGCTGCTCCATTCTCTGCAATTTGGCCAACATCTCATGATGGCGCTCCGTTGCTCACTCCTCCATTTTTTGCATTTGGAGCAACCTCATTTGATGTTGATCCTCCATTTTTTGCATTTGGAGCAGCCCCATTTGACATTGCTCCATGTTTTGCATTTGGAGAACCCCTATTTAATGGTGCTTCTCTATCATTTGTATTTTGTGCAGCCCTTTTTGATGGAGCTCCTCTATCCGAACAAGTCAATCCTCCATCCTTCGGACTTGATCCATCATCGAAAGATGTCACTCCTCCGCTTGCTCCTCCATCTTGCGCATCTAGCGGGAAATCTCCTAAGGCATCAAAGAAAAATGAGTGACTGAGGAGGTGGCGGAGTCATCGACTGCGAGGCCTTACCCTCAATGTGCTGCAGAGGTAATGCTAGAAGCTGTTCCTCCGAGGGGACTAGAGTCTATACAACTAGAGGGGGTGGAGGCCATACGACTTAGGGGGGGGGGGGGGGGGATGGGCTGGCAGTTGGTAAATTGTAGCTCATTTCTTCAGGTCAGGCTTGGATGGAGTGTTGCATACCCATATCCCTTCAACTCTATTGATCCCCATTTGGTCAACTTTCAATTTGTAGTGGACATTGGTAGCCTTCTCTTTGATTCTTTGCTCCTCATTTGAGATCGGTACCCTATAATGCTCAACAATCCTCTAAATTAGTCAATTGAATGACAGACTCTTTGCCAGGTTGTTTAGCACCTTGTACATGTGACTCAAAATCACATAGCCAATGTCCACTTTTTTCCTGTTGAGCATCTTCTCCAGCAAATAGAGATCCATGCAGCTAATATGATCTTGATGTACATCCTGAGGCAAGATGGTCTGCGTCATGATGGTGTGGATCAATCTGGCTTCAACATTTAAGTCATTGGACTTTGGCTTCTTGTATGCTCCAATCTCGAGATCACAATGCAACAATCTAAGCACTGTCAGACCTTCGCTTCGTCTGATGAAATGTGGCTCCCGAGACACGTGGTAATAGTGCTCTCTTGGTTTATCCGTTAAACATCCAAGCAACACATTAATATCCTTGAGAGTCAGCCTCAACTCCCATCCCAACATGTAAGTTCATACCTCTAATGGTTGGGTGGACAGTTCCAAATGAGCATAAAAGTGTTTGACAATCCATTTACAATAACTTGCACCCAACCGGCTAAGCCAGCCCCCTCAAACAATTCTTCAATTTCATATTCAGCCAATGACTCGAAGTCTACTCTTCTAGAAACAATAATTGAACGGTGTTTAATATCGGCTCATACCATTCATTCGCATCGGCTATCTTGAAAAGTGGGGAGTGGAACCTCGCTGTAACGGGTTGAAAATGCACCAATGCACCTGTTACTGGTCATTGTTGAGGCTAAGGTTAAGGTTGAGGTTATGCTTCAACCTCGGCTTCTGTAACAAGGGCAATTGTGGGTCCTCCAACGTCAACAACGGCTACTCCAACTTCAACCGAAGCTACTGCACCTTCAACCTCAGCTGATCACCTTGCACCGCGGTGGGTACACTACGGTGCAACTAACCCATGAACTCAGTTGCAAGCCGACGACATTCACGGGTAGAATCTGTCATTTCTGCTTGTGGTTGTGGTTGAGGCTGTGACGAACCATCCTTTCGCTTGAGCATCAATTTGTTTGCCCTTAAATCCATTAGAATAGATGAAACAGTGAGGAACGAAGGTCTTAGAGTTCGAATGTTTGCCGAGGATTTCGTGGTTCAAGATGAACTTGCCGAAGCGCACAGTCAAATTTTATGTACTAAGGCACGTAAATGTAGAACGACGCACGACGTTCCACCGCAGAATGTCATCATTCCATGGTGGAACATTGTAATCTTTTATAAATATTGATGCTCCACCACAGAACATGACACTTTTCACCACAGAACATCAATATTATAACATTAATTTTGAAATTTTTGTTCTACGATGGATCGTGTAGCATTCTGCTGCGAAACAAAATCAATTTGTTTAATGCCAAATATGACAGCGATGTTTTCGGTGACTCTTTTCCATAGTTCAGTGGTTTAATTATTAGCAAAAATTGTAATATCCCAAATTTTCGTTGAGCTGAAGACATAGATTAAGTGATAATTTTGGGATGATAGGAGCTTAGTTGGATAAATAAAGATATTGGTCAAGAGAAATGTATTTGGAATAAGTGAAGTTTGATACCCCGAATTATGTTCATATTAAGCTTAGGAGGATGCTTTAGAAGTTATTGGAATTAACTTGGGTAATTTAAGACATTAGCCAAGTGAAATATATTTGGAAATCTAAGTTTGAATAGTTTGGAAGAGTGATTAATTAGGATATATATATATACATATATATATATATATATATATACATATATATATATATATAGATTAATGAGGATACATATACAAATATATATGTATATTATTTGAATATATTCAATTGGAGAAGAATATTGCGGATGATTGTTTGAAAGGGTGGTTGATCATTGTGGTTGATTGAGATCAACCGGTGTGATCAACCTATAAACAAAATGTACATTGATTATCGGTATTGAAAAGTGTGGTAGATTGTGATCAAATCAACTTGTATTTGTTAAATAAGAAATAATGTATATATTCATGCCTGTCATGTTAAGGAATAATGTGAATAAAACATAATTCTGAAGAAAGAATGAACTGTGATCGATCATTGTGGATGTTCGGTATGGGGAGATCAGTTGGCGTTGATCAACCGGCGTGATGATCATTATTTTCTAAAGGAAATTGCAGCGGCTGTTTGTGGCGGTCGATTGCCTTGATGGAGAACTGCCGGCATGATCATCTGCTAGTTAATGAAGGACATTTGGAGAGTTTTAAACTGATGTTGAAGATGAAGCGAATCATCCTCTGAAATGTATGGATGTCAAAGGGTTGATGGATAATGAAAGGTTGTTGGACATTAAAGGATGGTGTCCCTTGGCTTTCTATTTGCACGTAGGGAGATGTTAGAAAAGTTGTCTATAAATAGAGGAGTGATGGCCGAGAGTTTTCATGGATGAAAAACATAGAGTTACTCTGCTAAAATGACATGAGGATTTTGAACGTGAAGTGAGGTTCTGCTTCTGAATGTGAGGCTCTGAATTGTAAGGAAGGAAGAAATATTCTATGAATATTGGGTTGAGTGGGAAAGAGACAATCAGTGGAAGGGAGTTGTGAGGATGCAACATTTCATGAAGGTTTCTTGAGTTTATGAAAGAAGAAGTCTGAGGAAGGAAGTTGAGAATATCTAGTTCTGGAATATATAAGAGAGCTGGTGAAGGGAGTGTTGTTTTTGGTGTTCTCTACTCTCGGGTTTAGGTAACTGACCTTCCTTCTATTACTCTTATGATCGTTTTGTTGGTTGAATATTATCTGCAACACTCTGATACTCGGATAAACGACAATAGAAATAGTAAAAAGATGATGAGTAATAGCCATCTTTATGGGGATTATTCTGGAAATATTAGTGGAAGTATTAGATGAGATTTTTGGATTAAGTGATTATTAGAAGGGATTAGTGTTAGTGGGATGATTGTTAGAGGATACACAGAGTTGTTTGCAGTTAGGAATAATTATGAAGGAATTTTTATTGATTATCTCATGTTGATAATAACTATGTTCTTGTGAACAATCTTAAAGCACCAATTCCTTATTAAAGCTAAGGAATTCAGGTACGTGCTACTGCATGTGTTTTGTCCGAAAGGACCTACATCATGAGAAATTAGGGCTTTATTTGATGCATGTTTACTAGATGCGTAGGTTATGTTATTATATGGAAATGATGTTGTTTGCTTATATGTTTATTAGATTAAAGTTCAGTTCCTTAGTTAAGACGGATCATGTTTTAAGGATATGATCAAGGAACACGTTAGATAGAATTGTATGTGTACGGCAACGTTAATACTTGAAATCTTAAAATACACGAAAATGGAATATACGTAAACCACTGTGGTTTTGTTAATTATGCTCGACACAGAAATCAAGTTAACATCTGTGGACCGATTTTTAAGCCCGACACAGTAATCAAGATAAGCAAACAGCTTTTGGACCGGTTTGACATGCCTGACACAAATGTCTATGTGGGCCTATTTGATACTCCTGGCACATAAATAGTAAAAGACTGAAACAATGTGAGATGACAAAATGAAACAGTAAGATATGTAAAGAGGTGTTTTTGTGGATCGGTTAGATACGCCCAGCACATACACCAAAGATAAGTAAATGACTGTGGTCTGATTAGTGACGCCTAGCACAGAAGTCAATTGTGGTCCAGTTGGATACACCTGGCATAGATGTTTGTATGGTTCGGTTTGATAAGCCTGACATATAAACAATAAAAGACAGAAACAGTAAATGGATAATTATATGGTCCGGTTTGATATGCCAGACATATAAGCAAATGAAATAACGATAAAAGACATGAACAGTAACAGATAAACAAAACAGAAAACTGTATGTGATGCTATAGAAAATATATGTGAATTTCATGTTTTATGTTTATATCACGTACTGAACGTTAGGCTCATAGTTAGGTCTCGTTGATGTAGGTACGGAGCCGATGAATGAATAAAGGTGTTAAAGGACGTAGTTGATGGAGTATTGCTCTATGGACATTTGTTCTGTTAGCGTCATTTACTTGTGGTTATGACTCACGGAAAGGAATAAATGTTTTTAAAGGATTTTAAGTGTTTTATGATTTCAAATAAATGTTTATTTAAATGTGGATTTGTGGTATGAAATTGTAAAAGTCTTCCACTGTATGTTTGATAAGATTAAGACTTCCGCTGTTTATTACTCTGGTGTTCTATTAAGTAATGATTTTAAAAAAAAATTATACGGAAAAGGTTAGGGATGTTACAAATAGTATAAGAGCATTACCGGGTCAAAATCATTTCTGTATACTACCAACAGTGCAAACTCAACACGGGGATGCTTCATCAACTGTAAGTATTAAATACAGTGCTTTATTATGAATAGTATTTTAATTCCTAGAATTAAATTGTAGGCAATTAAAATGGCAAAGGGAAGAAGGGGCCGAGCCGTAGAAATAATGCTTGATGAGGGAAACATGTTAGTCAGGGTAGTGATGTACATGTTATTTTAGAGAATAATGGACCTACCAATAGTGTTGGAGGAAACAATGTACCCAATGATATGGAGAATAATGTACCTATTAACTATGTTTGAATGAATGAGCAAGCTGGTCGGGAGAATAATGATGAACCTACTGACTTAGGAATTAATGGACCTACTAGCCAAGGAGTTAAGGAGAATCAGACTATGCAAGTAGATACAATAAATTGCTTGGCTGGTATGATGGAACGTCAGTTCCACTATATGGAACGTCTTAGGGAAAGGGAGGAGAATGGAAATCCTCGCCCATGGGTAGCACGTGAGAAAGCCGAATGGGAAGAGTATAGAAAATTAAAGCCACCAAGCTTTGGTGGGAAAGTATCAGATTCATCCTTGTCAGAAGAATGGGTTAGATCCCTTGAGGACATGTTCGAGTACGCGAGAATTAACGAAGCAGAGAAGGTTCCATGTGCTGCTTACCTTTTGGTTCATGATGCGCGATACTGGTGGGACACTATTAAGATAGCTCAGAACGTAAGAGAAATGAATTGGAAAAAATTTATGGAGATTTTCTTTGAGAAGTATTTCAACCAAATTGTCAGGACTCAAAAGTTGGTTGAATTTGTGAGTCTCCGCCAGACTACAACTGTTGCTGAGTACATAAGGAAGTTTGAGACTCTTTCTCGATTTGCTAATCACCTAGTGGCAACTAGCGATCTTAAGGTTTGCTAGTTCATTCTAGGATTAAAAAATGAAGTTTATCATGGAATAAAGATATATGGTACTAAGGATGCGCCATATCCTAAAATTGTAACAAAAGCTTTGGAAATCGAGGAGGCTAAGATGCAAGTAAAGCAAAGAGAAATGGATCTAAATTTGAAAAATGGATAATCAAACTAAATCACCTGTTGATGGGCAGATAATTGATAAAGGAGTGAAGTGGGCATTCGACATTGAAGATAAATTGGCAAAGGATAAGCGTACGCGGAACGGAATAAATACAACTTTGGTTGGAAATCTTGATGGATAGTGCCCTAAGTGTAATAAGAAACATTATGGTGAATGTAGAGATGGTACTGGACTATACTTTAAGTGTGGGAAACAAGGACATTTGGTTAGGAACTGCTCGTTATTGGTCAAGGAGAAAGGATTAGAAGCACCGCGAGTATTTTCAATGTATGGATATCAAGATGATAAACCATCTACGTCTATGCCAGGTAAGATGCGATTCTATAAAACTTAAAGTTTCATTTTATACGCTTGTTTGGTCTTTATCTTGGCATATATGTTAGATATAGATGACAATAATAGAGAAATGATACAAGTAGAATACGTTTTTGATAGGCATACATACCTTTAGACTAGACAAATTTTGAGGAAAAAATTTATATAACGGGGGAGAGTTGTAATATCCCGAATTTTCGTTGAGCTGAAGGCATAAATTATGTGATAATTTTGGGATGATAGGAGCTTAGTTGGATAAATAAAGATATTGGTCAAGAGATATGTATTTGGAATAAAAGAACATTGATACCCCGAATTATGTTCATATTAAGCTTATGAAGATGATTTAGAAGTTATTGGAATTAACTTGGGTAATTTAAGACATTAGCCAAGTGAAATATATTTGGAAATCTAAGTTTGAATAGTTTGGAAGAGTGATTAATTAGGATATATATAGATTAAGGAGGATACATATACAAATATATATGTATATTATTTGGAATATATTCAATTGGAGAAGAATATTGCGGATGATTGTTTGATAGGGTGGTTGATCATTGTGGTTGATTGAGATCAATCGGTGTGATCAACCTATAAACAAGAATATGGGTATTAAATATGGGTATTGAAGGAGTAGTTGAGCGTTGTGGTTGATTGAAAGCAACCGGTGTGATCAACCTATAAACAAAATGTACATTCATTATGGGTATTGAAAAGTGCTATTGATTGTGATCAAATCAACTTGTATTTATTAAAGAAGAAACAATGTATATATTCATGCATGTCACGTTAAGGAATAACATGAATAAAACATAATTCTTAAAAAGGAATGAATTGCGGTCGATCGTTGCGGACGTTCGGCATGGAGAGATCAACCGACATTGATCAACTGGCGTGATAATGGGTATTTTCTGAAGGAAATCGCAGCAGCTGTTTGTGGCGGTCGATCGCCTTGATGGAGAACTGCCGGCATGATCATCCGCTAGTTAATTAAGGTCATCTAGAGAGTTTTAAATTGATGTTGAAGACGAAGCGAATCGTCCTCTGAAATGTATGGATGTCGAAGGGTGATGGATAATGAAAGGTTGCTGGACATTAAAAGATGGTATCCCTTGGCTTTGTATCTTCACACAGGGAGATGTTAGAAAATTTGTCTATAAATAGAGGAGTGATGGCCGAGAGTGTTCAAGGATAAAAAACATAGAGTTACTCTGCTAAAATGGCATGAGGATTTTGAATGTGAAGTGAGGTTCTGCTTCTTGATGTGAGGCTCTGAATTGTGAGGAAGGAAGAAATATTCTGTGAATATTGGGTTGAGTGAGAAAGAGAAAGTCAGTGGAAGGGAGTCGTGAGGATGCAACATTTTGTGAAGGTTTCTTGAGCTTATGAAAGAAGAAATCTGAGGAAGGAAGTTGAGAATATCTAGTTCTGGAATATATAAGAGAGTTGGTGAAGGGAGTGTTGTTTTTGGTGTTCTCTACTCTCGGGTTCAGGTAACTGACCTTCCTTATGTTACTCTTATGACGGTTTTGTTGGTTAAATTTTATCTGCAACACTTTGATACTTGGATAAATGACAATAGAAACAGGAAAAAGGTGATGAGTAATAGCTATGTTTATTGGGATTATTCTGGAAATATTAGTGGAAGTATTAGATGAGATTTTTTGATTAAGTGATTATTAGAAGGGATTAGTGTTAGTGGGATGATTGTTAGAGGATACACAGAGTTGTTTGCACTTAGGAATAATTATGAAGGAATTTTTATTGATTATCTCATGTTGTTAATGTAATACCCCAAAAATATATTTTTTCCCGTTTATCGATGTATTAAATTTGGATAATTAATATATATGCATACCATATCATATTACGTGGTGATCCACGTTAAGTTATGCTTAGAAAATATAGGGTTAATATTGAAAATTTATTTAAAGTGTGAAAGTTGAGAAAGGATGTGTATGGTGAGTTTTCGGATGAAGTCCGAAGTTGGGCCTGGACGGCACGGATGGCGCGGACATTGTTGAATTGAATATGTACAATTTTATGGGACATTTCGGATGTGTCTATCTCTTTCGAAATCGGGCGCAGACGATGCGGACGAGGTGGAAACGAATTTGTCCCAATTTTTGTGCATTTTCGGATGCGTTGGTCTCCTCCGAAAATGAATTCGGATGACTGGTCTCGTCTGAAAAGTTAGAAAATCTGCGAAACCCATTTATATTTCTCTCTCTCTCTCTCTCTCTCTCTCTCTCTCTCTCTCTCTCTCTCTCTCTCTTCTGATTTCGTGTCTTACACGATGAAACCTCTCTCCCCCTACCTCCTGCTGTAGTGTCCAGTCTTCCCTGAGGTGTGGAAGCTTTCCACCTGGCTTCTCCTCACTGGACCTCTCTTCATTGGTTTGACCTGTTGTCAGTCTGCTCTTCAGGCTTATCCTTGCAGCTGCCAGTCTCTCTCTCTTCAGTCTATAAGAGGCAAGGTTGTATGCTCTCTACTCTAGCAATTCTAAAGTGTATTGAGAGAGTTATCTTGCTGTGAGAATGTTGGTGGATGATTATTCAAGAGTGAATGAAGTGTGATATTGTGTTGTGAGTGTGAAGTTCATTGTGGATTGTGGAAGGTGTAGTGTGTGAAGAGTACCCTGTTGTTCACCCGTGGACTGAGACAAGGTAAGAGTTTATTATTGCATTATGAAGCTCTGGTTTTGGGTCAAATTGGACGTGAAGATAAAATGTATCCTTAATGTTGCCATGATTAGGGACTATCAAAAGTTTTGGAGGGATTGTTGACACACATTGAGCTTCTGTTTTGCTGGGTTAAGCTGCTGGAGAACATTAAGGTAAGAATTAGAATTATAGTTGGCCAAGTGAGGCCCTACATTACGGGTTTGTTTAGCTAGATATCAATGTTGTTGTTTGATGATTTGTGTTGGTTAATACATTGTTAATTGCCGTTGAATGTGATGCATGATAGGCAATTTAATTAGAGATATAATCTGCTGAACAATAGAACAAGTAGTCGATGTTGAGTTCAATTGATTTGGACAGCTGTTATGAAGTATAATAAGTTGTCGAATGTTGGTCTTATGCCCTATTAATTGTGGTTAAAGCTGCTAAGAATTGTGAACTGGTTTGGTAACAAGCATGAAAAACTTGAACGAGAATCTGTTGGAATAATTGATAGTTAATATTGTCCACTTTTCATGGTTTAGCTGCTGTTAATATGTTACAGTCAATGATCAGATTGTACATGTAATATCCCAAACTTTTATATGAGAATTTAATAAAGATTAATTTGAGATATTTGGATTTATCGGGGTATTACCAAGGACGTAACCGTTCAATTATAAATTAAGAGAATTTATTAAAGGTTTAATTGATGGAAATCCATTTGGGAAATAGAATTAAGAAATTTAAATCGAATCCGTAATAATCCTTTAATGACATTTGGAATAAGTTGAGAGTTACAATTTGGGTCGGTTAATATGTGGTACAAATATTTAACACTTAAACATATCAATTTAATATTAATCAAAGGGAAGTGGGATTTATTGTTAAATAACTGAACCGGTCCAGCTTTGCCCTCATTTTGTCAGGCCTTCGACCAAATGAAATGAGTGGGAGGGATGAGATTTATGGGATAGATAAGATTAATTGTAATTAATAATGTAGGGGGATTTAATTAACTTGGAATAATTGGATTAAAAATGGGAAAAAGGGGTGATGGGAAACATGAACCGGTTCAACAGAACCGGTTCATGCCAATCATGGGCGGTCCAGGAAATTAAGCAAGGAATTAGAAATTTTAGGTTAAGGCTGGAGAAAATAAGGGAAGGAGGGAGGGCCCGAAGAGAGAGAGAGAGAGCATATCAGTTAAGAAAACTAAATAGTTGTGTATGTATATATATATATATATATGTATATGATTATTTTACCTCATTTCCTTACTGGGCGAAAGCTCACGTCATTACTTGTGATGTAGGTACAAACGACGAACAGGTAATAATAGGCTCATATACGAGAATGACGAACAAATAATAAAGCAGAGGTGAAGGAATTTGCACGGGCAAGATTGGGGCTGGCCAGGCTAAGGGTAAAATGAGAAACAGTTGTAATCACATTAGTTTTATTGTATTGTATTCTATTGTTTAGTTTCTTCTTTAAATGATTCATTTATGCTTCTGCCATGTTTTACAAATTATTTATTTTTATAACGCTTCCACACATTTATCAATTGGTTTTTCATAACCGGTTTAAAAGAGTCAGTAGCGATCCAGTTAGACGCACTCTGATACGTTTTGTTTTAATTTTCAAAATTTTACTCGTTTTAAAGGATTTACGAAAATTCAGGTCATTATAGTACCTTTAAGAAATAGATATGCATTGTGAACTTGGTTGGTAGCAAACATAGAAATTTGAATTTGAGAACCTTTAGAAAAATGGATAATTGAAATAGAGATAAGTTAAACTATATTCCTCAACTTGATTTGACCATGTTTACCTTGCTCGTAATGGTTAAAGGAACGCCTCCCGTGCTTGTAATGCCTTGCAAAACATTAAAGCTAGTTAATAGGATGACATGACAATAGTTGTGTTCTTTTAAATTGCAAGTGTATACGTTGCTTTTAAATTATGTTGCCTTACAATTTCATGTGCACTAATTGTATTTTTCTTGTGTGTTAATTCTCTAGTTTATCTTATGGCATTCATGCATCATCCTAGGGCTTATGAAATTGTTCACGTATTATGTGTCATACCTAATATACGTAAATAGGTGTGTGGGGGTTCGGGTGATTTGGTGACATTCCATACGGTAGGATACTTCCACGTAGGGAGCAGTGTGAAAAGAGAGTTAGCTACGTGGAATCTAGGGTTCACACTCCCCCTGTTCTGAAACCCCCAACGTCTTCAATGAAAGTGAGGATACTGGCATGTGGAACACCCTCAACGGATATATCTCCCCACCGAAGTGAAATGGTTTAGCCACATGGCCCTAGAGAGTATTCCACCTTGACTTCCAGAAGAGATACAGTTCTCTTCTGTAATGCATTGTATGGTCACGCATCATTTACATTGCATTTAAATTCTGATTCTTGCTGGGCGTTAGACTCATTGTTTTCCCCATAATGTAGGTGATGTTTATAATGAAGATGATGTACCAATTGAGGAGGAGGCGTTCTAGGATGACCCCTCGTGTTATCAGCCGATTTGAACTATTGGGTATAGCTCATGTAGTGTGGTACTTCAGTTTTTTTGGAAGGTTATTTGGTAATTTAGTATTAGTGGTATTTTGAAGATTTCGAATATCTGTATTTTGGGAATTTTGTTATTGGACTTTTGTTAAAACATTGAACTATGTTTTGAACCTCTATTATTATTCCGCACTGTTTACTCTGATTTCATTTTCTTCTAAAATGGATGTCAAATGTTGAATAAATTAAGCGAAGAATTTTTTTTGACGTATTTTTAAAACGAGAAAAATAGATTTAAAATATTGGGGCGTTACAGTTAATAACTAGGTTCTTGTGAAGAATCTTAAAGCGCTAATTCCTTATTAAAGCTAAGGACTTCAGGTACGTGCTACTGCATGTGCCTTTTCCGAAATGACCTACATCACGAGAAATTATGGTTTTGTTTGATGGTTGTTTAATAGATGCATAGGTTATGTTATTATATGGAAACGTATGTTGTTTGCTTGTATGTTTATTAGATTTAAGTTGAGTTCCTTAGTTAGGACGGATCACGTTTTAAGGATACGATCAAGGAACACGTTAGATAGAATTGTATGTGCACGACAACGTTAATACTTGAAATCTTAAAATACATGAAAATGGAATATACGTAAACCACTGTGGTCTGGTTAATTATGCTCGGCACAGAAATCAAGTAAATAACTGTAGACAGGTTTGTTACGCCAGACACTGTAATCAAGATAAGCAAACAGCTGTGGACCGGTTTGACACGCCTGACATAGATGTCTATGTGGTTTGGTTTGATACGCCCGACACATAAACAGTAAAAGACTGAAACAATATGAGACAACATAATGAAACACTAAGATACGTAAATAGCTATTTTTTTGGATCGGTTAGATACCCCGGCACAGAAACCAAAGATAAGTAAATGATTGTGGTTCGGTTAATTACGCCCGGCACAGAAGTCAACTGTGGTTTGGTTGATACGCCCGACACAGATGTTTGTATGGTCTGATTTGATATGCCCGACATATAAACAGTAAAAGACAGAACAGTAAATGAATGTTTGTATTGTCTGGTTTGATACGCCTGACATATAAGCAAATGAAATAACGATAAAAGACATGAACAGTAACAGAGAAACAAAACAGAAAACCATATGTGATGCTATAGAAAATATATGTGAATTTCATGTTTTACGTTTATATCATGTACTGAGCGTTAGACTCATAGTTAGGTCCTGTTGATGTAAAGACGGTGCTAATAAATAGATAAAGCTATTAAAGGACGTAGCTGATGGAGTATTGCTATGTGGACTTTTGTACTATTGGCGACATTAACCTTTGGTTATGGCTTACAGAAAGGAATAAATGTTTTTAAAGGATTTTAAATATTTTATGATTTCAAATAAATGTTTTAAGTTAATATGTTTATTTAAATGTGGATTTGTGGTATAAAATTGTAAAAGACTTTCGCTGTATGTTTTATAAGATTAAGATTTTCACTGTTTATTACTCTGGTGTTCTATTGATTAATGATTTTTAAAAAATAAAAATAAAATTTTATACAGAAAAGGTTACGGGATGTTAGAAAAAAACTTTAGTGGTTGACTTGTCATTGATCACAAAGTACGATGGTTGATTAGTAAATTTTCCTAAAATTTATTTTAAAAAATAATCATCCTAGTCTACCAATTCATTAACTATAAGATTTTATTTCTTTAAATTATTACTTTTGGTGGGGTATGATAAAATATCTAAATAAGTTATAACAAAATATGATCATTAACAATTTAAATCGTGTATCTTTGGGGTCATGACAATTGATATCTCAAACTTTAATTTTCAACAATTTAAACTCTAAACTATGGTTCCATAGCAATTTAAACATCAAATTAAATAAAAAAAATTAAGTTTAACTCCCTTTATTTCTTTCTCTGATGTTATATTATCTACAGAAACTACAAAAACTAATTTTAACTACGATACTTTTCGGTTGCTTGCTTTGTTTTCTCTCACTTTGAACTCTAACAACTCCCTTTTTACTTACACGATGCTGTTAGCATTCCCTCTTCTCTCTTGATCTTAGTTTAATATTATCTTGAAGTTGGTTTGGAATTTAAATGCCAAACCAACTTCAAGGTAATATTAAACTAAGATCAAGAATCTACTAAGTGGTGGCGCTAGAGATAGCAAATGAGTCAATTAAATTGAGTCGAGCAAAACAAAATTTGGCTTATTGGGCCTAATGAGTTAAACGAGCCAAGTCTCACAAGACAACACAAAAATTTGAACCCAAATCAGTTCACAAGTCATGAGTTAAACAAGTTGAGTCAAGCGAGCTAAAATGAGTCTAACGAGCATACAAGTTCATTTAAGCAAATTGCATGTCACACATCAAAAAAGACCTAAGACAAAATGGAGAATGACCAGACCTGAAATGAACCAAATCATATGACCCATAATTTTAGATTATTACTAATAGCAAAAAGACTCAAATGTAAAAGTAAAAGTAAGGGCCCAACCAACTGGAGTAAACTGAAGGTCCATCAGTCACATTAGATTAAAATGATAAATATAAGTACAGAAATAAATGTACCATAAATTAATTTAATAAAATTCTAATATAAGTTTAAATTAGGTCCCAACCTAACACATAAAACTCTCAAATGCAAATACTGAAGCAATCAAAGTCCCACTAAGCTCACTTCTGCTCCAGCGGCTGGGATCTTCTAAACTAATACTTGAAGAAAATATTGTTGGCGTGAGTCGACTAAATTTAATAGGGGTAAAGTTTGACATATCATTTTATAATTTAAAATAAAGTGGAGAGAATGCCATATATAAAATATGTTAGATAAAATGAGCTTATAAAATAAGCTATAGGGAAAACGATAAAACAATCCACTATAGTGTGGTACATATAGAAAATAAGTCATACTATACAATATAAAAAAATTCATTAAAAATAGAGTTACTCACGGACTCCGAAAACACTATGTTATAGACATAAAAAGTAACAACGATATTTGACAATTGCTAAGGTCACAAAAATAAGATCCTGATTACGTTTAGGGTTTTATGCCCAGGGATACGACAAAATCAACTGTCTCATTACTATAGTTAGCACAAACAAATACATCATTCAATGGTCAAATGCGCATAAAGAAAACATGACTCTTTCACTGGGTCTTGGCAGCGACTAAACCAATTGGGCCACAGCAAAAGAATTTGGGTGACCTAGAGTCGTCTTCTTCGACTATAACTACACTATTTTGCTGGAAATTTTCATATTTTTTTGTGAATTAAATCCCAAAATGACCTACAATTACAAATATAACATAATTTTGTTCATAAAAAAACAATTTCAATCCAAAAATCTAAACTCTAGCTTGAGACAACAATTAATCTTTCAAACAAAAATTTAATTCCAACAATGGATGAATAGCCATCAAGATATGAGATTTACTACTCTGAAATGTTTGAGAATCCAAGCCTTCGAATCCCCAACTTGCAACAACCCAATTTGATTGACGGCATGATGAACCAATAATTTTCTCATAGAGAACAACCAACCATTTGCAAGAGTTTTCTCTTGTTGAAACTATAGGTTCTAGAATGGGAGGTGAGATTGGGAATCATCCTAAAATGGCTATAATAAAAGGGTGCAATATGGAAAGTGAATGGTTATTGCACCATTAAGGAAAATAATAAAGAATATGTTTACCTATTAAGGAGAGTAGCTAGCAGCCGTTACATTCTCCCCCACTTAGAAAATTTTGTTTTTGAAATTTAGAACAACTAGAGAATTCCACCAAATAAGTGAGAGTACATCGCCACCAAAGGAATTTCGTGACGACATAAAACTCTAATCTCACAACTTAATATCCTCTTCGGTTCTTCATCATCTGAAACATCTTCCTAGATTGGTACGCTGCTCTAAGAGATTAAATGTGACGGTAAATCCTCAACATAGATACATGAAAAATATTGTGAACAAAGCTTAACTATGCCATTAAATCCAACTGATAAGCCCCTAAACTAATCCGCTTAATAATCTGAAAAGCGCCAATAATTTTAGAAGCTAACCTTTGACCTTTACTCTTACAGGACTTATACCATGGTGTGGTAAAACTTTAAAAAATACAAGATCAATTATTTAACTTCCACCTCTCACACCAGAAAGTATGCATAACTTTGTTATTGACTCTGAACTGTTCTCAATCTATCCTTCATTATTTTAACTCTCACTGCTTATTACCGTAAATTGTCTCATTGAATAAGCATTTATCATTATTAATAAATTCTACTAATTGCATGTGATTTATTCAACAATTGTCAACTAGACAATTTGTGCAAATTAGTCAATTAATCAACATTTACCTAGGCAACATCATATCAGTGCATGGTCTCCAACAAACCAATTCTAAAATCTATAGTAATTATCCTCCATTTAAAACTCTGGATTAACTAAGGAAAACGATAATTCAACAATTCTCCATTGTTTACCTCAAAATTGCTTGTTCTGTAAAGCTATAATCTTCTGCTACATTACACATAGTACTACAATTCAATCAATACTAACGTTTCAAACTATGACATATTTAATATAGCTTGGGAAAATACAAATTCCCAACCTATGACCTACGACTAAAATTTTTTGCTTTAAATTCGAATCACATGGTATTATCACTATTTTTTAACAGCAAAAATCTTATAGCAGAGAGTTCTCAGTCGTTGCAATCACATATATCTATAAGCTCTTCAACAAGTTTCATCATTAAATCAAATTACTCATTAAACTCACCACATAACTCTCGCGTTTCCTTGCATGTTGTAGAAGAATAGTAGTTGCACTCATTTTATGTGCATAACGTTAAGATTTTCCCCTTAATATGACATACCATACCACGTACAAACAAAAAATTTTCCCAATCCTTTAAAACTTCTGCCCTTACATTGGCCTAATAGAACAAAGTACAAAGTACATTCAAATCCATGTAATCCATCTCTCCCTACTAGATATTTAAGTCACACTACTTTGAACTGTATCTCAAACTCTATGTTATGAGAAATTTAAAATTTTTGTCTATACAATAACTTTGTAATAACTTCAATACAAGAAATTTCCGACAATAATAAACCATATAGAAGGTAACTTTAACTGTCAAAACAAAAAAGTCTATCTTTACATGTCTTTATTAATGCATATCCAAGTCTAACATTTAGTAAAACGACATATAGCATACCACTATCAAATATGTCAAAAAATAATAGGATTGTCAATTTGGTTCTTTGCTTCTTAAGAGCCGTCTAAAACCTTCCTCCCAAGATAAAATAACATCCTCATTACTTAGTGGTGTCGGTAACTAACAATAGAAGGAAAAAAAAAACTTTTCGTGAAGCAACAAAATAACCAAGCAATTCTAACAAACTATGAATTGATATAACCTTCTTTAGTAGCACCCACACAAAATCATCTCAATCATAGGTAGATCCAATGTGATACCATCTCAAGTATAATCATGCCCAAGACTTAATTTTTTCCATCCAATAGTTACATTCCTCTCTTTTAGCACACAACTAATGACTTTACAAAGCTAAAACAAAGTTCTCACATGTTTTAATTTCTCACTATGAGTTATAAAATTAATAGATATACCATTAACATTAAATTGATCTCAACTAGATCTATAAATTCGACTATTCAATCCATAAAAACAATTGGGGAATTAGTCAACTCAAACGGAAGAACCATAAAAATTAAGTGCCCATAATGTGTGCAAAATTTTATTTTAGGAAAATTTCACTTTCAAGTCTTTTAACTAATGATAGTAAAACCAAACGTCAAAACCTCAAACTCAAAACGTCCATAACGAACCAAAAAATGTAACTACATGAATATCCTCCTTTTAGATTATCAACTAATGAAACTCTAATATGAAATTGTTTGTGGCAAAATATATTAATCATTTCAACTGATCGAACATGACATTCTTCCTTAACAATATACAATTAATATTGATAATCACATCATCAAACTTCGGTCACTTAATGAAACATCTGAAACAAACCATTCTATCTCCAAACAAGTGTCAAAACTTATACCCCCCATAGTAACATACTACAAGAAAAAATTGATACACAATAAATTATTCTGCTGCTAGCAAGGCTCACCAACTTTGCCTAAACCATCCCATATAAAACAATAGAAACTAGAGTAGTTCGGGAAAAAAATCAGCACATAACTCAAACTCAAGGTAGGGTGGAAACCCTAGTAGATCCACAAGACAAAATGTCAAGACAAATAGTCTTAACTGACAAAACTAGATCATGCCGACTAATTCATAGTCACTGCTAATAGCAAACATACCCCCATAACGCTCTAGTCACTATTGCCATACAAACAAACATTGAATGTGAGAAACATTATGCGAAGTAGTAACTTACCTACTCACTAATTTAAGAGTCGTACTTTTCGCACAACAATTAAATATGGTCTTATACTCACTTTATTAGTCAAAATTTGAAATTGCATCTAACACAACTATATGTAAAACCAAAAAGTTCACCGTTTATAAGAGTCTATTAATCCCATGACATCACAGAGTATTAGATTTAACACATCTTGTTATCAACTCTTAATGCATTTCAACAAAGATGGAGGTTAAAATTTTCTTACCACTAACCTCCAATGAATTTCTTTGCCCAAACCAATCATAGCTATTAAAACAACATATTCAAAAGAATTTTACCTCATCATAGTCATCATCCATTGACTAGATTGCTCCACCAAAAATTTTCTCTATTTACTCAACTCTTATTAAAAATAGCCTTAAAATATCATAGAAAATAATCAACTTTTTAGACATGAAGCTGAATTCATTTGGCTAAAAATAATTTCAACGCATCCAATATTTTCCAAACTTATAGCTCAACCAATCGTGTTTAATCACTTTAGTATAATATGTGAATTCCACAACTTGGTGCTATCTCCCAACAATTGAAAACTCCCCTTAAACCAAATATAATTCTCACTAATTATAGTATATTTACATCTCACGTTATACACCTGACTTTGTCTCAAATTCTATTTATTTCATACTTTCGACCAACCAATCAGTTCTTAAGAATTTTTCATCTTTACTTCAAAAAAAAATGTAGCAGAGTCAATCCCTTGCTCCACTCACTTGACATTAGCTTTTAAATCCTTCACCATATTTTCCTATGCAATTCAAAACAAGTTTCGATAAGGGAAACCTTTGTTGAAGTCGTCCTTCCACTTGAATGACTGTAGTCCCTAGTGTAAATATTCCCAACCGTTTATGCAGAAATTTATATTAATGATAAACCACACAATACAATAGCAACTTAGAAGCATCTACCAATAGTTTTCGAACCAAAGCCTACGAACGTAAGGTTCTAACTCGGACTAACAAACTTTGAATAGAACAAGACAAATTTGAGGTTTTCTTTTTTGAAGGAATGAGGATTTGAATTACCTTCTAACATGGATCTTTTTAGTTCAAACTTCACAGGCTCACAGATAATTCAGAAGAGTTCACAGACTCATATTTCTAGAAAGATTCTTCCGACAATTTACAAAGAGTACACCTTATCACTTCAAACTAATCTTCAAACCACTCTGAAGTACACGCGTACGGATAGAAAAATATTGTTATCCTTTAACAGACAACTTCAAGATGCTTTTCTAGTAGCACCCTGAGTCAAATCAATTTAGCATTACATTCTTAGTCATAGTAATTGTAAAACTCTTTTATATTATCACTCTATCTATCTTATTAATATCACATTCCATGATGGTAACATGACTTTAATATCAAAATTTTTGTTACGCCCCAAAGGGGACTCGAGACAGAACGGAGAACGACCCGACCCAAAACAATTTGAATCATCCAACCTATAACTTAAGATTTATTACTAGTAGTGGAAGACTTAAAAGCAGAAGTAAAAGCTAAAACCTAACAAACTGGGCTAAACCAAAAGGTTCATCAGTGATATTAAAATAAAATGATAAATATGGCTCCACAAATAAATGTGTCATAAAGGTTAAGCTAGGGATCTTCTACTTTGACAGCTAGGGATCTTCTAAACTAATACATAAAGGAAATGTCACTTGGGTGAGTTGACTAAACTCTAATAGGGTTAAAGTTTTACGTTTTATTTAATAATTTAAAATGAAGTGGGGAGCATGTCATATATAAACATGTGAGATAAAACAGGTTTATAAAACAAGCAGCAAAGCAAATGATAAATCAATTCACTATAATTTAAAATGAAGTGGGGTGCATGTCATATATAAACATGTGAGATAAAATTGGTTTATAAAACAAGTAGTAAAGCAAATGATAAATCAATTCACTATAGTAGGATACATACAAAAAATAGGTCTTGCTATACATTATGAAAAATCTAGTGACAATGAAGTCACTCATGAACTTTTGGCATACTATGCCATAGGCATAAATAGTAATAGTGATAATCAACGATCACTAAAGCCACAAAAAAAAACCTTGATCAGGTTTAGAGTTTTGAGCCGAGGGAGATAGCACAGCCAACTATCTCATTACTGTAGTTAATACAAACAAACACATTCTCCAATTTTTGAATAAGCGTAAAGAAAACATGACCTCTTCACAGGTTGATCAAACTTAGTTCACTCGACCAATGAGATCAATTAACAAAATATGTATGCTCAAGTAAAATATGTCTAGTGAAAATACATAATTGCATAAAAATCGACAGTCATAAGAATGGACACGTCATTTTATATGAGAACACGTCTCAAAATAAGATTTTATAAATCGTTATAATGATAGACATAAAATTTAAACCCCTACCTCAAGCAAACCTACTAGTATCCAAGCCCAATTCAACTATGGAAAATTCGAATAAATGTTGAGTCCAAACTCTATGTCTCAAACCCTAAGGATAATTATATCACAAAATTAGCATAAAAATTCTTGTTTAAATTCTAACTTTGGATAAATAAAATGACTCAAGAAAGATTTAATTGGGAGCCCAAAACAATGCCAAAACAGACTCTAAAATGGCCAAAACATATTAGGGTTTAAAGTTTAAATCAGGCCCAAAATAGAGTCATGACCAACAATGCTTGGGTTGCGACCACTAAATGGTTGGGTTGTGGCCCAACATCCTCTTCTTTGATGCTGCATGCACTGATTTGCCACAATTTTCCATAGTTTTCTACGAATTAAATCCCAAAATGACCTACAACATATTGGGTTACAAATATAACATAATGTTGTCCATAAAAAAAAAACAATTCCAGTCCAAAAATCCAAACTTTAAGTTGAAACAACAATTAAATCTTTCAGACAAAAGTTTAATTCCAACAATGGATGAATAGCCCTCACAATAAAAGATTTACTAGTCAGAAATGTTTGAGAATCCAAGCCTTCGAACCCCCAACTTGCAACAACCCAATCCGTTTGATAGCACGATGAACCAATAATTTTCCCATCTAGAGCAACCAACCATCTACAAGTGCTCTCCCTCGTCAAATCTATAGGTTTTAGAATGGGAGGTGAGATAGAGAATCACTCTTAAATGACCATAATAAAGGGGATCAATATGGAAAGTGCATGGTTACTACACCATTAAGGAAAATAATGAAGAATATTTTTACCTATCAGAAAATATTGTTTTTGTTTTCAACTATCTAATTTAGTTGTTTTTTTGTTTCTGCTTTCTAACACTTGAATGGAGTGGATCTAATTTTGTTCTAGTCATCATCACAAATCCTTTGTCTTAATATTAATGTCTATTTTTTACACTTTTGATCGTCAATTTTGCAACAAAGCCGTCATCACAAATTCCCTGTCTTAATATTAATGTCTTTTTTCTACACTTTTGATCGTCAAGTTGGTGACAGCTTAAGAAGATAGTTCTATTATTTATAATTTTCAAGGATGAGAGTAGGGGAGATAAAGATAGAGAGGAAGAGAGAAAATTAGTTAACGGTTTCTTTAACTCCAAGGTAAATTGTTAATAGAGTTTAGTTCAAGATTTAAATTGTCAAAAATTAAAGTTTACAACATCAAATGTCGGTATCTTCAAAGTTTGGGGTTGAAATTGCTAATTACCAAAAAAAAATATAAATAAAAAAATAAAAATACATTTTTTTTTTAAAATTTTAAACCTATTTTCTTATTGCATCTAATTTTTTAAAATTTTCTTTTGAAAATATTTTATATTAATTGTTTGAGTACATAGGAATTAATTTTCTAATTTTAAAGAAAAGTGTCTAAAAATATTCTATATATCACCTAAGTAGCAACGTGACAAAAAAAATGAAGGGGTAAATACAATTTATAGCCTAATGTTTGAGGTCATATGAGAGCTCAAACTATTTCTTTTACAAATTAAACATTCACTTTTCAATTATAAATAATTTAGAACTTAACATCAATATATCCATTAAATCTAGCAAGTGTATAACACATTCCATTTAATAAGATATTTTAACTACATTTCTAATCTCTCTATCGATTTCTAGTCATATTTTGAACTCTATCTAGCATTTGACAATGTTCAAAATCGATAGAAAGAATATCGATAAAGCTCAAAATTGGATTAGAAATCACTATAAGAGGTAGAAATCACTAAAAGGATTAAAAAATAGGTCAAAACAGTCAAATAAATGAATAATATAGTAGTATACATGTTTTGGATTTAACAAAAATATTAACGGCAAGATACAAATTGTCATGATAGACCTAAGTAATGATGACAAAGACGTTACAACAAAAAAGAAAAGGTAAATTGCAATTTATATGCTAACATTTGGGGTTATATTAGAGTTTCAACTATTGTTTTTTGACAAATCGAACTTTCACTTTGTAGTTATCAATAATTTAGACCTTAATATCAATTCTGTAGAATTAGTACACCAAAGAAGTGGAAGGATGAATTTGTTTATTAAAATTTTTTGTAAAATTAAAAACCTAATCATTTTTGCAATACTTATAGTTAACTTCTATGGAATGCAAGCTAATTACTTTCACTAAAAGGCAAGTAAACAAAGAGAAGAAGATTGCAAACACAAGTTGTTAACGCGATTCGACCAAACTGTCTATGTCCATGTTCCAAGGCTCCTTGAAAATTTTTGTAATACACCGATTTTTCAAAATGAAATTAAGTAAGGATAATTAAAAATTTCATTGGATAATTAATTGGATGAAAAATGGGAGATTATAGCATTTAATTAGTATTTTGTGGGATGAATTTATTATTGAAGATTTATGGTTAAAATAAATGGTGGTGGATTATTGGTTAGAAGTGGTAAGGGAAGTGTTAAGTTATAATAATGGTAGTGGAGTATAGGAAAAAAAAATGGAAGAGAAAAAAATGAAAGATCCAAAATTCTGAAAATCACATTGGACCGATGATCAAACGATCGACTTGTCCCACTAGAGAATTTCTACCGAGAGGAAAAATGTAAAATTTTACTAGGGAGAATTATGGTTATTTTTTTATGATTTCTCTTGGTGCTCCTCCTTTGCACTAGTGCTCCTCCTTTGCATATGGAAAGTTTGGTATTAGGGAATATATTGATAAAATAGGAAGTGTGGAGATACATGTTTTTTTTTTGGTGGAGTTCTTAGTAGTTGATAAAATATGGAGTTAGTGCATCATCCACCCATGGCTTCCTGCCCTATAAATTGAGGGTGAAGCCTTAAAGATGGCAGCAAGATGCAAGGGAGAAAAGAGAAGAGAGAAAGAAAATTTGAGAGGAAGAGGAAATTGTGGTGTAAGTGAGAAAGGGAGCCATGAGTGTGAAGATAAAGAAGAGAAGTTCTGTGAAAAAGAGAAATAAGGAGAAATAGTTGAGAAAGAGCTCCTTGCTTCCTCATTCTTCTCTAGATCTCTTCAGGTAATGCAAAGTTTATTTCTTAGATTCATAGATTTTATATAAATAATAGATGAAAAGTACTAAGAGATGATTGTCATCTATTAATGGTAGCCATTATCGAAACCATGCCCTATTAACTGTTCATGCTTATTTCGGTTACTACTTGTGAAGCCATGTTTTGTAATTGGATTTTAAGTTCTACGGTCATGGTGAAATATACATGCTTAATTAAATTGATGTTGATGGATAATATTGAGATCTTGAGTTTGGTTCTGCCGTGGGATATTGTTCTGCCATAAATTTTCTTAAGGTTGGATTATTGTCTTAATTGATGCAAAATAATTCATGAAAAATGATATGCTTAAGTTGGACTTTTTCGATAAGTGTTCTGGATATATATATTGGTATCAATCATTCTATTATGCCACTACATGTTATTAAAACCTGAGCTTTGTTGAAAGTAGATGAATTATGGAATTTTGTTACTGTTAAAGGCTTGGACTTTATTCCTTTGTAATTTGGAAATACACTGTTTGGATGATTAAGGTTATACTTTGTTGATACACTGGTTGGATGATTATTTATGCTCCCTATTAATTGAAAGTTTATGCTTCGTGGATAAGATTGTGTTGCAATATGGAGTGGGGAAACTATAAATTGATTTAGTTGGAATTGGGTTATGGATTTCTATTACTGGAAATAATGGTATCGAAATTAAAGAATAATGAACATTAAAAATAAAGTAAATAATCTGTGAGTAGTAATAGTTGTCATTTAATGATTTCAAAAGTATTTAAGAAGAAAAGATAAAGTGCTAAAACTCCTTAAAGATGCCAAGTAAGTGATATTGTTTATTTTTTGCCAAAAGGCCTACATCGCAAGAATTATGAATTGTATGATGACTGTGTTTACTAGATTATTAAGTTAAGTTATTGATCATGCTATGGTTCGAGGATGTATTGTTGCATGCTTGCTTGTTCATTTAATGATGTGTTTGCTAGCTTTAAGTTATTTAAGTTAATGATTTTAATACTGATCATGTTTTGATGATTAAATTGAGGATATATGCTTTGAGGATTAAATTAAGGATATAAAACTGTATGCATTCACAAGCATTCATGTATCATGGTTTTAAAATGGTACGAAAATGGTTTTAAACATGGTTTTGAAATAGAAACGGAAACGGAACCAAATGTGAATAAACGTATATAGACTAGTTTCCAATGGCCCGCAAGTGGGAGCCCGGCACTAGGAACGAGGCTGTGAGGTTGGTCTGCAAGCAGGAGCTCGACAACCAAATAGATAATGTAAACAGAAAAGATATTGAAACAGTACTGTAAACATAAACGTAAATAGGCTCGTTTCTAGTGGTTCATAATTGGGAGCCCGACATTGGAAACGAGGCCATGAGGTTGGTCTGCAAGTGGGAGCCCAGCAACCGGACAAATAATATAAACATAAAAGATACAGAAAATGAAAACAGGAAACTACATACAGATTTTAAAAGATGGATAGCATGATGCATACTGCTTATTTTTATAACGCTTACTAAGGCTCATAGTTTAAGTCTTGTGCTATAGATAAGGAGTAGGTGGCTATAGTTGAGGAGGACATTGATGTTGATGGAGTGTTACTGTATTGAGCCTTTTGTGCTGTTGGCGAACTGACTGGTGGGTTATGGCTCCATGTGGCAGGATTTTGAAATGACACGTGTTGGTAAATGTACTTCGACACTTGTGTAACGTTTTGTAATAAACTTGTATTTTAAAGTAATGAACTTGTATTTTTAAAGTAAAGAGAAGTCTTCCACTACAAACTCTGATGAAAAAGAAGAGTTTAAATTTTATACATTTTTCAAAGAAAATATTTGTTAAAAATTCCACGTTTTAAAGAAAATAAAAATTGGGGCATTACAGTATGGTATCATAACATAACTAGATCAACATCGTTTCTGTAGATTACCAACAATGCAAAACTCAATACGAGCAGACTTCATCAATTGTAAGTAATAGTTATATTGTGTTATTTTATATGTTGACATTAACGTGTATGAATATATAATGGTGAGGGGAAGAAGAGGGCGTGCACATAACAATATTGTGGTAAGGGATGAACCTGCTAGTCCAGGAAATGTTATACCTGCCGATCAAGAAAATAGTGGACCTGCTAATAATGTTAGAATGGATCAACTTATTGGCCAAGTAAACGAGAATCAGGCTAAATGAGAAGATGTAATAGGTCGCTTGATTAGCCTAGTGGATCACCTTTTGGAAAGAAGGGAAAACGGAAATCCTTGTCTCATGGTGATATGTGAGGAAGCTGGATGGGGAAAATTTAGATGTTTAGGAGCATCAAGTTTTGATGGAAGTATGTCAGAACCATCCCTGTAATATGCCAAATCTTCGTTGACCTGAAGGCATAGCTTACGTATTAATCTTGGAGATATTAGGAGCTAAGTTAGACAAGTAAATATATTGGTCAAGAGAAATGCATTTTGAATAAGTGAATGATGATACCCCGTTAGGTTCATAGTTAGATTATGAGAAGGGTTGAAGTCAATTAGAGATACTTAAAGTTATATCGGACGATATCAATTGGATTGATACACAGTAGAAATAGTAAGAGAATACATACTTGGACGCAATTAAATATTATAAGATGATAGATATATGATTTATAATATTTTAGGACATATTGGATTTAGTGAATGATAATGTGAAGAAGGAATGGTGAAACATTTGGTATATGATGAGGTTTAGATCATTTGGAAAGAGTGAATTAAGGTTGATTAAGGATATATATCTATTTATAGACAGGGTATAAATATTAATAGGTGTCATGTTGAAAGTAACCTGGAGATTTATGTAAAAATGTGCTGCTTGGAAACAACGGCCGATTGGGGAGGTCGATCGACAGAGTGTTGATCGACCAGCGTCATCAACCGGTGTGAAAATGGGTAAATCCTAAAGGAAAAAAGCAGCGGCTGATCCTGTAGAAGAGAACAGCAAGCGTGATCATCCGCCATTTATAAAGAGTATTCTAGAGAGTTTTAACCGACGAGAGATGAAACGATTCACGCCTGGAACGTCTGGAAGTTGATGGGAGCATCGTCTCATGGATTGTCTGAATGTCCATGGAGTTAATGGGCATTAATGGAATGTGTCCCATTGCTTTCCACATTCAACGAGTTAATGATGAACGATGAAAAGATATCTTTGTTCCCTATAAATAGGAGGGTTGGCAGCGTGAATTGGAGGAGTGAAAAGGGCTGGGGTAACTCTGCCAAAATGTTGTGAGAAATCTGTGAGTGCTGGAGTGAGAGTTCTGTTGTTAGTGAGGATGTTGTTGTTGTGAAGGAAGTGGCTTGGCATTTCTAGAGACGTGAGTAAATGAGAAACCGTGATAAAAGTGTATGAGTTTTATTGAATCTATGAATGGTGATGGAATGGTTGAGAAGGTTTTGGTGATGGGTGGAAGAGTTTAGTTTTTGGCTTCACTGTTCACATGAATAATTCAGGTAATAGATTCTGAAAATATTATTTGGTTAAGGTATTATTTTGTTGGACGTTGAAGAATATTGTTTGGAAAATAAATGGGTAATCGAATATTATTTGGAAAATGATACTAAAGTTAGGAATTTAATAGACTTGTTAACAATGGGCGAAGTTATAAACTGTTGGATTAAGTGATTATTAAATTAGTTGGTGATATGGGCTTTACTATTTGGTAAATTATTATTAGAGAAAGTGTTGATGTATTAGGGTATTATTGATGAAGTTGGTTACTATCATGTGGTATTAGTGGTTGTAATAAGTTGAAGGATAAGGTTTGAATAAGTATTGGATTAAGGTTTTTCGTTGTTGGATAAAGTGATTGTTGGAAAATAAGGTTCTTTGATAGTTTGGACATAATAATAAGTTATCCATTATGGGTGTATGAGCATGTTAGTTGAAGTTAAGGGATCTTATTATTGGTTATTAATTATTAATAGCTATATGTGTTAATAATGGATAGGTCTTATGAAGTAAACTTAAAGTGTTAACCATTAAAGCTAAGGACTTCAGGTACATGCTACTGCATGTGCTTTGTTTGAAAGGACCTACATAATGGGAAATTAGGGTTTTGTTTGATATTTGTTTACTAAATGCATAAGTTATATTATTGTATGGAAACGTATATTATTTCCTTACATGTTTATTAGATTTAAGTTCAGTTCCTTAGATAGGACGGATCACATTTTAAGGATACGATTAAGGAACACATTAGATAGGATTGTTTGTGCACGACAATGTTAAGACATGAAATCATTAAGTACACGAAAATGGAATATATGTAAATAGCAGTTTTTGTGGACTAGTTTGTTACGCTCGGCACAGAAAACAAGATACGAAAATACTGTTAACCGGTTTGATACGCCCGACACATAAACAGTAAAAGAATGAAACAATATGAGATAATAGAATGAAACAGTAAGATATGTAAATAGTTGTTTATGTGGACCGGTTAGTTACGCCCGCCACAAAAACAAAAAATATACAACTGTGGTCCAGTTTATTATGCCCGACACAGATGTTTGTATGGTTCAGTTTGATACGCCCAACATAAAAATAGTAAAATACAAAAATAGTAAACAAATGTTTGTATGGCCCGGTTTGATACGCTCGGCGTATAAGCAAAATGAAATAACGATAAAGGACATGAATAGTGAAAGAAAAACAAAACAGAAAAACCTTACACGATGCTATAGAAATTGTATATGAAATTCATGTTTTACGTTTATAACACGTACTGAGCGTTAAGCTCATAATTAGGTCCCGTTGATGTAGGTAAGGAGCTAATGAATGGATAAAGCTATTAAAGAACAAAGTTAGTGGAGTATTGCTGTGTGGACGTTTGTACTATTGGCGACATTGACCTATGGTTGTGGCTCACGGAAAGGAACAAATGTTCTTAAAGGATTTTAAGTCTTTTCTGATTTCAAATAAATGTTTTAAGTTAATGTGTTCATTTAAGTGTTTATTTAAACAATGAGTTTATGATATTAAATTGTAAAAGACTTCCGCTATATGTTTTATAAGATTAAGATTTCTGCTGTTTATTACTTTGTGCTTTATTACGCAATAGTTTTAAAGAAAAGAAAATTTTCATACGGAAAAGATTACGAGATGTTACAATCCCAGGCTGAGAAATGAATTAGATCCCTTGAGGATATGTTTGAATATGCAAAAGTAGGGGAATTTGAGAAAGTTTCGTGCACAACATATTTGTTGGTCCAAGACACTAGGTTCTGGTGGGATACAATTAAAGCAGCTCAAGATACAAGAGTAATGGCTTGGAAAGAATTTAAAATTGTTTTCTATGATAAGTAATTCAATCAAACAATTAGGACTTAGAAGTTAGTGGAGTTTGTGCATCTCCTCCAGACTACCTTAGTTGCGGAGTATATATGATATTTTGAGGCACTTTCTCGATTCGCCAGTCATTTAGTGGCTACTAATGACCTCAAGGTATATCAATTTGTTCAAGGGTTGGAAGCAAAAATACATTGAGGAATAAAAATTTATGGTACAAAAGATGTGCCATATTCTAATATCGTGTCTAAAGCTTTGGCGATAGAGGGAGCAGAAATGAAAGTTAAGCAAAGAGAGTTAGCTCAGAAAGTTGTAAAGGATAACCTTGCACAGCAAAGAATGGAGGGACAAGCAAAGAATAAAGGATTGAAAAGGACATTTGATAAAGAGGACTTGCACACAAGGGATAAACATATGCGTAATGAAGTAGATACCACCTTAGTTAGAACCCCTCAAGCTGGACCATGTCCTAAATGCCATAGGAGTCATTTTGGTGAGTGTAGGGCTGGTACATGACAGTGCTTTAAATGTAGCAAGCAAGGACATTTGGCTAAAAATTTTCCAATGTTAGTAAAAGAACAAAAAAAGGTAGCACCTAGAGTATTTTCTCTTTGTGGAAATCAGGAGGATCAACCGTCCACATCTAGACTAGGTATAACTTGTTTTGATTGATTTTGGAAGTACATTTTACATGCCTACCTTGGTACTTGTTGACATACGTTTTGTATAGAAATATGCTTGACATAAGTAGAATATGATTAAGGTACTTTTATGTCTGTGGTTGATTTGAGGAAGTGATTACGTTGAACAAATTTTAGCAACCAAATTTTATTAAGAAGGGAGGAATGTAATACCCTACTTTTCATAATGAAATTAAGTAAGGATAATTAAGAATTTCATTGGATAATTAATTGGATGAAAAATGAGAGATTATAGCATTTAATTATTATTTTATGGAATGAATTTATTATTGAAGATTTATTGGTTAAAATAAATAGTGGTGGAATATTTGTTAAAATAAATGATGGTGGATTATTGGATAAAGTAAATGTTGGTGGATTGTTGGTTAAAGTAAATGGTGGTGGATTGTTGGTTAGAAGTGTTAAGGGAAATGTTAAGTTATAATAATGGTAGTGGAGTATAGGAAAAAAATGGAAGAGAAAAAGAAATGACAGATCCGAAATTTTGAAAATCACGTTGGACCAGTTGATCAAACGGTCAACCTGTCCCACTAGAGAATTTTTGCCGAGAGGAAAAATGTAAAATTTGGCCGAGAAGAAATCTGATTATTTTTCTGTGATTTCTCTTGGTGCTCCTACTTTGCACTAGTGCTCCTCCTTTGCATAATGGAGAGTTCGATATTAGGGAAGATATTGATAAAATAGGAAGAGTGGAGTTGCATTTTTTTTTGTAGAGTTCTTAGTGGTTGATAAAAAATGGAGTTAGTGCATCATCCACCCATAGACTCTTCCTATAAATTGAGGGTGAAGCCTTAAAAATGATAGCAAGCTGCGATAGAGAGAAGAGAAGAGAGAGAAAATTTGAGAGGAAGTTGAAATTGTGGTGTGAGTGAGAGAGGGAGTTGTGTGTGAAGCAAAAGAAGAGAAGTTCTGGAAAAAAGAGAAATAGTTGAGAAGGAGCTCCTTGCTTCCTCCTTCTTCTCTAGATCTCTTCAAGTAGGGCAAAGTTTATTTCTTGGATTCATGGATTTTATGTAAATAATAGATGCAAAGTACTAAGAGATGATTGTCATCTATTAATGGTAGCCATTATCAAACCCATCCCCTGTTAACTGTTCATGCTTATTTCGATTACTCTTGTGAAGCCATGTTTTGTAATTGGATTTTAAGTTCTACGGTCATGGTGAAATATACATGCTCTGTTAAATTAATGTTAATGGACAATATTGAGATCTTGAGTTTGGTTCCGCCATGGGATATTGTTCTGCTATAAATTTTCTTAAGGTTGGATTATTGTCTTAATTGATACAAAATAATTCATGGAAAATGTTATGCTTAAGTTGGACTTTGTCGATAAGTGTTTTGGATATATATATATATATATTGGTATCAATGATTTTATTATGTCTCTATATGTTATTAGAACCTGAGCTTTGTTGAAAGCAGATGAATTATGGAATTTAATTACTATTAAAGGCCTGGATTTTATTCCTTGGTAATTTGGAAATACACTGTTTGGATGATTAATGTTATACTCTGTTGATACACTGGTTGGATGATTCTTTATCCTCCTTGTTAATTGAAGGTTTATATTCCGTGGATAAGATTATGTTGCAATATGGAGTGGAGAAATTGTAAATTGATTTAGTTAGAATTGGGTTATAGAGTTCTATTATTGGAAATAATGGTATCGAAATTAAAGGATAATGAACAGTAAAAATGAAGTTAATAATATGTGATTATTAATAGTTGTCATTTAATGATTTTGAAGGTATTTAAGAAGAAATAATAAATTGCTAAAACTTTGTAAAGATGCCAGGTATGTGATATTGTTTGTTTTATGCCAGAAGGCCTACATCGCAAGAATTAGTAATTGTATGTTGACTGTGTTTACTAGATTGTTAAGTTAAGTTATTGATCATGCTATGGTTCGAAGATGTATTGCGAAGTGCTTGCTTGTTCATCTAGTGATGTGTTTACTAGCTTTAAGTTATTTAAGTTAAGGATTTTAATACTGATCATGTTTTGAGGATTAAATTGAGGATATATGCTTTGAGGATATAGAATTGTATGCATTCACGAGCATTCATGTATGATGGTTTTAAAATGATACAAAAATTGTTTTAAGCATAGTTTTAAAAAAGAAACGAAAACAAAACTAATGTGAATAAACGTAAATAGACTCGTTTCCTGTGGTCCGCAAGCGGGAGCCTGACACTAGAAACGAGGCCATGAGGTTGGTCCACAAGTAGGAGCCTAGCAATCCAATGGATATTGTAAATAGAAAATATACTGAAACAGAACTGTAAACGTAAATGTAAATAGACTCATTTCTAGTGGTCTGCAAGCAAGAGCCCGACACTAGGAACGAGGCCATGAGGTGGGTCCGCAAGCAGGAGCCCAATAATGGAATGGATAATGTAAACAAAAAAGATACAAAACAGAAACAGAAAAATGGAAATAGAAAATGAAAATAGAAAACCGCATACAGATTTTAAAAGCTACATAGCATGTTGCATACTGACTATTTTTATATTACTTACTGAGCCTTATTATCATAGTTTAAGTCTTGTGATATAGGTAAGGAGCCGATGGCTATACTTGAGAATGCAAATGATGATGGAGTGTTGCTTTCTTGAGCCTTTTTGTGCTGTTGGCCAACTGACAAGTGGGTTATGGCTTCATGTGGCAGGATTTTGAAATGACACGTGTTGGTAAATGTACTTTGACACTTGTGTAAGATTTTATAATAAACTTGTATTTTAAGATAATGAACATGAATTTTTAAAGTAAAGAGAAATCTTCCGCTACAAACTCTGATGAAAACAAAAAGTTTAAATTTTATACTTTTTTTCCAAAGATAATATCTTTTAAAAATGCCACGTTTTAAAGAAATGAAAATTGGGGCGTTACAATTTTTGTCCAGTAACCCTTCCGGTTACACTTGATTGAACTTTCTAATGTCAATCGTGCATTTATAGCTCGAGGGCTTGATCTTTTTTTTTTTTTTCAATTCAACAATAAATATGATTAATTGTTTTGTACAACAATAACCTAACTTCTCACTGTAAATGAAATCACAAGTGATGAAGTAAGTGAGAAAAAGTGTAAACCATTGGATTGGGAAAATATTCTTTCACAAAAGAAAAAGATGTTGTTCGGGAGAGTTAAGTAAGTTGGAACGTCATCATTTTATGTTTTAGCGTGTTTTTGTGCTTGCGTTTCTATTCGCAGTAGTGTTTTAAGTGATGGAAACAATGTCATTTGGGTTAGTAAGTCTCGGTTAGTAGTGTTAGAGCATAAGCATTCGCTTCTGCGAATAGGTTAGTGTCTACAACAGGTTATGGGATGAAATGAAATGTCACCATTGGATTTATTGAATCTGAGGTAATGTTGGAGTTTTCACGGGAGCGTTGGCTGCCGTAGAAATGTTTGCATTCGTAATTGCTTTGGTGACCGCAAATATAAGTTTTAAGGCTAACATGGTTGTTGGACATTGGTCGAACTGGATGTTGTGTGTAATGCCCTGAAGCATTAAAACATTTTCTGGCCATTTTGTTATGTAAAACAATAACAACTCATCGTACAAAATCAAGGTCTTTAAAACATTTGCAGTGGAATTCTATAAAATAAAATTCATTTAAAAATAACATACTAAAATCCAATTAAATAACTCTCAATATCTATGAATAAAACTATATAAGAGAAAACAAGATAAGTAAAGTGCTTTTAGAAATTTATCAGTCCTCCCTTTCGACACCCATAGTCAATTTCGCTCTAAACAACTCGCTATCTTTCCCATGAGTATACTCCTTCTCTACAATCATCAATCTTTTGTTTCATTAGGTTCATTAAATGCTTCATCCTCACCTAAACCACAAGGTTCAACTAATGAATCTGACGCTCAGCAAACGACGCGTATAAATATATATAAATATCGAAACACGAAATGCAGTTCATCATGTCATTTTTCAGTTAGTAGTTTTTTTTTCTTTCACTTTACTGTCCAATCATTGTGGGTAATTCAGTCAAGGGGAGAGAGTGACACCATTTGCCCCACCTCATGAGAGACAGTCAACTAAAACCCCGTCCACAACAACCATTTACGTTTATTACATTTTTCTTATCCTTCTTAAATGAATGGATGAACGTACGTGTATGATGAAACATAAATACAGTATGCATAAAATAATTTAACTGCAAAAAAGAGAGAAAACCCTTGAGCTACATAATTAATCATGAACAGAAACTAGACATGGCAGTTGTTCATCAATATTACAATTCATAGTTTAACCTATAATACCTACAACGTTCAAGAGCATAGTTTTCTAGAAACAACAGTTCATCAATTAGTATAATTCACACAATTTCTACCTATCCTATCACCTTGTGATATAGGCCAAATGGCCACACAAAAGAATATCTCTTACATGTGATGTTTAGCAGAGCCGTAAACTAAGTTCTTCAAAACCCACAATTTACCCTTAACATTAAATAGGAAACAAAAAAGGGTTAGAACAAATGGTGATTGTAGAAACAATTTTCTCTACATAAAATGACCTGACAATTTTCATCCTATTGTGCAACCAAAACTTAAACCTTTAAACATAAAAACCTACCTCCAAAAAGCTTAAAGAATTCTCTGAGGCCAGAGCAGTTTCTTCGTCTAAGAGGCCGTGAAAAAATAGGTTTTTGGTTATAAACATTTGAAAAGATAGACGGCCTAATGTGGGATCCCACGAAATGGAAACCTTATGAAAACCGTAAGCTAAGCGTGATTTGTTCCCTTTAGTCTAGAGGCAATCTATACAAGCATGAAATCTGGAAATATTACATTTAAAAATCTATTCGTCAAGTAGTGCACTTGTAGGATGCCACAGGGGACATCCGCTACAACCAATTCGATCAATGGCAGTAAGTCATGTTAGCTTTTATTGTTTAATTTGCGGTCACAAATGCTACCACAGATGCAAATTCTTCTGCATAAGCCAACGCTACCATGGATTTCTAATGTTTACACTAAATCTTCCTTCCAAATGACGTCATTCCTTCGCTTAAGTTTGCTAACGCATACACCAACACTACTGCGGGAAGGCATTATCCCGTAAAATGACAGCATTCCACCTTTAAATACATTGTTGTGGACACAAATGCTGCCATGGAAATGTGTTTCATGAACTAAATGATGACGTTCAACTTAAACATCTTCCTTCTATACGACATCTTTCCCTCCCTGGAAAGAATCATTTCCTAATCTAACAGTTCATATTCTATCCTTAACTCTAAATATATCGGTCCCTCATCCTTCTGCATCCAAGAAGCACCTAACGCCTCCATGAAAGCATCTTTTCCCAAATCCAGCGCTATACGTTTCTTCCTCAAATCCAATCCAACAATTTTTCATTCTCCCGAATCCTTGTGGCATCCAACACTTCCGCAAGAGCATCTTTTCCAATCCAACTTGAACTCAATCGTTCCATGACTCCATCTAACGGTTGCAAATTTGTCCATTGTTCCCTCTACATGTACCATAAAACAAAACTGACAATACGACGATGTTTTTCCCTCACCAAATAGTTGTCGCGGCTATGGTTTTTAACCTTAGCTAAAATCCAAATCTTTATTTATTTAATTACTTATTTTATTATTTATTTACCTTATAATTTTGTAGTAAATTCTAAACTACGTACTATCTAAAATTCTCCAAATTGTGACACAAAATTCTTAACATCAAATTTTCAAATGTCACATTACATAGCTAAAATTATTGTACAAAATATTTGGGTGTTACATTGCATACGTCCCCAGTGGTTGTTCGCATGTCCACTGAAGCTTGGGCATGTTTAAGTTAAGGTAGTTTTTCTAGATTCTTGCTAGCTACGTTTCAACTTTTATCTTGCGAAGCTTTTTGGTTTTAGTTCTATAAATAATAGGGGAACCCTAGTCACCTGAGAACTCCAAGATGTAGGAGTTTCCTCTCTAACTCTCGGGTGAATTCTTCTCTAAATTTCTGAATGTAGGTTGCTACTATGAGGATTTCGATATTGTTTCTTAGACTGTATAGTAATGAAGTTATCCTTTTGTTTATATACTCTTTGTAATTTTAAGGGAAATCTAGTGTGTGAAGAAAGAATTTAACAGTCAAACCTTCATAAGGATTATAGGTAAGAGATGTTTTGTTTGGCCTTTGTCTACATCACAAAGTGCTAGGGTAAGGTAGTGTTTTTATTGAATGGTTAATGCATACGAGCTATGATTCGAGAATGTGTTTTAATTGACTGTTAATATGATGCCTTCATTTAAGAGTTGTGACGATAACTTTGGAGATGTTGTGATTGTTTTCATACATGTTTGATTATATTGTTAATAAGTTACATTTCATTAACTTGAGGATATCCCTACTATTGTATGTTCATGCATGTTAAACTGTTATCATATATCATGTATGTTTCATGCATCATGTTTTTCAAGTAAATAATAGTTTTCATGCATACATTTTCATGAATGACAAAAAAATATTTAAGAAACATAAGAAAGAATATGAAGGGTTGAGGAAAGGGTGTCCCAAAGGTTAGTCCTATGGGGGATAATCCCGTAAGCCCAGTTATGTTTGGGCTTGATCGAATTTCACCAAATGGTTATGCTTTGAATGCACAACACTAACTGATAGGGGTATACAAACCAAACCGGAACCAAAGAACCAAACCAGAATCACAGTTTTGGGTCTGTTCAGTTTAGTTTTGCACTTCAAATAACCAAATTTTGTTTCTGTTTATGAAGAACTGAAATTCTCAGTCCGATTTTTGGTTCCAGCTTCTCAGAAATGAAAAACCAAAACCGAACCGCAAACTATAATTTAGGGCTTCCAGCTTTTGTTCTGTTCGACACTTCAGCTGTAGTCCAGACTCCTGAGTCTCAATTTCAATCCCAAACGGAAAACGCTCCCGACTCTACATCTGCTGCAACTCTCATGTTCATCTTCGTCTTCAGTTCGTCTGTGTGTTCTTCTGCGTCTTTGTCTTTGATTCGTCTCCCGAACGGCGAATGCTTTGTTCGTCTTCGTCTTACGTCTTCATCTTAGGCTGCATCTTCTGTCTTCTATCTTCACAGAATCAAACATTTTGGTCGCTGGTTCGCTGCTCCATTCGCAGTTTGCAAACTTACACTCACAAGTTTGAAATAATTCATGATGTTGATTGCTGTAGTTTGTCAAATTTGTCATTCTGTTCTACCGAAGCTTGCATATCATATAAATGTTTGATATTTCTATTTATAGGTCCAGCTACATATAATTTGTTTCAAATTTGTGGTTTTACTTAATTTCAGACCATTTGTTCTCAAATTTGTGGTTCTGCCGAAGCCTGCAACTATATAGGTCCAGCTGAGGGTATGTAAGATTAACTTAAATCTAGCTAATCATATCGAGTTGATGTGGTTCTGCTTGAATTACTTAAATTGCTGAATTCTAATTCTGATTATGTTGAATTGTTATGGTTCTGCTTGAATTGCTTAATTCTGATTGTGATTCTGTTAAATTGCTATGGTTCTGCTTGAATTGCTGAATTCTTATTCTAATTCTGTTAAATTGTTGTGGTTCTGCCTGGTTCTGCTTGAGTTTCTAATTCTGTATGAATGGATTATTTTTCATTTGGCTAAAATTGATTCTGAAATGTTTCAAATTGTTGAAAATGTAGAGAATGGAAAGCTTTAATGAAATTGTAGAGAGTACTTCTGTTAACCCTATTACTTGTCAAACGAAGAGGAAAAAATCAGATGTTTGGAATCATATCACTATGATAGAAAGCATTGATATTAACAACCTTAGAGCAATATGTAATCATTGTTCACAGACATATGCATGTCATCTAACGAAGAATGGTACTTCAAGCTTGAGAAAACATATTAGTTGTTGTAGAAAATTGTTGGCAAGTGTAGATGTGAAGCAAAAGACTTTAATCTTCCAAAATATAGATAATATGGGATCAACTTCCAATCTTTTATCATTTAATAGTGCAACTTGCCGTAACTAGTGGCAAAAATGATTGTTATTGATGAAGTGCCTTTTAAGTTTGTTGAAGGAGAGGGTTTTAGAGCGTTGTTTCAATATGTGCAACTGAAATTTGTTGTACCCTCTAGAACTACGATTGCACGATATGTTGTTGGAATGTATAAGAAAGAAAAAATAAAGTTGAAAGAATACTTTAAAAACATATCACAATGAGTATGCTTGTCTACGAATACATGAACTTCAATTCAAAATTTGAATTATAGGGTTTTAACTGCGCATTATGTTGATAATGATTGGAATTTGCATAAGAAGATTATCAATTTTGTTTGATTGCAAATCATTAAGGTGAAACGATTAGTAAAGAAGTAGAAAGTTGTTTATTTGAATGAGGGGATTGAAAATATTTTGACAATCACAGTGGATAATACTTCTTCGAATGATGTGGCCATTTCATATTTGATTAAAAGTATTTAAAATTGGAATTGATTAGTTTTAAATAGGGAATACATGCATATGCAATGTTTTACACATATTTTGAATTTGATAGTATGTGATGGTTTAAAAACCATCAGGAATCTATCATGAGAGTACGTCGAGCTTTGAAGTATGTTCGATCTTCACTTGCAAGACTACAAAATTTTCATAAATGTGTTGAAAATGTTAAAATTGTGTGCAAAAGTAGTGTTTTTCTTGATGTGCCTACCAGATGGAATTCCACATATTTGATGCTGGAAAGTGCCAAAAAATTTGAAAAAGCTTTTGAGAAATTAAAGAAAACTGATATTCATTATCTTACTAATTTGGGAGGAGAAAGACCTCCCACTATAGAATATTGGGGTAATATTCGAGAACATGTCAAATTTTTGAAGATTTTTTATGATACGACTTTAAATGTTTCATCCTCCTTGCATGTTACTTCAAATATTTATGTTAGTGAAGTATGTAACTTGAAAATGGTTATCCAAGAGTATGTTGAATGTGATAATCCATAATTGAGGAGAATGGCTATTGGAATGCAAGGAAAGCTTGACAAATATTGGGGAAGCTATAATAAAATGAATATCTTGATGTATGTTGCAGTTGTATTATATCATAGATGTAAAACAAAGTTTTTGAAACATTTTCTTTCCATGGTAATGGATAATGATAAGACAAATGATTTGATCAACCAAGTACAATTAGTAATTGAAAGATTATATCTCGAGTATAAAGGTGCTTTGGGATTTGAAAATTCAGAAGAAAATTATAGTACTACACGTTTACCAACAACATCTACAATCTTGAGACAAAAGAGCAGTTTGAGCCACAACAAAAACAAGATATATGAGACGTTTTTTAGTCTCCACGAAGAACAAGATGTTTCAAATACTCGAACAGAACTTGATCAATATTTATATGAAGCGTTGGAAAGGTTTTCAGACAAACAAGATATTCTCATATGATGGAAATTGAATTCGTTGAAATTTCCAATTTTAAGCAAATTGGTAAGAGATATATTGGTTATTCCCATTTCTACTGTTGCATCGGAGTTAGCTTTTAGTAGTGGAGGACGGGTACTTGATTCATTTCGCAATTCTTTGTCCCCAAAGATTGTCGAGGCACTTATTTGCAATCAAAGCTAGATTCGATCATCAAAATATCAATCAATCAACTTTAATAATGGTCTGGATGAACCAGGTATTTTTTATATTGATAGTGTTTTTCCTTTATATTTGTTTTATTAATTACTATGTTTTATAAATTTTTTTTGAATTTATATTTTTCAGAGATTATACAAATTAATAAAGCTGATGAAGTGAATTAGTCAGAATTTAATTGTGACGACAACATATAACAAGGTATTTATATTTTTATTTATTTTGAACTATATTATCATGTCAATATCATTTTTATTTACTTGTGATGTTGTAGCATTCCAATATTCAATTGATTAATGTTTTTGAGATGTAGAGACTTGAAAATAACTAACTCAGTTGAGTATTTATATTTTAATTCATTTTTATTTTTTTATGATTATTATTTTTCAACTAATTACTTCAAACTTGTATTGTCTTTATTCTTTTGCAATTTATAATCCGAAATCTGAAAATACTAGACATTGGACAATAGAATTGGACATTACGAAATGCAATGATAATTTTTTTTATTGATAAATTTGAAGTTTTACAATTTTTTTTATTTTTGAATTTTTTTTTGTTTTGTAATTTTACTTTTTGGGTTTTTATACTTGTTTTTTCATTTTATATATTTGTTAGTTTATTTAAGGTTGTTTTATTTAAAGGGTAATGTGTGAATAGTGTACTTAATTAGGATTTTTTTTGTATTTTTAATTTTTATAAAATTTTATTATAATATTTAAAATAAATAAATAAATCTGGTTCCCAACCAGAACCGGAATCAAATTTCCAATTCGGTTCCGGTTCAGTTCTGGTTTCCCATATGACCAGTTTTAGATTTGGAAATCCAAAACAAAAACTAACTGGTTTAGTTTGGTTCAATTTTGAAGCCGAACCGAACCAGTCATGACCAGCAAGGGAGCGAGACAGAATGGGGAACGTCCCGGCCGAAATGACCAAATCACCCAACAGTTTTTCTCTTAAATTTTATTAATTAACAGCGAAAGACTTAAACTATTAGTTAATAGCCAGGGCCCAACGAACGTGGGCTTAACAAGTAATACCCCGACTTTTTATATCAAAATTTATTAAGAATAATTGGAAATTTATTAGGGGTATTTGAATTTATTGGATATTTATCGGGATATTACCAATGACGTAACCGTTTGGTTATAATTTAAGAGAATTTATTGAAGGTTTAATTGATGGAAATCAATTTAGGAAATGGAATTAAGAAATTTAAATTGGACCTCTAATAATCTGTTAACAATATTTGGATTAAATTGAGAATTTCAAATTGGGTCAGTTAATGCGTGATACTAATATTCAACTCTTAAATATGTTGTTCTTTTAATATTAATTAATTAAGGTTAAAAAAAGAGGGGGGGGGGGGGGGTGAAATTAAAAAGAGAAATTAAATAAAGAGGGGCTAAATTATTGGGGATTAAAAAACTTGAGGAATGGTTAAGTGGAGTATAAGTGAGGATTGAGCGTTAAATAACTGAATCGGTTTAGTTGGAGAACTGGGTCAGCTTTTCCTCATTTCGTCTAAGGGCCTTAGGCCAGACGAAATGAGATGGTGAGAAAGAGACAGAACGGGACAAGAGGGAGGGAGACGATCGGGAGAGGAGGGTCGCGAGCAAGGGTGAATGGCAGGAGGCCTCAGGCGATCCTCCTCCGTGTCGTGATGAGGAGTACGTCGTGGTCCGGCGAGTTGCAAGCTAGGGCTCAGTGTGTCGCGGGCGTCAGGTCGCGATTTTGGCGTTGGGTTGATGGTGGGAGGTGATTCCAGCCTCTGGTCGATGGTCGGAGCCTCGGGTCGTGGGGGTGCTCTAGTGGTTCGTGCTAGGACGGCCAAAGGCTAGGGTCCAGCCAGTGGTTCCCCAAGCACGAGCCGATCTTTTTCTTCTGGTCACCACTTTGCTGGAGATCTACAGTGTGTCATACATGCAGGGCACACTCTAAAAATTTCAGTGATGTTGTCGGGCATGCGGAGTGCAACGATCTGCTTGTGTTGGTTGCTGGAGAATAAAGACCGTGAACGAAGAATGTTGAAGTCTAAGGCTGAAGCTAGAGAAAAGTGTTGAGAAATATCAGAGAAGGGGAGAGCTGAAGGCTTGCTCTAGGGTGCCTCGATGAACTCCTAGAGTTCTCGGGTCTCCGTGAAGATGGATGCGGTGAGAGCTGGAGTGATGCTTCAAGTGAGTGTTAGGTCGTGTGTGGGCTAGGAATGGTGTTGAAATTGTTGACCGAGTAGTTGGAGCTGTTACTCTCGGGTCCTTCACAGGTCTATGTCAGGTAAGGTCTTCTCTTGGTTTTGAGAATTTATTGAAATTATAGAACTAATAGTAGATGATAACAGTGATGATTTATGCTCTGTTAAATTTGGGAGTTGTTTGATTTTGATGTGGATTTGTATCTGTCAAATGGTTGGGTTCTACTGTTGTTGAATTTAGCTTTGTAGTAAATGCAGTATATTGTTGGAAATGTGTTGAGAAAGATAAATGAGGAGATACTCTATGTTTATAGGACTGCATCTTCGTATATATGAGATGAAGAAATGAAATGAATGGAAGAGTTATGTTAGGATGGTAACGTATGATTAAAGGACAAATTTGAGATTGGTATGAAGTGTGAACATGCTCTGTTATTCAAATGGATATTGAGTTGGATTATGGAATGCTATAACCATAGAAGTTTTTAATTATGAAGGTATCGAAAGAAGGAGAAGGATAACGGTTAGGTGCTAAACGCGATATGTAACGACCCGAATTTTCATATATTTAAAAATGCATTAAATTTTGAGAAAACATATCAGAGTGCACGCCGAGCTGTTAGGAAAACTTTAAAACATTGCAGAAATAAATCATTTCGGAAATAAATCATTTTCATAAATAAAATTATTTGCAGAAGCGTAAATAATTATAGGAATGAACTAACCATTTAATTACAATTTAGAAAGAGAAAACTGAATTTAATTTAATTACAACTCAATTGTCTTGTACTGCTCGTAGTCTGGCCAACCACAAGCACGTAGGTGCAAATCCCTCATCGACTGCTTCTTCATTGCTCGAGGATTTCCACGCATCATGTGTACCTAAACTGCAACTAAGACGTGAGCCTAAAGGCCCAGTAAGAAAATGAGTTTATGAATATGAGATGTCACTCGAATTATTTGGAATGGGTCCGCCCCAAGCCACTAATTTAATTATGTATTTTAGGAATAGTACGGGTTTTAGGAATAGCTCGTACGTGGAGCATGGAGTTTGAGGAATCCTACGATTTCTAATTAATTATGTTAATTAGTCTTGTAATCCCGATAAGGGAAAGATTAGTTATTTTCCTCACTCAAGACATGTGGCCACCCCGTGGTGGTGTTCCTAATTGTTTCTAACATCATGAGACTACCCTAGAGGCACATACAAGGAAGTATATCAAACCATACAATAGTTGAATCGTAACAATATATTTAAAGAATGTTAACATGCTTGAGGAGTTGTGACCTAATTCATTAACATGCTCATATTAATTATCTTGTTTAGGTTAACTAATTTGACTAGGTTAATGCACCCAATTCATTACTAGCTTTTTATAAATTCACAACTAAACCAATAACTAATAAATTAGTTAAGCTCTTAATTAACATATTTATTAATTAAGTTAACCTAAACATGCTCAAGTTGTCGATTTATAACCGATTAATGTTTACAAGGCAACCAAACTAATAAAACAAACAGAGCCACCAACAAAGCAATTAACAACTAACAACAAACTAACAATTATCATAGAGAACGACAATACATCAAAAAACCATAACAGACATAAACATGCTCGACAAGACAAACCCATATTTTAGACAAACAATGCATTAATGAACAATAGCATGCTTGAAAAGTCTATATCCTATTTTATTTACTTGCTTATAATTATTATCTTGTTTAGGTTAGCTAGATTGATTAGGTTAATATGCTTGACAAATTAACAATAAGGTTAACATATTCTGTAGGTTAGTTGATTACGTTAGATATAAACATTCAATTTATATAACATGCTGAAGGATTTATTTACAACAAGGAACTCAACAATGATTCACAGCGGATATCCAAGTCAAGGCACCAACAGTAAGGAAATCATCTTTAAAGCTACGCAGTATCAACAGAGAATTTACAGCAACATACAGAACAGTCAAGCATGGATAAACATACAGGTTCACACAATCACAGAGAGCTATCGCACAGAGCATCCAAAGCATATAACCAACATGCATAGACAATATCACATAGCAATATAATATGCGTTCTACACTATCAACATCAACAGTTAGCATTCCAGTATCACCAATAAAGCAAACACTAACTATGGAAACCAACTAACAGAAAACTACAGAGAACTAACCTACAACTAACAAGCATATAAACATGCAGAGTATCATAGAAAACATACTTGCAGTGTAAGGCCTCCACCTGGATAAGAACATACCCAAGTTCTTACCTCAAAGCTTTAATGCACAATAGCAGTTAGTTGTTATTCTTCTTCTCTTCTTCTTTGTACCTAACAACACCCACACAATAAGTGCCCAAACAAAGTCAATGACCAATACTAATACCCAAGAAGGGTGTGACACCAATGACACAACTATCAATCAATGTACTACTTAGTTTTTGATATTCAAAATATATTAATCCAATCCAGCAATAGTATTGTCAAACAGAGAATATCATCCATAAACCAAATCAAGACAATCGTAACAGTCAACAACAACAACCAATGCATTTCATTATATTTCATCTTAACAAAACAATAGTTGAATCTTCCAAACGTTTAAAGCATTTATCAATGTGCATAATACTCACTTAATTCTCACACTATTCCCACAATACATTATACTTGATATTAACCAACATAAACATTAGACCAGTAGATCATCCAACGTAAATGATTAACCAACCAATTCCAGCATATCAACATTCCATTGCAAAAATATAGCAAACATTAAGCTATAACTAACTTGCAAATTAATAACATTTGATAATTCACGGATAAGCTTCACATATCACTTTCCTTATATCTCAATGCAGTCAATCATGCAGCGAGTCCAATTTCAATAATCAATTAAAAGTCTCAACTCATTATTAGTTTGTAAAAATCACAAAACACAACTCACACTACGTAACTATAATCAACAGAGCAGTAACATCCAAAGAATTATTCAGCCAATAACGATCAAGTGGATAACACAATCCAAACATAGCATTTCCATATATTTCAATATTCAGAGTTCCTATCTAACATTTTTGAAATCCAATAATAAATTAAACGTAATACTCACAACAACACACGGAGTATAAAATCCAACAACACACACAATTATCCTTTTTAAATTTCCAACCAATTAGAGTGCATAATCAACATCACAACTTGGAAAACTCGAACTAACAGATCACTAAGCATACACTCAACATCTTATTAACCAACCCACAGATTATTAACCAACCAACCTTTCCAACACTAACCATGTAGAAGCCATCAACAGAGAGTGTTCAAACTCACACTAACCATGCAGAAGAAATCAAAAGTGGGTGTTCATGCTATACAGAGTAAATTCTTAACTCATTCATCCAAGATTTCAACAATAGTTACCACCCAACCAAGGAAATGTATAATCACAGAGACTGACAATCACCCAACAAAATTCAAAGACAGAGAAATTGAAGAGGAACTCACTAGCAACCCATGAAGCTCTCGGCCAACCCCAGCTCTAGAGAAATCCCTTAGTTTCTTCTCCTTTCTCAGAGAAGAGGACTCCCCTGCCCTTTGTTCTCCAACAATGACCGACAATCCCCTCCAACTTTTCAGAAGATACACCCCACACCCGACATGCTGTCAGTTTCATCAGGGCAAAGCCAGAGAAGTACCTGTTCTAGCCGAACTGCAACTGGGTCACAGCTGCTCCACCCGAACCGAAAGCTGGACCATTGGCCTCGGATTGGTCTAGCCCGAACTGGAAGCCACGCCAGCATCCCCTCACAAACCGCGAGCCACGCTTGCCCGACGCGACGAACACCGAAATCACTGCCCCCTACATCCCATCAGAAGCCGAGCTACTAGCACCCTTGAATCACCGCTGGAAAACGCTGCAGCGGAAGTCCCGAACTCGCGAGCCCTAAATCGCTGTCATCCCGTTGCCAGCTCCCTGCTCCACACGCCCTTGGACGTCGTTCCTTCGTCACTGGTCCCGTTCGCTTGCCGGCGCATTCCTCATCCCGATCTCTCTGCCTTGTCTCTCCCTTTCTCCCCTGTCTCCCTCTCTTGATCATCTCTTGTTCGGGTCCATGAACAACACATAGAGAATGGCCATGTGTTGTTCAATGCACTGGACCGGTTCTTGCTTAATTGGTTTATCCACTCAATACTTAATCCCCTTTATTAATTTACCCACTTACTTAATTAAGTTAAATCAAATTTATTTATTTACTTTAAAATACCCTTCAATTGATTTAATTTAGAAAATTAAATCCAATTTTATTCCTTATCACTAAAATACCCCTAGGCCTAATGCTCCTAATACGCCCTGTAATATCCCGATAATTAAAAATATCAGGTATTACACGATATAGCTTCAAGGTAAGGAAAATTGGTGTGTCTTGGCCATGTGGAGGCCTTGCACCGCAAGTGTGTCTGTGAATTTTATGTTTTGTTCTTGATATGTTTAGTTCCCTGTTTCTATACTGTGATCGATTCCTTGCTCATAGTTTCCTTGGATGATAGTGTTGATGATAGTATAGAATTGTTAGTGTTTAGCTGATTGTAGTCGTGTGATAATTCCTTGATGGCTCTGTGCGTCAAATGCTTTATTTGCTCCGTGGATTACCTTACGGATTGGTTATTTTCTCTATTGGCGTTGCTTTCCTTTGTTGGTTAGTTTCCTGCAAAATTTGATATAGGCTACTATAATATCTTGTAATTACTTCCTTAACTACATGTGAGTTCTGAAATCATGGTCAAGATGAAAGTGGAATAAGTGAATGATAGATGATTATGTGAAGTCCGAAATTGAGCTAAGAGTCCTATGTTGCATTTAAATGTTTACTCGCGGTTTAGTTATAATGTTGTTATTTCTTTCGTTGTTGTTTTCCCATCATTTATTTGTTATGCACCCTTAATCGTAGCATGCTTAATTAACTATGATAATAAATTAGGATGAGCATTAGAATGTTAATCAATTTATTTGTTATGCACCCTTAATCGTAGCATGCTTAATTGAGTATGGTAATAAATTAGGATGAGCATTAGAATGTTAATCAATTTAGTTAATCGTTAATCAATTGAGCATGTTAATCAATTTAGTCAATCTAATTATGTAAACAACTTGATTAGTCTAAACATGTGATCAACCCATTTAAGTTAATTAGAATAGACTAGCATGTATTCTTTGAGTAACCACTTGCACGTTTAACTAATTGACCAACATGTTTAAATTAACTAACTAGTATGTTGAAATAGCATGTGTAAATCAATTGGTAGTATGTTTAATTATTAATCAATTAAAATCCTGATTGTAACTATCACTTGAGCATGTTAGATAAATAAACTAGCATTTATTAATTGTACTCAAGCATGTTAATTTACGTAGACATTGATGGTAGATGACTTAATTATACTTTACTTGAGCATGTAAATCTACTAGAATAACCAATTACAAACTTGAGCATGTAATTAATTAGAGCGAAATTAGCATGTAATTAACTTAGTCATGCCATGCTTACTTATTAACTAGACTATCATGCTTAGTTATTAATTAGGCTAAGTTATTTTGTTGTCAAGCATGTTAATCATAATTAGTAAGCATGTTAATTAACTAGGAAGCATGAAATCCACACCGGATGAAAGTATGTAACCTACCTCGGATAACAAACTATAATGATCACCTAGAATAATGAATGTAGGAAACATGTAAAATGACTAGGAGACCAATTAAAATACTTAGAATGTTTTGAATTCTCCTTCTATGCTTCACTATTTACGATTCAATATTACGATTGTTCTCTGTGTGTGCTAATTTCTGTTGTTCATTTTATGCATTTTAAATTCCTGTTATTTATAGTTACCTTTAATTCAATGCGCACTTCAATTTCTGTCAAAGTTATGTCATCAAGCATTATGCATCATGCTAAGTTGAGAATGTATGAGCATGCATCATGTTAATAGAAAACCATAGGGAGTGCCACTTTGGGGTGGTACTCACACATGCATGAGTGAGGAAAAATGTTATGGAATAAGGAAGGAGAAAACATTCAGGATGAGCGGAATATGTCTATTACTGGAATAAAGCCCAGAGGGCAAGATACGCCCGAAGGAAAAAGAACGTTCAAGATGGGCGGGATACGTCTATCACTGAGGAAACAGTCTCAAGGGTGGGATACGCCTGAAAGGAAAAGAAAAGGAAAAGGGAGTTGGGGGCGGATGGGTAACGGATCTAGTCTACGGCCAGGTGAAGCCCCCTACCTTGACGGGAACAGGGACTTAGTCGTAAGTAAAGGGTTAAGTCCGATCAACTATTCCATCCACTAAGAACCCTCCAATCTCCATCTCAACGTACGAGTAATGAACGAACAAATGAACAAACGAATGAACATAATGAAAGGATTGGTTTGGGTGGCCCCCATTCCAACAAGGACTAAAGAGAGACATTTCATAATTGCATTAAGCCCTTTTTCCTTACTAAGCCATTAGGCTCACGTATTACTTGCAGTGTAGTTACAAACGACGAATAGACAATAATAGCAGAGGTGAAGGATTTGCACGGGTGAGATTGAGGCTAGCCAGACTATAGAGTAAAATGAGAAATGGTTGTAATCACATAAGTTTTATTATATTGTATTCCATTATTTTGTTTCTTCTTTAAATGATTCATTACGCTTCCGCAAGGTTTTGATAAATCCGCTATGTTTTCATAAAAAGGTTTTATAACGCTTCCGCACATTTTATCAATTGGTGTTTATAATGAGTTTAAAGAAAGAGTCAGTAGCGATCCGGTTAGACGCGCTCTAATACGTTTTGTTTTAAAATGAAAAAGAAATTTTAAATTTTTACGTATTTTAAAGGAATTACGAAAATCCTGGTCGTTACATAACAGGTCCAACAAGTGATATCATATAGCAAGTAATATAATCCAAAATGAAATAATTGTGCGGAAAGTAAATTACAGATTACAGTTATCCAACTAAAGTATACCTCACAAAATATCTCTCAAGGGAGAATGCTACAGTAAATATAAAACTTCTCTGGATCTAAATGTGATTGCCAACTGGAAATCCGATTAATAAAATCCTGAAAGGTGTCTGTAAAGTCTGGCCTTTAAAGGCCCAAACGAAAAAAAAAATACATTCTCTGATACTTTGAAACACCCCATTTCAAGGGGTGTTTGCCAAAAATGGGGGAAAGACTCCCCTTTATCAGCTACAGAAGGAGAAGAGGTTGAGCCCCACTCAACTCTCCTCCGACTTTGCAATTCCTTCTCTAGCATGCGATCAGGTCTAGGCGAGTTTTTTCTCTCGGTCGAGTTATCCGCGGTAAGTCCATCCTCAACTTTTAATATGATTTTCCTTGCTCCTTGGTACTCAATGTTAATGGAAGGTTTACTTCCCTAGAATCGGAAGACGTAGGGCTTTGGGATGTTCTTTTTCTGGCGAGCATAGAACATAAGGATTTGATTTCATCAGTGTACATCGATGGTAAGTTTAGGCTCTCTCTTCTCTAATTTCTGTTCTGTTCTTCACAAAAACAGATTTTTATGGATATAATCACTTCAAAGGTTAGAGCTTGAAGGTTGATTTAATTGTTTGAGGCTTGGACAGTGCAAGAATTCTCTAAGGAATTGTAAGCTGTGAATTTAAAGGTATGAAAAATCAAATTTTCCCCAAATCGGATTTCGTTTATGCTCACTTTGTTGGTCTGAAGTATTAATATAGATTACATCTATTGACTTCATTTTTTAAATGAATTATTGAATTCTATATACAATATCGTTGATTGATAATATGGGGAAAATGTTCTAGTCATTGTATGCCATTTTTCGTCAATGTTAAACGTCGGACAACGGCTTAGCTAACACTGAGTCGCGCTGCACATGCTAAGAACTCATCGTATTCGATCGATGGGTAACTGGCCAGAGGCAATCTTTTAGCTAAATGAATCGGAAGTGTTATGTCGATACGGTGAATGGCAAGGTCGTCTACATTGAGGGGAAGGTTGGACCTCCCTCTCTGCAGGTTACAAAACAGACCCACAGATGGACCATGGGCTGTGATATGATGTATGGGCCAAGTTTAAGCCTTGGGACTTATAACAAATAGATCAGACCTCATTGGGCCTGTTTTGGAGTTTCTCTTTCACCCATTTGAAAATTTAATAATATTGGGATTCAAAGTTAACCCACAAAAATTTCCAACTTTATTTTAGGTACCCAAAAATTCAACTAAGTCGTGGAATCTATAAAATTGGACACTTTGAGCAATTGGGCTTGAATCAAAATAACCCACTTCGAGGTAGGAATTAATACTATGTACTATATTTGCATTTTATTTTAAAAATAATTATTTTGAGACATCTCTCAGATTTTAACGATGCAATTATTTCCATAATCGTCGGATTATTTTTATTATAATTAATTTTCACACATTCCCCCGTACATAATGTGTTTGTTTGTTATTGAATCGGGTAATAGGAGATTTTTTAAAAATGTCCTTGGGTTCGAATCCCTAAAGTGCAAATAGGTAATATGACAGTTGTATGTACTGTGTCCTTGGGTTGCGAATCCCTAAACCTGATCAGGGTGTTATCTGGCTTTTGCAACTGTAAGTGGCTCCATTTTCACTATGACTTTAATTAGTACAACAATGGTGTGTTTTGACTACATACCACATATTAGTGGATCATTTTAAACACGTGTCTTTTTGTATAATTTTCTTTAAAAATTGAATTTTATAAAATGTGATCTTAAATTTTATACATGCTTAATAAAAATCTTTTTTTTTTAAATTTGAAAATTTTAAATCCCTACTGAGTTTAGTCAACTCATCCCTATAACAAATTTTCAAGAAATTATCAGCCAGACTTCCAGTTGTCGAGACAAGATTAAATCCGGCAGAGTCATTTAGTTTCTATCATTTTAATAAGTTTCTTGAGAGACTTTTAGTGAGGTATACTAATTTATTTGGATAACTGTAATCCTTAAATTCTTAATTTATCTTTCCGCACATTTTTTTTCTTTTATTTGGATTATATTTCTTCATTATCTGCTTTCACTTTTGGATCTTTTAAGCCATTGTATTTTGGGCCTTGACTTTAAATGAATAGATTTTAGTCTTCCGCTGCTAATTATTTAATTTAAGTGAAATGAGTCGGATGATTCGGTCCTCTTGGACCAAGTCATTTCCCGTTTTGTCTCAGGTCATTTGCGGGTCATGACAGTGTCATTGAGGTGAGTTGACTAAACTCAATAGGGATTATGTTTTTTTTAAAAAAAATTTAATTAAAATAATATTTAAGCATGCCTGAATTTAAAACTTACGTTTTATAAATTCCTTTTAGAAAAAGATGTACAAAAAAGAATGTGTGTGAAATCACCGACTAATATATGGTATGTAATTAATGAGCTACTTTTATTTTCATGTGATTTGATAGTAGAATTTAATCCATTATTCGACAATTTCAAATTGCTACAATCATGTTCAAGAGATTTAAATGAAGCATTAGAATCATCAATCATGCTTTTCAATTTAACAGTTTGATCCTCAAAAGATTTATCTAAATTTGTATGTTTTTTCATTAAACTGTTATGCTCCTTTTCAATAACTTATATTTTTCCTTAAGCTCATTCAAACTTTTTAGCAATTCATTTAGTAAATCTCCATTATCATCACTATTAGATTCGGAATCGCTATAGTAGTTTGTTACCTCAATTTCATCTTTATTGGCCATGAAGCAAGAGATGGCGACCTTCTCCTCTTTTTCGGAAGATGAGCTTTCTTCGCATTTATCCGATCAATTTGTGCCTACATGTGTTAGTTCAAGAGATTTCCATATATCGAAAGCACTAACACAAGATTGAACTTTATCAAATTCATGCTTACTTAAGGCACTATATAAAATATTCATGGCTTTAGCATTTAAGTTCCAATTGTGCTTATCTATATCATTGAAATCACAACATGGTCTAGGATGAGTTATTCCTTTTTCAATGATTTTCGAAAGAGTGTAATCAATAGATTGTATAAATACTTTCATTCTACACTTCCAAGTCAAATAATTAGAACCATCAAAGTGTGGAGATGTAGATGTGCATTGACTTTCAACAATCCTATTGAAATCCATAATATGCGTGTATAGAGAATTTCAATCAATGAAATTCAACTAAATTTCAACAATGAAATTCAATCAAATATATACAATAGATGCAACTCACCAAATTTTAGCAATGTGCACAAAATATCACACAAAAATTTAAATCCCCTGCTCTGATACCAATTGTAGGTTCGATATACGCCTATAGAGTGGGGGTGAATATAGCGTTTCTAAATTTTTCATGCACTATTTGTTTTACTATCCTTAAGTGATTTATTACAAATAACTCATACAATTAAAAAAAATGATGTAAAGAGTAAGGGATATAGAATTACACACAAGATTGTTTACACGGTTCGGCAAACTCGCCTATGTCCATGCTCCAAATTCCACTTGGAGATCCACTAATTAATTGACTTACAGATGTCAATTAAACCGTTTACAGAGACTTATTCTAAGTACGTCACCCTTTGACTATTACGGGTCATCAACCTAAATTTGAATATTGCGGGTAGTCACCCGTTGATTGAACTTCCATGAGTTTAATCGAGCCGTTGAGTATTTAGGGTTGTCACCCTTGTGTGATGAATTCTTAAGGAATCACCCTTTACAATTTAGTGCAAATATAGAATATGGATATTAAAGCACAAATCTAAAATTCTCCCAAATTAATTCGCAAGTTAGGAATAGGGAGAATTGGATTTACAATAATAGCTCACAAATATTCGATTTTTAATTTTGGCAGGGCTTCGTCTCGAATATCCGATCATTGTAGAGAGCTTGGAGTGATCTCATATTTAAAGGTAGTGGACTTTCGGATCATCCTCACCTAGTTTTAGATGTCTGCATGTAGCCGTTGGAAAATATCCGTTAAAATCCATTCGTTAGAAATATAGCCGCTATGCACAAAACTGGGTATTTGCAGACGTGAGATCTCGTCCTTGTGGAGTCCGCACTTGTCCGAATAGACACCTTCGAACACAAAATTTCATCCTCATGTTGTCAATGTTTCTTCCAAAGATTTCCTCAATTTGTACAGATTCTAAACAGCCGAGTCTGCCTTCATCCTCCTCCATCCACGTGTCGTCCGAAAGTCACCTTCGGATGCCATATTTTGTCTGCATGTCAACAAGGTCTCGTCCGAAGGGCACCTTGAAAATTACATATTCAAATCGTCTGTGTCTGCATCTGTCCACACCCCATCCGCCCCTCGTCCGCTAGAACAGCCTTCAGGTTGGGACCAAAGTCTTGTCCTCGTCTCGTCGTGGAGTTTGCAATTCTGGACTGGTTCGAACGCAGATTCTCATCCGCATCAATCCACGCACGTCCGCAAGAACACATAACAGATTGGGATGAGTTTTCACTTTCGCATGTCGTCCACAACTCACTTTAATTTCACCCCTGAACTATATTGAGTCCCTAAAAAATATCCAACACTACATGGACTCAAGTAAACATGTTAGAACAATTATAATACCTATTTTGAGGGTATTTTCAATAAACACGGATATAAATATAATTATAAAATGATAAAAATAATATCCAAAAAATACACAATTTAATTAATAAAACATTAAATACATTATCCATAAAAACTCAATTAACCAACTTATTATTCGACGACAAAGAGACATTAATCTATTATGAATGTATACTGATTCCTCCTAGCTCACGGTTCCATCCACCAGAGAAAAATCTCAGCTTCCTGCCTCTTTCTCACTTTCTCTTCCTCTTATCTTCTCTATGTTCTTCTCTTTTCACTTCACAACCCTAGGCTTCCAACTCCAGAAGGCAAACACTCTCTGCTAACTCCCATAGGGCATAGAGTATATTGCACTCGCGCATGCCCGACCAACTATACTCGAGGAATTCTCCTCAAACCCGCCAGCAGCTTGTCGTCCATGTTCAATCCATCGAGCCACACGCTGTCGGCTCCCATTAATCTCCATAATCGGTAGTGTACAATCTAGCTAGAAAGGAAGGCCAATGTGGAAGATTCCCCTCGGCAGGCACGGTTCAACCCGAACCGAGTCAAACCAGAATCGGTTGCACTCGGGTCGTAAGTCACGCCACACCTGACCGAAACTGTACCCCTGCCATCGCGAGAACGCCGAACGAAAATCGACACTGCAATTACTCCCTGCAAACGACAAATCAGCAGAAAACAGAGGAGGAAGAATCGGCTGGCTTACCACGAACCGACGCCAGAGAACACCACCCGAGGGAGTCTCGAACTTGAGCCCTAACCTCCCGCAACCGATCGTCGCCGCCGCAGCTCGACAACCCGCCGTGAAGGAGTCGCTCGAGCGCTCCCGATCTCCTCGCAAACTCTCAGTCTCCATCTCCCCATTCCCAATCTCTCTCTCTCTCCCTGTCGTCACCTCCTCGCAAGTCACGCCACACCTGACCGAAACCGCACCCCTGCCATCGCGAGAATGCCGAACGAAAATCGACACCGCAATCACTCCCTGCAAACGACAAATCAACAGAAAACAGAGGAGGAAGAATCGGCTGGCTTACCACGAACCGACGCCAGAGAACACCACCCAAGGGAGTCTCGAACTTGAGCCCTAACCTCCCGCAACCAACCGTCGTCGTCGCAGCTCGATAACCCGCCGTGAAGGAGCCGCTCGAGCGCTCCCG
>CM039472.1:24502267-24582724 GCA_022433065.1 Begonia loranthoides
ATTCGGGGTAAGGATTAAGAGTGTTTTGGCCATTAAGGCCCTACACCACAAGTATGGGTGCGTGCGTTTTACGTTAATTTTCTTAACGCTGGGTGTTAGATGATGCTAGTTGGTTTTAGATGATGAATGCTTGAATGAACTTGTTGTTATTATCCCCTGTGTTGACTCGCCATGAATATCTGATATTTCCCTGCTGGTGATTCGTGGTTTCCCTTGCCATTTCCTTGTTATATTCTTGTTATTTGTTATTAGCTCTCTGTTACAAATGCTTAGAACAAGAAATGATTATACAAATGGGTTAAGTTAGAAATGTTTAGACCGATGAAAAATGACTCATTCCTTGTTGTTACTGTTTGTTTAGTTAAAATGATATTTCTGTTGTTATTGCTACACTACCACTTGATTTCCTTACTTTCTATCTAGCATATTTCTTTGCTAATCAATTTAAGTTAACTGTGAATTAATTCAACATATTAAATTGATTTAAGTATGTTGATTTTTACCTAAGCTTATTAGCCAGTTTAGTTAGAATGATCAACCTAGCAACAATTGAACCTGTAAACCAATTGAGTAGATTTGGATATAATAATCAACCAAGCATAAAGTAAATTAACTAACTAGACTTGATGCATGTAAAGTTACTTAGGAAATAATGATAGACAATGCGATGGTGCTTACTTGACGCATGTAATTGGCTTAGATAATATAAACAAGTAACTGGACTAATATGTGACCACTAGTACATTTAATTAGCATGTATAAATCAATTAGCGGCATGTTAGCTAATTAGGATAATTGACTTTAATGAAACTGGAGCATGTTAGATAAACTAGCAATTATTAATTGGATTCAAGTAGGTAAACTAATGAGGAATAATAATTGTATGAGCACGAACATGTAACTAGTTAGATTAGTTAACTAACATGTTTAAACTCAATAACTAGCATGTCTAAACTTCTCTAGCATGTTAATTAATTTAGGTAATAATAATAGATAATGTATTGATATGCGCTTGATGCATGTAATCGATTAGGATAACTAATGATTGTTATTACTCATTAGCATGCCAATTAACTAAAGTAATTAACTAGAGTAATAATTGTAATTCATTTTTGAGCATGTAAACAAATTAGGATAACCAACGAGATTAACAATGGTAATTGAACCTGAACACGATTAGTTAACTAGGATAAAAGTACGAAATTAACTCTCGAGCACGTTAACTAGGTTATCCTTCCTTTATTGTTGTGAATTATATATATCTAAGCATGTTCCTCATCGTCAATACTTTTCCTCACGTGTGCCTTTGATTTTTGTTGTACCTTCCATTATGTACTTCACCTCCTTTTATATATGCTTTCATTTACAATTTGCTTTCAAATTACTTTATTTCAATCAATTACGTAATCGAAACTTTACTTTTCTAAAGAGTATAATGATTAAAATGATGAAAAGAGGATGAAGTAAACGTGAAAGAGTTAAGGGTTTCATTGACTAAATGAATGAATGTTTTATGAACGCTTTTATTATTGTTTTATTGTATTGATTTCGATAGCTAAGTAGTATAAAAGCATGAAAACAACATAGGATCATGTTAATAACTGAATAGAATAATAGCTTAGAAATATAAATGAAGGAAGCATGAAAATGGACTAGGAAATTAATTAGAAGAATTAACATATCGATTTATAGTATTGTGTTCTAATAGTTCAAGCATGCATTCCTTGTTTAAATTCATTATATGTGTTGAGCGTGCTTTTCCATTTGGTTGGTTACTTTTCATATTAAATGTACTTTCAATTCCAGTTACTTCTATTTTAATGTGCACGTTCAATTACTGTTATTCTTTTATATGCATTTTCAATTACCGTTACTTTATTTAAATGTGAACTTCAATTTCTATGAATGTTATATTGTGAAGCATTATGCATCATGTTAGGTTGGGAATGTAGCTTCAAGCATCATGTAATAGAAACAAAGTAGGAAGTACTTCCACGGGGTGGTACTCACATGCATGGTAAGGAAAGTAAAATGATAAGAAAAGACGAAGGAAATGAATGAAAAGAAAAGGGAGTTAGGAGGCCGATGGGTAGCGGTCCTAGTCTGATAATTAGGAAATACCCCTACCATATCGGGAACGGGACCTAGTTATCCATAGGGGAGTTTAGGTCCAACCCACTATACCATCCTATACGGGTTCTTCTAATCTCCAGCTCGAAGTACGAGTAAAGAAAGAAAGAAAGAAAGAAAACGTAAATGAAAGAATTGGTTTGGGTGGCCCTCATTCCAAATGAATTAAAGAGAGACATTTCATAATTGCATTTCCCTTTTTCCTTACGAAGCCCTTTGGGCTTACAGTTGCTTGTGGTGTAGATGTAGGTACTAGTACACTATGAGGAATGCATGGACTAAGAGTAGCGAAAGATAAAGGACAAACAATAGCAAGCAGGGATGATGGGTTTGCACGCGCAAGGGAGGTCGTGGCTGGCCAGGCATATGAAATGGGTAAAAGAGAAACCGTGTTAATTAAGTTAAGTTTTAAGTATTGTAATTAAGTCACGCAGTAAATCGTATAAAAGTAGTATTTCAATGGTTTAGTATTTCTTCTTTCAACTAGTTATTTACACTTCTGCCAAGTTTTAAATAAACGATAATTTTATTTACACTTCCGCATAAGTCTTTGCTAAATGGGATTTTATATTGAGTTTTACGAATGGTCGGTAGCGATTCGATTAATGTCGCACTCTGATTTCTTTCAAAAAGAAATTTTAAATTTTCACACATTCTCAAGGATTTACAAAAATCCGGGTCGTTACACTACTCATAGATTTGCTTGATAAAAGAACGAAATCACCATCAGTAACAACACTGGAAATCCTTCAGCCATTACTTCATATTTCTCACCCATTTAAGCATCTCCTCTTTTGGTTCATTCAAAGCTCAACCCAATACTTTCACTACTTCTCCATTGACGTGAACATTCCAATGACAGCAATAAAAGAATATACAGAGAACACCAACAGGAAGCAGTAAAGGAATACAGTCATTCAGCAGAAATGAAACGCAACAACAAATCAGTAGATCATCTAAAGAAAACATGGAAGTTAAGGTGTCTAATAGCAACTATACAGCAAATCCTTAAGGCAGTTACAGAAACTATAAAATCTTCACACACACGCACTCTATACTTGGGTGTAGGGCCTCCACCTAGCCAAAACAACCCATATCCTTACCCTTATTGGTTGTTCTTCAGCAGCTCCCTTCTGTGACCACACCCACACAGGAACCACTCCAACAGCAAGACTCAAACGAGGAAGGAGATGCATTCTGGAGAAGGGTATTGGCAAGCTAAATAGGAGGGAGTCCTCCTGGTGGGATTTTGTGTCGAGGGCTGCGATTTCTATTGGTTGGGCGTCGTTCTCTTCTGATTTTAAATTCTTTTTGTTGCTGATCTGCGATGATTCAAATGAGTGCGGACGAGGTCTTCACGTCCACATTCGTCTGCGAGACCAAATCTCTTAGGCCAAATTATGGCCTCGAACGAGAAATGGCATCCCCATTCTCATCCATATCGTCCGAAATTGGCATTCGGACGCCATTTGGCATCCGCATGTTGTTCGTATGTATCGTCCAAATGTGTCCAAGAATTGGACAGATTCAATTCGGATGATGCCTCCCCTCATCTGCCTTCGTCCGAAAGTCTCCAAACTTGGACAGATTCGATGCGGACGCGTCTTGCCCTCGCCTGCATCATCCGCACTTTTGTCCGCAAGACGACAGGGTAAGCCCAGGACGCGAGAATTCGTCCTGCCCTCATCCTCAAGTGCTCATGCGGACGCCGATCCTTGTTCACGTGGTGTCCGTAGGCATCTGAATTCCCCAGATTTCCATTTTCTTCTCATTTTTCTACTAATTTTTATCTATGTATTAATTTTACCCATACACACTGGTCATAATTTAACACGTAGAGAAATAGAATGTACCATATAATTATCTCCAAGCTCAATTACATCGCTTACACGGAAAAATTAGTATCGGGCTGTTACATAATTTAAATCCTCTTTCTACCAAATTAAATTCCTCTTTAATAATTTAATTAAATCCTTCATTTAATTAAATTATTCTCAACCTGATTCCAACTCCCGATTAATAATCCAATAAATTACTTCTTCCAAATTAATCCTTAATCATCATCTGATAAATTCTCGAAATAATAATTTATCGGCTACGTCTTTGGTAATACCCCAATAATTATCCAATTAATTCAAATACCCTTAATTATTTTCCAACTATCCTTATTAAATCTCGATATAAAATTCGGGGTATTACATTTTATATGTGCGATAAATCACCTAGGGTGAGAAAAATATATATCACACGAAAAAATTTAGTGTCGTCTAATTCACACCTTCCTATAAGTGGACAACAATCCTAACAAGATGAGACAAATATTATTAAATTTATTGATGAAAACTCGATGAAACACTAGAAAATTTAAATTATGATAACTAAATTGAGAAAAATGAAATTATGATGATAAAAGTGAAACGAATTGTAAATTATAAGAACCATATTAATTCCCTATTTAAAATTAAATTAATTTAGGTTAAATAGAACTTAACATGATTAAATTAAATAGTGTATTCCATATATATACATATATAACTGACGCGAATTAAAAGGTTGTCATGTACAACTTTTGATTGTAGTTAATGAGAAAAGAGAGGCCTATTTAAGAAAATAAAAACTATGAGAATTTTACAAAAACCGTTAAGGTAAAATATATTTTTTGGTCTTCCTAGTTTAATATAGTTTTTGTACTTTAATTTTTTATGAAAGTCTTTATAGTTCAATTTTGTTTTCAACAATCTTCCAATCTAATCTAATTTTATCATTACATTTATTAAAAAAAAACTACTATGTAATTTTAACTTGTTATTGATCTATGTTAGTTAAAATTCTTAATTGTAATAAGGGAAATTAGCAAATCAACCACTATAATTTGTGATCAATGATAAGTCAACCACTAACGTATTTTCACTAATAACTTAACAACTGAACTATGAGAAATAGATGACGCAAATATCGTTGTTATGTTCTCCGTTAAACGTTTTAATTTTCATCCTAAGGCGGAACGCTATACGTTCCTCAGCGAAACATTAGTGCTGCGGAATGTAAGTACTAATTAAAATGTATACTTGTCTATCGCTCCCCCCGCGCGGAACGTCATACTTTATGTCGCGGAATGACAACTTTCCACCGCATAATGATAACTTTCTGCCTCAGAAGATCATGCATCGTTCTGCCTTTCGTTGCCCTACTATATATAATTGACATTCCGCACTTCCGTGAGTTCACCAATTTCTTCAGCCAATCCTGAGTTCCTCAGTGAACCTTCGTACTTTCAGAGCGATTTCTCACTATTTCATCCATTCCAATGGATTCTCGGACAATTAAATTGACTCTCAAGCGTAAGGCTTCTCCGTTGTAGTCTCAGCCTTAACCTCAGCCAGTCTTAGCTTCCAGGATTAGACTTCTAAATCTCCTCGCCATACGACCATTGAGCTTGTATTGCTCATTGTCATCCCCTTCATTCATTTTTTGGGCTCATTTCTTACCCTTCTAACAAGGCTTAGTGTAATGTTCACATTAAAATTCTTCCTGACTGTTTCAATTATGGAAAAAATGTCTTAGTTGGCCTAACTTTTAAATTTGTCCAAGTAATGCGTTGCCACCCATTTGGTAGAGGTATGGTGGCTTTTCATCTTTCTTGTGCAAGTGTGAACGTTATTATAACTATTTATTTGAAACGTCTGTTCACCTTGCATTTTTTAGACGTGCATCTTTCTTGGCAAACAATCCTCAACCGATGAGAGTCACTATGAGTGAATTTTATTCTGTACCCATTTTTCAATGCATGATCCACGATTTTTTCTCTAATTTGATTCAAAGAGCTATACTTCTTGCCCAGACACATATCAGTGAAAGAACATGCTGCTTGTGGTGGTCGTTGAGGCCTACTATCGCCCATGTCTTTGTCACTGGATTCATATAATGAATAGAGTTCCTCATCGTCTAGAGTTACCAAGATGGAATGCATCACTATAGCAACTTTATCTCCAAATGCACATACATCATGTGCCAAGACTGTGGACGTGGGCTCCACTTCAAATGGACAGTTAACGGATTCTTGAACACTCCTAAACGCCATTGATGTTCAACAATTACTAACGCTTCAATTTCTTCTGGATGTGGTACACTTCAGCTCTTATAAAAGCTCTAGGGTTCGATAATCACTGAGGAAATTGTGATGAGTGTAGTGTAAATTTATATAAGATGGATGATGTATAACATTTCGCCTAGGAATTTTGATGTTCCACAGTGGAATGTCAACATTCTGCGACAGAAAGTATGACGTTCCGTAAGAGGAACGACAAACAAGGAGAAACATTTATTCGTAATGACGTTCCTCCGAAGAAAGTATGTCGTTTCCGCAGAAGAATGTATGACATTCTACAGAGGAACAACAAATAAACACCTTCATATTTAGCACTGATGTTCCGCGGAGGAACGTGTAGCGTTCCACCCTAGAACAAAAATTAAAATGTTTAATGGCAAACATGACAACAATGTTTGCGGCGTCTGTTTTTTATAGTTCAGTGTTTAAGTTGTTAGCAAAAATACGTTGGTGGTGGACTTGTCATTGATCACAAAATATAGTGGTTAATTTGTTAATTTTCTTTGTAATAAAATAATTGAGATTGATTTAGTTATTTTTAATTTAAATAACTTTTTTAATTAATATAGTTTAAAAATGCCTTGAAACAAAATTTCATTTGATTCTAAATACATATTTTAACTTATATAAATATATAAAGTATATTAAATAATTGTGAAATGAAGTCATGATAAAAATGAATTGCAAATTTAAAAACAAAATTTAAGCTATAAAGACTATAAAAATAAAATGAAAAATATAATAACTAAATTAAAAACTAGATCAAATAAAATCATATTTAAAATTAAGTTTCCTAACAACTAAAATATTAAATTATGAGAAATGAATTACGCATACTCTGCCGTCCTATTTTCTATTAATAGAAGTTTCTAGGACGTCCACGACACCTGCAAACATCCCATTATACCCTTTACATGAAGGGGACATTCGTACTTAAACAAACGTTAGCATATACTATTTACACAGAAGCAGACGTCCTCCTATCTTCGAACATGTTCCTTTCAGCTGTGAATATTTGCTTCACTATTAACAAATATATGCTTCTTCCCCAATTAACGTGAACCGCCTACACGTCTATCATTCTCTCCATAGATGCTCCCTTCTCCATTCATTTCAGCTTCGTAAATAGGAGATTTTTCGGAAGGCAGTGCAGTGCACGCGATTCCTCCTATTTACTGGCGTATTTATTTTCGCTACAAATATCTATTCCCTCCCTAATAAACGTAAGTCGCCCACGTGTCCATTCTTCTCTCCACGAACGCCCTCTTCTCCATTTGTTTTTGCTTTCCTATTAAATTGTATGTATCAAGCACGTGATTCCTCCTATCCATGGATGAGTTTCCTTTTGCTGCGGATATTTGTTCCCTCCCTAATTAATGTGACATGCCCATGTTCATCCTTCTCTCCATGAACGCCCCTTCTCCATTTGTTTCTGTTTACTCATTAAATCGCATGTGTCGTGCATGTGATTCTTCATGTTTGTTGTAGATATCCACTTACATTTTCCTTCAATCACAACTTGCCATGTTCCTCATTATGCGGATTCACCTCACATTCACAAACACAAATGTTTTGCTGCAAACATCCACTTACATTGTTCACCAATACAATCTACCACGTACCTTATTTTGAGGACACTAACACTTTTGCAAATACCAAGGCTTTTGCTGCAAAGATACGCTTATATTGTCTACCAATCACAATGTGCCACGTACCTCATATCGTGGATTCCACCTTACATCTGTGGACACCAATGTTTACGCAGACACCAACGCTTTTCGTTGTAGATATCCACTCATATTGTTTGCCAATCACAATTGATCATGTCATGTCTTTTCGTAAACAAACCTCATTTTGTGGACACCAACACTTCCACTATGAATATCTAATCACTCCTCAAACATCACTCACGTGTGCCCATGTGTCATTTCTAAGTCAAGTAACTGCGAACGCCAACTTTTTCACAAACACAAACATATTTGCGGTAATCAATATTTTTGTGAATACACCTCATGTGCGATCACCCTTTCTTATGAAATTAAGTATCCACAGCCTTATTTCTCAGCGATAAAAAAATAAAAAAATCTTCATGGCAACAAAATTATGTCAGTCGCAAGCTCATTCACGTTCAATGCTGACCATTGGATGACCTCCAACACATTGACATCCAAGGATCAGCCATCCTATAACTCAAAGAGACGTTTCTTTGGTTAATTATCCAAAATAATAGTCCTAAATTATTGTATAATTATTATTTAATAGCAGAATTAAGGTCTTAGAAATAGAGGAGACTAGCGTTTGACTTTGTAAAGCGTCCACCAAAACTAGTCATCTGCTCGTTTCGTAGTTTCATACTGGCTTCTCGGATGAACGCCGACATCCACCCCTCAGCCAAACCTCTGAATAATCTCTTTTTCAAGAAGATTCAAATCACAGAAAGCCCATCTTTCTTTCTGTATCGGATCTCTGTTACAGCCGGACTTTAGCCGAAATTGGGTGTTTTTTGGTCTGCCGTTGTAGTTATGGCGGACATCGTGAAGCAAATCTTGGCAAAGCCGATTCAGTTGGCCGACCAAGTGACGAAGGTGGCCGACGAGGCTAGTTCGTGCAAGCAGGACTGTGCGGAGTTGAAATTCAAGACCGAAAGGCTAGCGGCACTGCTCCGGCAGGCGGCCCGAGCTAGCTCAGATCTGTACGAACGGCCAACGAGGCGGATCATCGACGAGACTGAACAAGTTCTCGAAAAAACCCTCGCTCTGGTCCTCAAATGCCGCGATAACGGATTCATGAAGCGCGTCTTCACCATTAGCCCCTCCACTGCCTTCCGCAAAATGTCCTTCCAGCTGGAAAATTCCATCGGCGACGTTTCCTGGTTGCTCCGGGTATCTGCTCCAGCGGAAGAACGAGGCGGCGAGCACTTAGGTCTTCCTCCTATCGCAACAAACGAGCCGATTCTATGTCTCATATGGGAACCCATAGCCACCCTCCACAATGGTACGCTCGAGGATCGATCAGATGCGGCGGCTACTCTGGTTTCACTTGCCCGCGACAACGAACGGAACGGGAAACTGATAATCGAGGAAGGAGGTATTCCGCCATTGCTGAGGCTCATCAAAGAGGGTAAACCGGAAGGTCAGGAAAACGCTATCAAAGCAATTGGGCTTCTTGGACGTGACCCAGAAAATGTCGAGTACATGATGCCCGCCGGAGTTTGCTCAGTGTTTGCGAAAATTCTGAAAGAAAGTCCGATGAAGGTTCAGGCAGTGGCAGCGTGGGCTGTGTCGGAGCTTGTGGGAAATTACCCAAAATGTCAAGATCTCTTCGCCCAGCATAACATAATCCGCTTGCTCGTCAGCCATCTTGCCTTCGAAACAGTTCAAGAACACAGCAAATACAACATATCAAGCAAGGCTACTTCCATCCATGGCGTCATTATGGCGAACAAGCCCACTGAAGAAGAAGAAAATAGTGGCCATAGTAGAATTTCTCATCCTGCGGGGAATCAAACTCCAAATCAGTTGCATGAAGTTGTTACTAACACAATGGCAATGATGTCTAAGACCAAAGCTATGCAACAAACTGACGGAGCCAGCCGCCAATCCAACCATCCCGGGAGCAACGGAAAGCATAATCTCTCTCATTCAGGGCCGAACACGAAAGGGAGAGATCTGGAAGACCCTTCAACCAAGGCCAAGATGAAAGTCATGGCAGCCAGAGCCCTTTGGCAGCTCGCCAAGGAAAACTCAACCATTTGCCGTAGCATCACAGAATCGAGAGCTCTGTTATGCTTTGCGGTTCTGCTGGAAAAAGGGTCCGAGGCTGTCCAGTTCAACTCCGCAATGGCATTAATGGAGATCACCTCAGTAGCAGAGAAAGATCCCGAATTGAGAAGATGGGCGTTCAAGCCTAACTCCCACGCCTGCAAAGCCGTTGTCGATCAGCTACTGAATGTAATCGACAAGGAAGATCCGATTCTCCTCATCCCTTGCGTGAAGTCGATAGGGAATCTGGCTCGAACATTTCGAGCAACGGAGACGAGAATCATAGGCCCGTTAGTGAAACTTCTGGATGACAGAGAAGCTGAAGTTTCAAAGGAGGCTTCAATTGCCCTCACCAAATTCGCCCAAACTGAAAACTATCTCCACATCGATCACGCGAAAGCAGTCATAGCCAGGGGAGGAGCAAAGTACTTGGTTCAGCTTGTATTTTTTGGGGAACAAATTGGGAAGATCCCTGCATTGGTCTTGCTTTGCTATATTGCCCTGCATGTGCCAGACAGTGAGGAGCTAGCGCAGGATGAGGTTCTTACAGCGCTGGAATGGGCGTCTAAGGAGTCTTATTTGACGCAGGATGAGATTGTGGATGAGCTGCTGCAAGAGGCTAGAGGAAAGTTGGAGTTGTACCAATCAAGAACCTCAAGAGGATTCCATAAACTCTGAAATAGGAAGAACAATCAATCTCCGCAATCAAAACATGTTTAACAACTACTACTGTTTTTCTCCTTTTCTTGCGATCGTTTTTTTGTGGTTTGTAATTAAAATTGACGGTCTTCTGCAATTTTTTTGAGAAATTATTGCTTTCTGTTACCTAAATGTTGATTTGTTTCAAAAAACACAGAAACGTGGATTATCGGGTTATCTTAATTTGCTAAAGCATGAATTACAATCTGTAAATGCGAGTAAAAGATGCCTCAAAGGACGTATCTTTTTCTCAAAAAAACACAAACAAACAAAAGAGATGCTTTTAGACTATAACAGAGGTTACCAGCTGGTGCTATGCACTTAGAGAAAGGACTATTCTTGGAAAAAGATTCGAGGGAAAATGACAAATTTTATGGTAGGTGACAAATCAACAATTTAATTATTTTGACTAATAAATTAGTTATTAAATTATAAAAAAAATAGATGCTCCAAATAATACTATTATTTTTGTTGTTAAATAATTAAATTCTATTTCACAGCGAAACGTTATAATTTCGACTGTGAAAAGATATCTTTTCACGGCGGAACGCCCTATATAAAATAAAAAATTTTCTTATTTCCATATAAGAAATTTTTATTCATTTTTTTAATTTCTTTCTTTTTATTATGAGAAAGAAGGAAAATATAGATAATTCATTTTTTTTTTAATAGGAGAAAAGAAATAAATTTTCATTCTTTCTCTCTTTAAAAAGAAGAAAGTAAAAAAAAGAATTTTCTATAAAGAAATAAGAAAATTTTCTTATTTCCTATATGACGTTCTGCCGAGAAAAGATATCTTTTCGCGTTGAAAAATTGGCTTTCTCTAGCGGAAATTGTAAATTCCGTCGCAGAATAACAAACTATAATCATTTTAATTCGAAATATAATATTTCACGCAGAAAGCATAACGTTTCGCCGCGGAACATAATTTAATTGTCTAATGACTAACGTGATAGTGATGTTTGCAGCGTCTAATTCTTATAGTTTGATAATTAACTTGTTGGTAAAAATACTTTAATAATTAACTTATTATTGATCACAAGGTATAATTGTTGGTAGATTAATTTCCCTAGAGAATATGAAGATAAAGTGAACAAATTCGATAAATCACAAGAAATGTGGAATTTTTAAGCTACAACATTATTATCTCCCTCCAAAGCATTGAAGCGATTGATGAGAAGCATACCAATTATTGGAGACAATGAAGGGAGGGAAAAACACAAAAGTTAAGCAAAGCCAAAAAGAAGAGTGCACCAATCAAAGGACGTGTAAAAGATGATGTTAAAATGATGAAATACAATTTAAAATGACTAGAGTTTAAATATAAAATAAAATATAAGTTTTAATGTGTACATGTTATATTTGAGATTTAATTTCATAATGGACCAAATTAAACATCGATGTATGAGTTATAATTATGTTATCATGTCAAATGATAATAATTTGTTTATTATGACATCTAATCATCAAGAGAGTCTAAGGGACAAGACATAATCTCTTTAAATATCGTTATAATATGGAAGATTGATAATCGTCGTATTGAAACTCAACAACAAATTTTTGGAAACTTGATTACAAGACAACTGTCTGAATATCTTGATGAATTTTGACATAATATAATCCACTATATAGAATAAAGTATATAGATTTAGTTATAACATTTTACACCAACCATGTCTAGTATGGTCATTGTTAGTTTTTATTTGTGATTTTTCATTTGGTTAGCATTGTTGTCAATGATATTCCTACTCTAAGTTTTGTGTTTCATAGACTGTTAAAATTTAGGGGTAGACACAATTCAGTTCAATTCTATTACAGGATCAAATAAAACTGAACCTTGAACTAATAGTTTCGGTAGTTCGGAATCAGAACGAAACTCATGGATAATCGAAATCAAATTGTGAAAAACGGTTCAGCTTGGGTTTGATTTTAAAGTAAAAATAAAAATAATATTATTAAAATATATGTATTCAAAGTTGATTTTAGATCGGATTTATTGGGTTTGGACCAAATGATCGAATTTGGGTTGAGTTTGAATCAAATTTGGGTCGAATTGTTTGACCGACAATTCAATTCGATTCTAACAATTATTTGCCTCTAAAACTATGAACTGAATCGCAGTTCACCTATCCAAGGTTTTTTTATATTAAGAAGGGAAAATGACAAATCAATCATCGTACTTTGTAATTAATGACAAGTCAACCACTAAACTTTTTTTGCTAACAAAATAACCACTGAATTATGAAAAAAAGTCGCCGCTAATATCGTTGTCACATTTGCCGTTAAATGCTAGTCCATGAGCCGCGACGGCTCATCTATTAAATCGCCGCGACTCAATGTATTTAACAAAAATAACATTATAATATTGATGGCCTGCGCGGTTCATAAACGACTCGTCGCGGGTGACAATAAACCGCGGCGGTTTAATACTAAGTTGTCGCGGGTTTACTCTAAACCACTGCAGTTTAAACTTGATTCGCCGCGGTTTATCGTGCCTCGTCCACCTTGTACAAGTTCATGGTACACTCCTCGCGATTTTCTCAGAAATTTTGTCAACGACTAGCTTACCCTAGAGTTTTCTAAGAGCTGAAGCGAACTGCATTTTGTCGAAATTAAAGCATTTGTTGAACACCAAATGGCATCTCAGAGTGTTAGGAATCTGTTATTCACTATCAAGTTGAAGTGTGGCCCACGTCCACATTTTTGGCCAATGAGGTACGTGCAATTAGAGATGAAGCTGCTATAGTATTGCATTCCGTCTTGGCAACGCTAGACGAGGAGGACCAGGAGAAGCTCCATTCATTATGGGAATCCAACAGTGACGAAGACATGGACATAGACGAGAGTAGACCTAGACTCCCACCACAAGCGGTATGCTTGTTCGCTGGTATGGGTGTTGGCAAGAATTATAGTTCACTAAATAAAATTAGAGAGGAAATTGTTGAGCATGTGTTGAAGAATAGGTACGGAATAAAATTTACTCACAGTGACGCTCATCAGTTGAGGGCTGCCTACCAGGAAGGATGCACGTGGCGGATGCACGCCTAAAAAATGCAAGGTGAAATGACATTTCAAATAAAGTGTTATAACGATGTTCACACTTACTCGAGAAAGATGGAAAGTCGTCATACCTCTGCCAAATGGGTGGCAGCGCATTATTTGGACAGATTTAAAAGTCAGGCCGACTGAGACCTTTCTTCCATAATTGAGACAGTCAAGAAGGACTTTCATGTCAACATCACACCAAGCCTTGCTCGAAGGGCAAGAAATGATGCCAAAAAAATTAATGAAGAGAATGACAATGAGCAATACAAGCTCATATGGTCCTATGTCGAGGAGATTCGGCCATCTAATCCTGGAAGCTCAGTGCGTGTTGACTTAGAGATGAGTGTATTTACAAGGATGTACATGTGTTTGGCTGAATGCAAGATAGGTCAACTGAACTATCGTAGACAGGTTATTTGTTTGGATGGTTGCCACTTGAAGGGAGCGACTCCGGGCCACCTGCTCGCTGTTGTCACCATCGATGGGAATGATGGAATGTATCCAATTGTTATAGCAGTGGTTGAAGCAGAAAATAGGGTTTCTTGGAGCTAGTTTCTGGAATTGTTACTCGACGATCTAAACACTCTGACCGGCAATGAGTGGACAATTATTTCTAAGCGACAAAAGGTGCGGTTGATTTGCTTTTGCCTTCTATGTTTATGTTATGCATTGTGCACCAATATTTGACTCATACTATGAATCTTTATAGGGGCTAGTGCCAGCTGTCAGAGAGGTGGCAGGACAAGCGGACCATCGGTTTTGCATCCAACACATGTATGACAATTTTTAAAAACAATTTAAAGGCAAGTTGCTGCAGGATGCAATGTGGGCCGCATCTAGAGCCACAATAGATAGGCACTTTGAGAGAGAGATGACGAAGTTATTTTTACTTGACGGTGGCCTACAACTATCTACGAAGAATAGATGTAAGATGCTGGGCCAAACATGCCTTCTGCTCCATCCCCAAATGCGACATAAGCCTCAACAACCTCAGCGAGTCTTTCAACGTATGCATCCTACCAGCCCAGGACAAACTGATTCTAAGTATGTTCGATATCATATGAAAGTGCATCATAGGAAGAATCATTAAAAAAAATGAAAAGATGGCCCGCTCGATGGGCCATTTGTGTCTGCAGATCAACAATCGGCTTGCTAGACTACAACTTGCAGGTCAAAATTGGAGCCCCCCGTTTTCAGGAGTAGCCCAGTTTGAGGTCAGCAATGGTAATGAACAATAGTCTATTGATTTGGACAGACGTGCTTGTAACTGTTACCTGTGGGAGTTGACTGGCATCCCATATGTCCATACAGTCTCATGTATTCAATTTATGAGGAGATCTTTGGAGGAATTTATGAATGAGTGCTATGACCAGGAAACATACATGTCGATGCACTCCTACTTTGTCCGCTCCGTTAGTGGAAAAATCATGTGGCCTCCTGTAATGCATCTTGATCCAATTATCCCACTGCCATTTAGGAGGCGTCCTTGCAGGCTGCGAAAATGAAGAAAACGAGATGTGCACGAGGCCCTAAGCTGGGTAGTGCTACCCAGAAGACATGTGAACATGATGTGTGACCGGTGTGGGGGTGTGGGGGATAATTCCCGCACGTGCGTAGGTGGAGGCGAGTCCAGTGCATGTGGTAGAGGAAGAGGCATAGACAGAGGTGGTAGAGGAAGGTCGGAGGGCACATTTATGGGTTTCAGAGTCCCCGAGACTGCCCTTGAGACAATTCCTACCATAGCCCCTGAGACAGTCCCTGAGAGAGTTGCCGAGACAGTTCCCGACATAGTTTCTGAGACGCAAGTGCGCCCATTATCACGTTTACATTTTCAAGTGTTATTTGAACTATGCTAATTTCATTTGCAATGTGTTCTGCAGGATTATGATGCACAAGGTCCACAAACACAAACATACACAAATGTGAACTTTAACCTTCCTTGATTAAAGAAGACAATGCGGTGTATTAGACCTATTGTAGAACCTCTAATGAACTATTGTACATGATGTATGTTTGGTTTCGATGCATACTTAACAATCACTTTGGTTTGCAGTTGTAATGTACGTTATGGTTATAATTGAATTGATATATTGGTTTGACAAATTTGGTTGTTGATGATAAATAGAAATTGATTAGTATGAAAATGTTAAATTGCCTATTTTTCCCCAAACAAAAAATTGAATATGTAATTCAATCGGCTGATGGGCCGAAGCGGACTGATGCCACGCCGCGGCGGATAGTTATCAGGCCGCCGCGACCCATTAGAAAATCCACAGCAGCTCGTATGTAACCACGGCGGTTTGTCAACTATCTGCAGTGGCCCAATTAAAAAAATTGAAAATTTTGCAAGAGTTTCGCTTCTTTGTAGTCTATGCCCCCTACGACATTATCAAAAACATATATTTTTCTCAACATATATTTTTCCCAATAGATACATCCATACAGAAAAATGAAAACATAAACATGTAAAGAGTCAATGAATTCTTTATTATGCACAACAAAGTTAGTATCCCTACATATCCCAACTACCCTAAGCAGCCTTCTTGCCACGTTTCTTCTGCAAATCTGTGATAAAAAAGACAACTGCAGGTCCACTATTTCGTGGGATGCTTTGGCATACAACGAACCTTTCGCGGGTTCATCATCGTGCTTGTAGAAGTCCTCCTTGTTCTTGCATTCTCGGATCACCGCCAACCCCTGATTCGTACACCGAAGATGGCATGCGGACTGAAATACAAAGGGATAAATAAATCAGCACATAAACATAAAGCAATATGAATGTACACAAGGGAAAAGATATACCACTTTTTGTCCATTGGCACTATGACTATCGCAATTGCTTTCGCCAGCAACGCCTGGTGAGGGAAGTAAGTGTGTAGGTCAAGGGATGACAGAAAACACCCTTGCCTTGGGTGTGTTTGAAATGCAAAGGAAGCATGCATTAGAACTGTTGAAACATGAATGACAACCTAGAAACGTGAGAAGTTTACTTACGTGAATCCACGCTAGTGTAAGGAGCGATTTTTCCATTTGAATTTGTCAGTATTCTTCTTCGTTCACCGCATAGCACTGCATACAAAGAACACAACGTACGAATGAGTACTAATATAATACCTTCTGAACTACTTAATGTAACATAACGTAATTCTCACCGTGTTTGCTGTCCATTTTTATTGCGGGAAGATGATCTCAGTGATGATGTACGCATCCTGGACCTGCTTTCCTGAAAGAATTGCACAAGCCTCCATGTTTTTCTGAGTATTTTCATAAACATACGTCTTGAAAATATTCATCAGTTGACCTGGCTGCAAGAAACATTGACAACAGACCATCAGACTAATAAGGCATGAATAAGTGTAGACACACATAAATAAGCAAATCAAAGACGTACCATGCGCACAATTTTCAATGGCTAAGGCTGTGATTCATCTGACGCCATTGTGATGCCTCTAGGGGCAATGGTGCTACAAATTTCATACACGTTATTACGTTGCATACAAATAAATTAAATAATGGTCTTTGCATAAAAAGTAAATAACTTACAAGCAGTTTGTGGCTTCCATTGTTGAAGAGGATGATGGAGAGACTGCTATAGGGCCTGCGGGAGGGGCTGCTCACTGCTCCATTCTCTGAAATGCTGCTAATGTAATATCCCGAATTTTCGTTGAGCTGAAGGCATAAATCAAGTGATAATTTTGGGATGATAGGAGCTGAGTTAGATAAGTAAAGATATTGATAAAGAGAAATGTATTTGGAATATGTGAAACTTGATACCCCAAATTTTGTTCATATTAAACTTAGAAGGACGATTTAGAATTTATTGAAATTAACTTGGGTAAGTTAAGACATTAGTCAAGTGAAACATATTTAGAAATTTAAGTTTGAATAGTTTGGAAGAGTGATTGATTGAGGATATATATATATATATATGGAATATGTATATGTTTGGAGAAGAAAAATATGGCGGATGATGAATTGAAATGGTGGTTGATCATGGTGGTTGATAGTGATCAACCAGTTCATCAACCAGTAGGCAAAATATGGGTATTAAAATGGAGGTTGATCGTGGTGGTTGATTGTAATCAACTTGTCTGATCAACCTGTAATTCAACTAGTAGCAGATTATGAATTACGTAGCGGTCGTTTGTGGTGGTCATTTCGCATAGGGAGATCATCCGCGGCGATCGACCACCATTCAGAAACAATGAAAAAATAATGGTCGATTGAGTGAAGGGTGGTCGATTGGATACTAAAGAATTCAAGCCACTGTCAACATTTATGAGGAATCTAGAGAGTTTTAACCAACGTGAAGACAAAGTGAATCGACGTCTGAAACTGCTAGACATTGAGGGGTTGCTGGACATTGATGGACTGCATTCCTTGACCTTTTGTCTTCAATGGGACACTGAGAAGTCATGGATATTACCTATAAATAGAGATGGTTGGCAACAAGATTTTCACAGAGATGAATCTTGGGGTTACTTTGCCAAATTATTGTGAAAGAACTCTGTGAGTGCTGAGAATTGTGCTATTGTGTTATGTGGATTGTTTTGAAGTTCTGTTGTTTTTAGAGAGGGTTTTACATAGAAGAGAAACTGTGATGGGTGTTCAGTGAGTGACGCTGAATGAAAGCAGTGAGGTTTTGTGAAAGAAAGTTTTTGGAGTTTCTGAAGGAGTAGATTAGGAGTGAGGCTGTTTTGGAGAATCAGTTCTTTAAGAATGCTTCTGTGAAGCAGTTTGGTGTGGGTAAACTGAGAGAAATCCTGTAAGTTTTGTGAATAAGAGAAGTTGCAAGGCCGAGAGGATATTTGTAAGGAAACCTTTGGTGTTTAGGTATTGGATTCTTTATGTTTGTACTCTGTTGTATAATTAGGATGAAAGTGATGTGCTGTCTATTGGAAGATTGTTCTCGGCAAAATAATATGGTTATTGATTGAGGTTTAAGTGTTATTGATTATTGTTATCAAGAGAGAAATATTGGTGTAATTATTGCCTCAATTGTTATAGTTTGTTGGTTCATTAAATTGAGGATGTGGTTAGGGTGCACAAATTGAGTGGACACTATAAGGAATAAGGTCTTACATATTGGTTAATGATTATAACCGTTAGGTCGGTTGTAGGATAGTATTGATCGTGGGATACTTACTGCTAGTTGTTAGGATTGTTTATTGAGGAATCTTTATTGATTATCTCATGTTGATAATAACTAAGTTTTTGTGAAGAATCTTAAAGTGTTAAACCATTAAAGCTAAGGACTTCAGGTACGTGGTACCGCATGTGGTTTGGCTGAAAGGGCCTATATTATGGGAATTAGAGGGTGTTTACCGTCTATTTAATTGATTGTTAAGATTTGTATGTTTATTAGATTTAAGTTTAGTCTCTTACTTAGGACGGATCATGTTTTAAGGATACGATTAAGGAACACGTTAGATAGGATTGTATGTGCACGACAATGTTAAGACTTAGAATCCTAAAGTACACGAAAATAGAATATACGTAAAGAGTTGTGGTCTGGTTGGTTGCGCCTGACATAGAAATCAAAGTATACAAAAATGAAATGAACGTAAATAGTTGTTTTCATGGACCGGTTAGTTACGCCCGACACAGAAACCAAAGATAAGTAAACAATTGTGGACTGTTAGCTACGCCCGGCACAGAAACCAAAGATAAGTAAAGAAATGTTGTTCGGTTGAATACGTCCAGCACAGATGTTTGTGTGGTCTGGTTGAATACACCTAGCACATAAACAGTAAAAGACATGAACAGTAAACAAATGTTTATGCGGTCCAGTTTGATACACCTGGCACATAAACAGATTAAATAATAGTAAAAGACATGAACAGTAACAGATAAACAAAACAAAAAACTATATACGATGTTATAGAAATTGTATATGTTTTATGTTTATATCATGTACTATGCTTTAGGCTCATAGTTAGGTCCCGTTGATGTAGATAAGGAGCCGATGATTGGATAAAGATGTAAATGGACGTAGATGATGGAGTATTGCTGTGTGGGTGTTTGTGCTATTGGCAACATTGACCTTGTGGTTATGGCTCACGGAAATGGAATGAATATGTTTAAATTGTTTTAAGTGTTTTGAGTGTTATTAGCTTTAAATGAAATTTAAATAAATGTTTTAACGATACTTGTTGAAATAATTTTTAAAACTGTTGGTTTGTGGTATTAAATTGTAAAAGACTTATGGTGTATGTTTACTCTGTGTTTTATACGATTGAGACTTTCACTGTATGTTACTCTGATTTTTCCATCACGCAATGGTTTTAAAGAAAAGAAAATTTTTATATAGAAAAAGTTACGGGATGTTACAGCCAAAGACTGTACCTCGCTTCTTTGGGGTCTTGAGTACCCATTGCCCTCTAACATTGCTGACCCCCATTCGATTCACTTTCAATCTGTTGTGGACATCTATGGCCTTTTCTTCGATTCTCAACTCATACTCTGAGATCAGTACCCCAGCTGCTCAACAATCCTCTGTATGAGCCAATTGAATGGTAGGCTATTGGCCTGGTTGTTCAGTACCTCGTGCATGTGACTCAAAATGACATATCTGATGTCCACTTTTTTCCTAGTAAACAACTTCTCGAGCAAATAGAGATCCATGCAGCTAACATGGTCTCGATGTCCATCCCGAGGTAAAGTGGTGTGCGTCATGATGATGTGGATCACTTGGGGTATGACATTCAACTCACTAGACTTTGGCTTCTTGTACGCGCCAATCTCAGGATCTCGATGCAACAATCTAAACACTGCCATCCTTTTTCCTCGCTTGATGAAAGGTGGCTCCTGAGGCACATGGTAATACTGATCGCTTGGTCCCTCCATTGCACATCCAAGCATCACATTAAAATCATTTGGAGTTAGCCTCAACTCCCGTCCAAACAAATAAGTCCGAACCTCTAATAGATGGGTGGACAGTTCCAAATTTGCATAAAATAGCTTCACAATCCTCTCACAATAACTTCCACCCAATCGGCACAAACCAACTAAGCCAGCCCCCTCAAACAATTGTTCAATTTCCAACTCATCCAAGGGCTCGAAGTCTGCTCTTCTAGAAACAATAATTGAACGTTGTTGAATATCAGCTTCATACTGTTCCATGGTGTAGGTTGTCCTGAAGAGTGGGGAGTGGAAACCCGCAGCAATGGGTTGGAAATGAACCACTGCACCTCCAGCTGGTTGTTGTTGAGGTTGAGTTTGTGCTTCAACCTCGGCTTCAGCTTCAATTCTGCAATCTTCACCTACCGCAGGTGCTCCATCTTGCACCGCGACTGTTGCTCCTTGCGTCCCGAGTGCTCCATCTTGCACTGTGGCTAGTACACGCTTGTGAAACTGATCGACGAGGTCAGTTGCAACCCGATGGCGTTCACGGGCAGAGTCCGCCGTTTCTACTTGTGGTTGTGGGTGCGACAGAGCATCCTTTCGCTTGAGCGTCATTTTCTTTGCGTGGGACTCCATTGGTATCGATTACACAATGTGGAACGAAGGTCTGAGAGTTCAAATGTTCGCCGAGGATATTGTGTTTCGCGGTGAACTTGCTAGAGCGCACGATCGATTTTTATATAGACGAGGCACGATGAACCGTGGCGGATCAAGTTTAAACAGCTGCAGTTTAAAGTAAACCCGCGGTGGCTTAGTATTAAACAGCCGTAGTTTATTGTCACCGGCGATAGGTCGTTTATGAACCGCGACGGTCCATCAATATTATAAGGTTATTTTTGTTAAATACGTTGAGCCACGACAGTTTAATAGACGAGCTGCGGCGGCTCGTGGACTAGCGTTTAACAGCAAACGTGACAACGATGTTAGCGGTAACTTTTTTTCATAGTTTAGTGGTTATTTTGTTAGTAAAAAAAAGTTTAGTGGTTGACTTGTCATTGATTGCAAAGTACGATGGTTGGTTTATCATTTTCCTTATTAAGAACGAGTTATGATTTAAATAGAGGTGGAAACCAAGACCAAATTTCAAGTTCTGATTCCATCCATAGTTACTGGGGTTACTGGTGGATTCAAGAAGGTAAACTGCCAAAACTTTAAAATTTTCCTTCAATGTGATTGTTACCAAAAAAAAGGAGACAAAGCTGATGGCTTTTCAAGTAATAAACTCCTAGCTTTTAAATCTATTTTCTCCTTCTTGGTGAGAAGGGAAATTCCAGCAGTAAATTTCTGTAAATTCTGTCCATAAATTTACAATCTGGGTGTGAATAACAACATTTTATATAAAAGGTAAGTCGACCCTTGAATCCTTTTTTATGTAGTTTAATGTTTAATTTAGAAGAACATTTGAGGTTTTGGTTTAAGCCTTAGAAAATCAAAATTCAGAGTTCAAAGTAGTCTGATCGATGATCTTGAGATGCTAGTCTGCGATGGAAATCAAAAAATTTATAAGGATCTAATCTAATTTTTGTTATTTTGTTTTGGATTTAAGATTTTTAATTGAAAACTTGAATTTTTGGATTGAGAATTGAAATCAATGGATAAAGTAAATAGATTATACATGAAATTGGATTGTAAGTATTTTTGTTTGAATTCAAAATCATAAGGTGCAGAGAATCAAAGGAAAATCAGATATTTTGTATAAGTTCAATAGAGTGATCATCGCGATCGATCGATCAGTGGTTCGATTTAATGATTCTGGGGTGTTTCGATTGACCACCATATATGTCAGGTTGACAACTCTTCAAATGCAAATGTGGTGAGAAATTTTTCGATTCCAAGGTTGATTGCAAGTAGCAGTCTGCTTGACCAAAACTTGAACCGGTAGATCGAATGTTAGTGTTGGTTGACCGATTGGTCAATTTTTCTCAACCACATTGTTGGTCGACTAAGGTTATAATCGGCTGCACTGTTTTCTGGTAGACCATTGACTGGTTCAGATTTGCATTAGACTAACAAGTATGGAATTCAGCTCCACTTTTGAGGATTTGATTACTACTTGACACGTTGAGGTTATTTTTGAGGAGTGCTTTTGTGAGTACAAGGAAGAATTGACAAAAATGAACCTAGTGAGAGTAAGATGACTAGAAAGAGCAAACACAGTTCTTTGAGCATGATTATGTAGTTGGAGGTTTTAATGCCTATGATTGGAATTGGCTCTGCCATTGATAATTCAATTTTTTATTTTATTGATTATGTGTTGTTGGACATTACATAAAATATTCTTGTGTTCCACACCGTTGCATTTATTTTGAGGTTAGTTGTAAGAAAATTTTAACCTCTTTTGTGTTGAAGACGAGTTAAATGGATAATGAGATGTTTCACCTTTGTCACTCTACAGACGTTATTAGTAATTGTCATTAATTGATTGGGAAATTGGTGGTTTTTCATATGGATTAGTTTGATATAATCTTGAATATGGACTAGTTAGGTGAGTGTAAGCCAACATTGATTGCTATGAAAAGAATGTGACTCTTCAAATTCTAAGCAAGCAAATTGTTATGTATCGCAATCATGTAAGAAGGACGTGTTAACCTTACTTCTTGAGCTTATGAGGTTACAATTTATTGTCATATGAAGAGTATGGCTCTTTTGTTGGATGATAGACAATTTCTTGTACATCGATATTGTAATTCCTCGTAGCGTAAATTTTTTCCTTGTCATTTAAAAAAATCTATTTAAGTCTTGCCTTTAAAAATATGACAACAGAAGTCTTAAAGAAATCTCATTTAAAATCCAAAAGTAGTAAAACCCAATATAAAATAAACATAAATATTCGTAAAACATTTTGACTTAATCTCCAAACAATTAGAGCTTAAAAATATTTCGTAACATCTTAATAAATATTCTTAAAATAATCCATCATTTTTATTCTTCATCCAAGGGTTAACTTTCGTCCAACAACTGCATAGCCGCGCCCATGAGAGTTCTCCTTCAACCACAACTATAATTTATTCACATAATCAGGCACTCCTATAAAATCATTGTCACTTACATCATAGAGTTCATATACGATCCTAATGCTCAATAAGAGATACACACACACACACACACGCACACACACACACACACATCATGAGCATAAGATACTATTTCGTAAAAACATGTATTTTCATTTTCAGTATTTTTTTCTTTCTTTCCTATTCTTTTTTTCTTTCATTCTTTTCTTCCATTCTTTTCTTTCATTCTTTTCTTTCGTTAATATTTGGATATGACATCAAAGTCTCTAATCACTGGGAGACAAGCCTACCACAACCTCAAATCATTGGAGAATAAATCCACCAAAATCTCAAATCATTGGTATTGAATCGCCAAAGCCTCTTATATATTTTTGTTTTCATCTTTTTTTTTTCTAATATGAAAACATATGCGTGAAAATCATTTTTGGTTCTTAAAATAAAAAAAAATTTCATGATGCATGAGACATATGAACACATAATAACAATCTAACCTATTATAACATGCATGAGCATAAAACTTGATATATGTATAGTCCAATAATGCATGCAAAATAATCACTAGTCAACACAGTAAGCATATCCTTAATCAAAAGTTCGTAGGCATCACTAGCAAAACAATTTTCAAAAACAAAAAATTCCCTTGCACTTTTGTGATGTATACCAAAAGGGTACAACACATGCAAACATCACTTACTTGGAATTTTTAGTAGAGTCTATTCAATCACAATCTGATCCAACCTTTGTTGCAATACAACTATTTTCCTTAAGATAAATTAAAAATTGAGTTATTAAAAAAAAAAATCAACTACTTTATTTCAAAGACTTAATAATAGTTCCCATGATTTTTGTCATTTATCATCGTCGCCTAAGTCCTAACTATAGTAGACGTACCTTCAAAGAGCTCGAAAGGAAACACACCAAACTTCGTGGCTCTTAATGCTTTGGTTATTAGGATTTTCCTCTTAACATTCCTATTTATAAATTAGTAACCTTACTTTTCAACAATCTGTGAATCTAATTGTAGTTTTAAGATATATTCCCATTCCAAAAAATCTACTAAGAAACGTGAGAAGAATCTGTCTTTTATAGTTGCATTGAGCGCGCAAGCTTCCATCGTGGACGCATAGGCTTTTGTTACAGGTTTTAGTTCACCATGTCTGTCTATAACAATCTACCACATTCACATTTCACACTTACTTCTGCGGACACCAACACTTCAACAGACACCAATGTTTTTGCAAACACCACATCCCGTGAATCCCTCTTAAAGTATCTGCCAATCGTTAGGAGCCACAAACACATCCTTTCATGAATTCCTCTCTCCCATGGACACCAATGCTTCCACAAATACTAATCCTTTTGCGAACACCTCATCTTGCAGATCCCTCCTAAATTATTCGCCAATCGCTATCCACCAAATACACATATCCTTTCGCAGGTACCTTACTTCTGTTGACACGAACGCTTCCGCAAATACCATCTCTTCGTAGACACCTCACTTTCGTGGATACTTCCTTACCTTGTCTGCCAATCACTTTTGGCCACATATACATTTCCTTTCGCGGACTCCTCACTTCTGCGGAGACTAATGCTCTCATGGATACTAACTCCTCCCTATTGTCACCAATAATTGTCCACCATGTATATATTTTCTTCGTGGATATCTCACTTTTACGGACACTAATGCTTTTGTGGATACCAACTCCTTCGCATTGTCATCAATAAATGTCCACCATATATACATTTCCTTCGCAGACATCTCACTCCTGTGAATACTAACGCTTCCACGGATACCAACTACTTTGCATTGTCGCTAATAACTGTCTGCCACATATACATGTCCTTCATAGACATCTCATTCCCATGGATGCAAATGTTTCAGTGGACCCTAACGCTTGCACAAATACCAACTCTTCCTCATTGTCTATCAGTCACTATCTGCCACGTATACATTTCTTTCGCAGACATCTCACTTCTGCAAACACTAACGCTTCTGCGAACAACTCACTTCAACTAACTCCAACTCTTCCACATATACATTTAATTCCTTGGGTACCTTCTGTCGACACTTGCACATTATTCTTTCCACACTCAGCTCTCCCAATTATGTAACTTGGTTAAGAAATCTCATATTTTACTAAAGTATAATCCTTCATTACACAATTTATAGATTTCCTATTGTGACATCATTCATTCCATTTATATTCCAAAATGTCATGTCACATGAAATTGTTAATGAAAATTTTTAGGGTGTTATATTCCTCCCCCATTAATTAAATTTTATTGTCAAAAATTTTCCCATGAAATAGTTATGGGTATCTCTCTTCCATATCATAATGCCTTTCCCATGTCGCCTCTTGCAACTTGTGATTTGGCAATAACACTTTCACTATCAAGATTCATTTATATTGGAGTTCCTTAATCTTAAAATCCAAAATAAACACTAGCTTTTCCTCGTAGCTCAATGTTGGAGGGGCTTCAATATCCTCTTTTATCACCACTTGAGAGGGGTACTGAGCGCATGTCCTTAAAATCGACACGTGGAAGACGTTGTGAACTCCTTCTATTGATGATTGTAACTCTAGCTTGTAGTCTGGCTTTTCTATTTTCTCCACGATAGGAAAAGACCCAAAATACCTTGGACTAAACTTTCCTTTTTTACCGAATCTCATGATTCCTTAGAATGACAAAATTTTCAAGAAAACCATATCACCTTTTTCAAATTTTAACCATAACCCAATCCATTCTTTGAGGGATAACAATAAATATTATATTTTCCTCCTTATGGCGTAATGCTAAAATGAGAGTTGTAGTTAACTTTTGCTTCATGTCTTGGAAGCTAAGTTCTTCGCCAATATTCCTCAGTTGTGGCCAATCCAATAATGTTTAAATTTTAGCTGGGCCCATAGCAACACAGTCTTTAGAAATAAAATGATCCAAGCATAACAATAAATATTAAATTTTCCACCTTATGGCAGTAAAGCTAAAATCAGAGTTGTAGTTAACTTTTCCTTCAAGTTTTGGAAGCTAAGTACTTTGCCAATATTCCTCAGTTGTGCCCAATCCAATAGTGCTTAAATTTTAGGTAGGCCCATAGTAACATAGTCTTTAGAAATAAAGTTGACTCAGTGTAAGTTGAGTATTCATTTATCATTTGCCTACTCTTGAAATCCTCCTTTAAGCATAATTTATTGAAATGAAGGTACCGTCCAATAATTTTTATAATTCCTTAACAACAACCATCCTTTGTTTAATAGTAGAAATGGTAGTCATTGTGCTTTAACAACGAATCCAATCAGCCCCAAATTTTGTATACTCTGTCTCAATCCAATGAAGAACAAAGTCCCGAAATTCCAAATCCAGAATCGTAACAGAACCAAGAAAAATAGAAGCAAACTTGCAAGCTGGTCTAATAATACCCTAATCGATAATATTGACTTCAATATGAATGTGGGAAGAGAATGTAGGAAGGTTTAGTGTAAGGGTTCCTCACCAAGACCTAACAAGAACGGTGAGAGCAACGATTTTTTGGTTTCTAGTTTTGGTAGGAACAAAGACAAGAGAACCGTGGGGTTTGAGAGGGAAACCTCCAAACGAAAAGCTTCAACTTAATTTTCAAATTCCAAAAGAGAATGTAAGAAGGTTTAGTGTAAGGGTTCCTTGCCAAGACCTAACAAGAACGGTGAGAGGAATGATTTTTTGGTTTCTAGTTTCGGTAGGAACCAAGACGAGAACCGTGGGGTTTGAGAAGGACACCACCAAATGAAAAGCTTCTGCTTAATTTTCAAATTCCAAATTAGGTTTTAGGTCATCCTTAAGGAGCTTAAATACCCAACTAATTAGGGTTAATCCCTAATGACCTAATTACAGCAATAACCTCATAAATAAAACCATAAATGCAAGAAAATCATCCCTATCTAAATAATCATAGCAACATCTAAATTAATACAAAATAAAATAATTTAAATTAAATTAAAATAAAAATAAGGTGGAGTTGTGGTGGATCAACAAGGTAAGGACATATTCACGGGATGAGGTGTTTGAAAAAACGTGGGTGTCCATGAAAGCATTGGTGTCTGTGAGAGAGATATATGTAGGAAAGGATGTGTACATGGCGAATAACAATTGGTGGATAGTTTAAGAATGATCTACAAGATGAGGTATTCATAAAAACATTGGTATCTGCGAAAGCACTAGTGTCTATGAGAGAGATATCCGAGAAATGATATGTTTACATGGGGGATAGTGATTGATGGATAATTTAAGAGGGATCTGTGGGATGAGGTGTTCGTGGAAACGTTGGTATCCCTGAAAGTATGAGTAAAATGTGAATGTGGCAGATTGTTATTAAAGGACAAGGCAAGTGGATATCCGCAGCGGAAGCTCGCGCATCCACTACAACTTTACGGACAAATTCAAAATGCATTTGTTCATAGATTTTTCAAGCTACAATTTAATTCTCAGACTAATAAAGAAACAATAACACCCAATGCATTTTTTGCTGGATTTTCTTCAAATAGATTTTTATTTTTGACGATTTATAAATACGAAGGATTGTGATGAAACCCTAATCACCCATGAAGTCTGGTGGATTCTCTTTCAAGCTCTCTAGAGGTATGTCTTCCATAGTTAGGGCTTTGTAAATTGAATGGGGACAGTGATGAATGACAAAATAATGGAGTTGTTTCTAAGTCAATGAAATAGAGTAGTTGATAAATTTTCACTTTTTTTACTAATCATATTCTTTTTATTAATCTCAAAGGGAAACAAACATGTTGGAACAAAGGATTGAATATTGTGATTGAATAAATTTCAATAAGAACATCAGATAAATGATATTTGCTTGTATTTGGCCTTTTTCCTACATCACAAAGTGTTAGGTTAAGGTATTGTTATGATGATGTTCTGCTATGACGCCTATGGGCTGTTGATAAAAGATATATTTAGTATTGCTTGCTGTTATTGTTTTTGTTTGAGATGTTAATGGAGATTATGCTTACTGCTGATTGTTGTCACTGTTTATGTTTGAGATGTTGATGGAGGTTATGCTTACTACTGGTTGTATTACTATTTTTGTTGCTAGTTGTATTACTGTTTATGTGGAGACATTTATAGAGGATATGCTTATTGTTATTATGTTTTATGCATCATAAAAAATGTTTTCATTAAGAAAGAGTAAAAAATTGAAAGACTGAAAATAGATTAGATAAACGTAAATAGTCGTTGTAGGTTGGGTTCAAGTTGGCTGTGCTGCATTAGGTGGACATAATGGTTCCACTCTCTCCCCTAGATTGAATTACCCACAACAGCTAGACTGTTAAGTGGAAGAAAAAGAAAAAGAAAAGAACGTTGATTGAAAAAGACACGTTTTTACATACTGCATCTCATATTCATGTTATACATGCATCTCTTACTATGCATTAGGTTCATAGATGAACTTTGTGATGTAGATGAGGATGAATTTACTGAGGAACCTAATGAAGTGAACAAATGATAATTGCAGTTGAAGGAGTACTCTCATAGGCGAGGCTAAGGCATTATTGAAGTGAAGTTGATCGGTGGATAAAAATTTGAGAAAAACTGATTGAAAAAGAAAGACATTTTTATTTTTTATTATACGTTTAAATATTTAGATTTAAGTTAATATATTTTTATAAGGATTTATGTTTACTTTATGCTTTAATTACATTTGAATTTTTAAGTTAGACTTTTTATAAAAGACTTCTGTTGTTTTACTTTTAAAAGTAAATTTTTTTTGTCTTATTTTTTAAAGATATGAAGTGATATGATTTAAAAAAATGGTAAGAAAAAGAATTTTTGCTATGGGGTATTACAACCTGACACAACAGCTGGTTGCTTGTAGCCATCATCTTTGATAAGAGAGAAGACTCTTGGCAATACCTTCTTTTGCTCTCCCGCTAGAGTCAAGCGATCTTTGGCTATGTGTCCTATCTCCCTATCCTTGAAGCATTGCTTGGTGCCAGTTCTACATTTGCCTCATTGGTTCCTGTTGCACCAGGGGCATTGACTAGCATGAGTTGTTCTGGCATTGTCACGAATAATAAATGGCCCTCCTTGACCACACTTTTCATTCCTTTGTTGTTTTTCATCATTAAAGGGACTCTTTGCTCCTCTTGCATTGGGTTGCCCTTCATTTTTTTTTTTGTTATGGTTGATTCTCCGTTAGGAACACCTTACTTCTATATTTTTGGAAACCCATAATTCAGCCTCTTTCACTTCAAGTGTCTTAGACACGATTATCGAATATTGTACACCTTGAGTACTATATATCTTTACATCTCTGTATATCTCCACCTTTAAACCTTGCATGAACTAGTACACTTTGAGCTCATTTGTGGCCACCAAATGTAGCATGAACCATGACAATGCTTCAAATTTCTGCATGTACTTAGTAATAGATCCAGTTTGGCAAAGCTGGGTAAACTCCACCAGCTTTCATGTTCTTGCGATGTGGCTAAAGTGCTTTTTAACATCTCCTTAAATTTCCACGATGTCATTATCTTCACATCATGGGTTGTCTTAATTGAGTCCCACCATAACCTTGAGTCTTAAACCAATAGGTGTGCAACACATGAGACTCTTTCTTCCTCATCTATCCTCGCATAGTCAAACATATCCTTCAAAGCTCGGATTCACTTCATCCTTGGTTGGGTCAGAGGAAATCCAATCAAAGTTAAGTGTGTTCAACCGACGGAACTTCTCCTATCCAGCTTCGATGTAAACAGGTTGCATCCTTTCTTTCTCTTTCCTTTCTGTCATTCACTTTAGAAATTTGAACTGATGTTCCAACAACTTATAGAATTGACTGATTGCATCGCCCTAGCGTCCATGTCCTCTCTAGCTCTTCTCACCATACTTTTTTCCTAGAACATTCTAATACCAGCAAATAAAAGAAGTAATTAAGTAATTGAAATTATCATCTAAATTAGACATATTTACAGTTGAGGAAGCATTCTCATGTTGAGGCTTGCGTTGTCAAGCAATCTATAGAAATGACTATAACCTGGCTTTCTCTAATACCACACTTGTAACGCCTCGTAGCATAAGTTCTTTTTCTAGCTATTTTTAAAAAAAATTCTATTTAAATCATGCCTTTAAAAATACGACAGCAGAAATCTTAAAAAAAAATCTCATTTAATCTAAAGGTAGTAAAAATCCAATATAAATTAAAAATAAATATTCACAAAACATTTTAACTTAATCTCCATACAATTAAAGCATAAAAATATTTAGTAACATTATATTAAAAATTCTCAAAATAATCCATCATTTTCAGTCTTCACCCACGAGTTAACTTTGCTCCAACAACGCCATAGTCTTGCTATGAGAATACTCCTTCAACTGCAACTATCATTCGTTCACATCATTAGATACCTCAATAAAATCATCCTCATCTACATCACAAAGTTCATCTATAAATCTAATGTTCAGAAAGAGATGAATATATATACATATCATGAGTATGAAATGGAATTTTGTAAAAACATGTATTTTCATTTTCAGTTTTTCTTTCTTTCTTTCTTTTTCTTTTCTTTTCTTTTCTTTCCTTTTTTTTATTCATTCTTTTCTTTTATTAACATTGGAATACGACATCAAAGCCTCTAATCATTGGGGGGCAGTTCTATCAAAGCCTCAAATTATTGGAGAATAAATCCACCAAAGCTTCATATAATTAGTGTTGAATCGCCAAAACCTCTAATGTATTTTTTTTTCAACTTTTTCACTTTTGGTTCTTAAAATAAAAATGTTTTTCATGATGCATGAGACATACGTAATACATGATAACAATCAAATCTATTATAACATGCATGAGCATAAAACTTGATATCTGTACAGTCTAACAACGCAAACAAAGCAATCATCAGTCAACATAGTACGCATATCCTTGATCAATGTCTCCAATATAAATACTAAACAGCAAGCAGTAAGCATATCCTTGATCAACAATTCATAGGCATCACAAGCAAAAAAATTTTCATAAACATAAAATATCCTAGCACTCTTGTGATGTAGGCCAAAATGACCCAAAACATGCAAACATCACTTACTTGAAATTCTTAGCAAAGTTTGCTCAATCACAATCCAATGCAACCTTTGTTCCAACACCTTTATTTCTCTTGAGATAAATAAAAAATTGAGTTAATAAAAAGAATAATAATTTATCAACTACTTTATTTCAAAGACTTAGTGATAGCTCCCATAATTTTCGTCATTCATCATCGTCACCCATCCAAATTATGAAGTCCTAACTATAGTAGACGTACCTTTAGAGAGGTTGAGAGGAAAAATACCAGACTTCATGTCTCTTATTGCATGGGTGATGGACTATGGGGTCCATCTATCAACTATCAAGCTTCCAATAATATTATGGATTTATTCAAGGTCAAACATAGATGGACGTTCAAGAACAATTATAGAATATTTAATGAGCTTCACAAATCTATCTATTTTCTGATATTTGATAAGTATTTGACAATTTTGGCATTCAGAACAATGTTATATCAAAAAGTGCACTTCATCAAGATTGTAGTTGACTTCATAAGCTTTGTAGAATGGGCTGGATTGTGAAAATTGGATTTTTTTTGCTATGTCAAAAGTCTACAGAACATATAGAAAACATTGTGCAAAAGCCCAAGCAGCCAAGCTTGGAGACCAAGGAAAGTCAATACATGTAAACCATCCAAGTGGTTGAATTCAAGAAGGAATAGCTGCCAAAAAACCTTAAGACTTGGAGAAGAAGAAAACAAGAATTAATTAAATAATCTACAAGTTAATTGACCTAATAACTATTAACTCAAGTATCTGCCAAGTTTGTATTATAGCCGATTTAATGATATTGTTGCTTATTTAGGTATTTACTATTCTTTAGTTAGTAATTGGCTATTAATAGCCACCTTATGTAAATGTTTAAGACATTGAAGTTTGATTGTTAAAAAGCTTTTGCTTTCTTTCAAAATTGAAGTGATTCCTTTTTCAATCATCTGGTGAGTTACATCAAAAGTCTTGTGTTGCACCATAAGATTGAGCTTACTTTGTGAGTTTAGTGTGTAATACTCATAATTAAGTTTTGACTAAGAATAATACTAATTGTGAATTGTGGGAGATTTTGGGATGATGTTATTATGGAAGGTGATACCCCAAAAATAGGTGGTATAATTTGTACCGGTTATTAGAATGAGGGGTGAAGATTTAGTATACAGGTTAGAGGATAATTGGTGGGTATATATATTATTAAGTTAGAAGAAAGAAGAGAGAGAAGAGTAGTGGAGTGATGCATTGAAGAAGCATTGCGTTTTGGAGTTTGAAGTGCAGTGCGAACGGCTAGCAAAGCAGCTGCAACGATTTCACATGAGACCGGTTGACATAGGGATGTCGATCGGGAATTAGATGTCGACCGCTCCCACGTAAATTCGTGGGCAGATTGTGAATCTCGAACCTATGCGTTATGTGATTCTCCCACGTGTCCCACTTTACACAGATGGCAATCCTTAAGAGTGGTTAGGTCAGGTTTTACAGGGATTATTGTAAGACTTATATGTGAAGCCTTCTGTGAGAAAGAGAGACAAAAGAGAAAGAAGAGGGAGCCGAGTGCTCTGGAGAAGAAATAGAGAGAAAGTGAGAGAGAGGAAAGAAGAAGTAGAGAAAGGAATGAACTTCTAGAAATAAAGAAGAGGGAGAAGAAAAGAGGAGGGAAGGGAGTGTTGTGTGCTCTGGTGAAAGACCGTGAAGTGAAAAGAAAATAGTGAAGCAAAAAGGGTAGAGAACTTCTTTTAGTGAAGCGGTTCTCTACGCCTCGAGGGTGAGCATCAGGTAATGCGCAACTTCCTTCTCTGTTTTATGGATTTTATATGGCTAATAGTAGAAAATGAAAATGGAGTATAATTATGGTTCCGTGTTTTTGTTGCTTGGTTTGGTTTCTGTCATGGTATGTTACACTATAATTCCCTTCTGTTTATGGCTTTAGTTATGTCAAAGGTACATGATGAAAATGAAGGTGTAAATGTTTATGGGTTTTCGGGTTCTGGTTAATTGCTACCGTGTGGAAATGTCTCTGTGAGTCATGGTTTTGAGGATTTATGTTGTTCTCTAGTTGTTCTCTATTGTATGCATGCTTATTGGATGTTGATGGAAGATATGAAGTTGTTAATGGTCTCGGTTATTGAATGCTAAAATGTGTTAAGGTCATTGTTGGTCCCTTGTTTCATTACTGCTGATGCTAAATGTGGGATATTGCTATTTTGTTATGCTTGTTGGATATTGAGGAATTATTACTGGGAGGCTGTTAAGTAATTAAGTTGAATATTGGAATTTGTTAAGTGTTAAGGTTTATGGAAATTTGGTGGATGGTTATTAATGGTTAAATGTTATTAATTGTGAAGGTATTGGAAAGGAGGAAGAACGTAAGTGCTAGAACGCGTTGTGGAAACAAGGTAAGTGTTATGTATGTGCTTTGGTCTTCAGGCCCTACATCGCAAGAGTTAGGATTGTTTGATGCTTGTGTTTATTAGATTTAGGTTTTTTTTTTATGTTATAGAATCAATATATTTAATGCTTTGAGGATTTTAGGATTTTGATATGGATATGTTTTGAGGATATATTGTTGCATGATACTATGTTATTAGAAATAGGTTCTTTTAATAATATATTTATTAGACTTTAAATGATATTGATAATGATCATGTTTGAGGATTATAGTACGTTTATAATGATCATGTCTCACGGATTTTGTTGATGATATAGAACTGTATGCATTCATAAGCATCATGCATCATGGTTTTCAAAACGATATGAAAATAGGTTTTCATGCATGGTTTTAAGGAATGGTTTAATGGATGCTCATACATACTTAGTGTACGATGTTCTTGAGGGTTGATCATCCGAAGCAAACTACCATCATTTGGGCAGTAGGAATAGCTATTTTACCATGGAAAGCAAAATAGATAATAAATGAGTGTTAAACGATAAAAGGTAAAGTAAAGTAAATGCAACAATATCATATTGGGCCGTTTAACCCCTTGGTGGGCACGACCGCTAGTTAGGCTTTTAGACTGTGCCATTGTCACTAGCAGAGCTTTCGAATTTTGCCATTACTGCTTATATTAGTTATGGGGTCTCTGGATTATGTAGGGACAGACCGACCAATGGTTAATGGGCTTTTGAACTATGCCATTGCCGCTATACCAAATGTGACGGGAAGGATGCATTAGACAAACTGGTCATCAGCTAGTGAGCTTTTGGACTATGCCATTGCTGCTATGCTAGGGGCATCAGGGTTGGGTGCATCAATGTAACAGAAAACAGAAAAGAGATTAAAACATAAAAGATAAACGATAACGAAAATAGAAACTGCATATGAATTTTAAAATGGCATAGCATGTGAATTTAGATATATATTTTATATTATTTACTAAGCATTAGATTCATTAGTTAATGACTTATGATGTAGGTTCAAGCACGAGAACATGTGCATAGGTTAAAGAGCAGTTGATGAAGGATTCGCATGCAAAGATCTTGTGTCTGGCTAGGTTAAAGGGTTAAAGAAAGGAAAATGATTTCATTTATTATCTTCTGCTGTGTGTTTTATAAAATATTTTTCAGAAATAGATTTTACTTGTTATCTTTAAATGATTTTATGAAAGAAAAGTCTTTCACTGATTTTATAAAAGAAAAAGTTTTCAAAATTTCATGTTTTCAAATGTTAGAAAAACTGTGTCATTAAAGAGTGAGTTCTCTTATTGTCATCCGTACTCTCACTTCTTGAAGGAAGAGTGTGTGAAGAGCTGTCCAACTTTGAAGATGAGTTTCATTGGCGAAGACATCCATACAGAAGTACAAGTTGCAATACTTACTATTTTCGGCCAATCTATTTCTCTCATGCATATTTCCAAATTTGTGGCATTTATTTCCATTATTCTTGAAGAGGTTCTTTCTTCTCTCATCAAGGGAGACGTGTTTCAAATTTCAGATCAAAAGCTTCTAAAACTTTAAAATTATTAGTTTCTAAAGTCGAACCTTCCATATTGTGTTTTATGGCAAATTAAGGAAATTCTTCAACTGGTCGATCGCCTATCGTTCAACCGACTGACCACATAGTTTCAGATGTTCAAATTTGTAATATTTTGTACATTGTTGATCGACCGCTATTTCACTTCCAATTCTGCGGCCGACCATTTGCGATCGTTCACCGTCTAGCCTTTCCAACTGCTGATCGACTGCCTCACCTATATTCTTCAGCATCCGATTGTTCATCCTTATTCAATAAGCAACTATTCACATATTATAATCTCATTCTCTTCCGTTGGGTTGATCAATTGGTGATTGGGTTTTCTTCTTAACATTCCTATTTATAAATCACCAACCTTCCTTTTCAATAGTCTTAGAATATAATCATAGTTTGAAGATATATTCATAGTCTGACAAATTTAAGGACAAACGTATCTTATATCTTTCCTATATAGTTGCAGCAGGCACGCAAGCTTTTGTCGCAGAAGCGTATGCTTCCACTGTAAGTTTCAACTCACCTTGTCTGCCAATAACATTATGCCATGTCCACATTTAATACTTACTTTTGTGGACACGTCATCCCACAGATCCCTTTTAAACTATCTATCCATTGTTATCCACCATATACATATCCTTTTGTAGGCACCTCTCTCCCATAGACACCAACACTTTTGAGGATACTAAAGCTTCGACAAGCACCTCATCCCGCGAATCCCTCCTAAATTATCTGTCAATTGTTATCCACCACATACACATATCCTTTCATAGGTACCTCACTTCTATGGACATGAGCGCTTCTGCGAATACTAACTCTTCCACAGACACCTCCCTTTTGCGGATACATCCTTACATTGTCTGCCAATTAGTGTCTACCACATATACATTTCATTTTGTGAACTTCTCATTTTTGCAGACACTAACGATTCAGCGGATACTAACTCCTTTGTATTGTCGCAAATAATTGTCTGCCACGTATACATTTCCTTCGTAGACATCTCACTCTCGTGGACATTAATGCGCCAGCAGATACCAACTCCTTCACATTGTCACCAAATAATTTTTTGCCACATATACATTTCTTTCATAGACATCCTACTCCCACAGACACTAACGCTCCTGCGGATAAAAACTCTTCATCATTTTCACTCATAATTTTCAGCTACATATACATTTTCTTCGTGGACATCTCACTCTAGCATACACGAATGCTTTTGTGGATGCTAACATTTCCACGAATACAAAGTCTTCTACATTGTCCATGAATCATTTGTGTAATACCCCGACTTTTTATATCGAGATTTCATAAGGATAATTGGAAAGTAATTAGGGATATTTGAATTTAGATTTATAAGGGTATTACAGAAGACGTAATTGGCAATCATCATCATCGAGCGATATTTGAAATAAACCAAGAATTGGAATAGGGTTATTAATAATTTAATTAAATGAAAATTTTAATTAAATTATTAAAAAGAAATTTAATTAGATAAAATGGACTATTTGGGATAAAAAATGTAAAGAGATTAAATTAATGGAATTAAGGGGATTTTATAAATTAAATGATTAGGAATTTATTGAGTAAAATTCATGTAAGAAAAGTTAAGTAAAAAGGGGGAAAATTGGAAATTTAGGGAAGGAGAACCAGCTTAGCAAAGAATCGGTTCAGGATGCCTTCCTTTGGTCCGGTTCACGAATTAGAAAGGGGGGAAGGAATTTGGCCTTCGGCCATTCCCTCCAGAGAAAGGGAAAAGGGAGCGAGATAGAGAGAGAGGGAGAGAGATCGAGAGAGCGGAGGGAGATCGAGGTTGAGGCCCAGTGATAGAGAGGCCGGGGACGCGAGGGTTCGCTCGAGCTCAGGTGTTCGAGGCAGTGGTTGGCGACGCGGTGCGGCGATCTCGGGTTTTCGCGGGCTGAATTACGATGGAGGTGCGACGATGCAGTCAACGGTGTGTTGAGCTCTAGCGACACGTTGCCGGCTCCTGGCGTGCATGTTGTCCAGTGAATGGTGAGGCCACGGCGAGGTGACGGTGTGCAGCATGATGGACAGCTCTGGCAGGGGAGCTTCAGTTCGCTAGGGCTTCAGTTCGCGATGGATTGGAGTCTGACTTGCGGTTCAGTACAAACCTCTGCTTTTGTCTAGCCTAGAAACGCACCTGCGTGACTGACAGCTTCTGGAAAAGTAAAAAGGAACAAAGGAATGCTGTCGGTGGCTAGAGGATAAAGACAGAGCAAGAAGGCTCTCGGGAGAGCTTGGGGTTGTGAGGTGAGATGCTCTATGGAGCTGTGAAGGTAGGAGAGACAAAGAAAGAAGAGGGAGCGGTCGTTGACGGTTGCTGCAACTGCGGTTTCGAGTGATTTTTGGGGTGAGGACTTCCCTTCTCTGCTGCTTGTGGATTTTCAGGTGTTGATTGTTTGAGTGTTTGAATGATGGATTTGGTTTTGTTGTTGGAGATGGAATTGTTGGCTGTTGTAAATAGGCTAGAGGAGCTAGAATGGTTGACCGAGCGTTTGGAGCTGTTGTTCTCGGGTCCTCCAGGTTGTGTCCGTGTGTGTGCAGCAGGTAAGAGAGTCGTTCTTTAGCTGTTATTGTCATTATGGATTACACTATGTTGAATCGATTACAGTTTAGCATTGGTCATTCTGGATATTGCTGTTATTTTGGATTTAGCTTTCTTGTGATAAGTTAATCCCTCGGTTTGATGAGTTGTTGGATGGAATATACCCTACTAGTTATCGTACTGTGAAGAAACTGCTTTATGATCCGTTTTGGCATTTTGCGATAATTGAAATGATTTGGCTACTGCATTATAGTTAGTTATGGAAGCATGGACATACTCTACGTTTTGGTGGTTTGTGGAACTATGATATTGTGAAAAGCCTTGTGACATTGTTCGTAATAGTTGATTTTACTGCTGCTGTTCTATTTGGATAAAGAGATTAACATGCATGTTATGTTGGTTGTTAAGTTGTAGTTCATGAAATCTAGTATGCATGTATATTGGGTTAAATTCATGCATAGTGAGATCAAGTTAAGTGTTCTACATGATTTGGATAAACATATTTTAACAATTTGATTAGTTTATTAGAATATGCTATGATTCGCTCTAGGCGTTAACGAGTTCCTAGAACTACTAAGGATTAAGAATAGGAAAGAGACGTTATGGTTATAAGTTGATTAATCAATTAGATTAATGATGAAGTTTACTAATTTGTGAAGGTATTGAAAGGAGGAAGAAAGAAGAATGACAACTAAACGCTAATGCGCATTAAAGCTCGAGGTAAGGAAATAGGGGTGTCTTGGCCATGTGGAGGCCCTACACCGCAAGTGTGTGAGTGAGTTGAGTTTATTCTTGGGTTATTTTACTACTGTTAGTTCCTTAGTTTCATGTAGTTTATTTACTGCAATATTCATTGGTTCTGCTATTAGTTTCTTTAGTTCTCGTAATTTATTTACTACAATTATAAGAATGAAAATGCTTAGTGAATGCTTACATAAATAAAACGATTTGACATGATGAATGCTTACTAAAGGTTTAAGGAAAGAATGAACTACTTGCTGTGATATTCTACTACATTTGGTTTATAGCTTTACTTGCTATTTATTTTAATTATTCACGTGCAAATTTATCAATTGTCATTTCCTTCATTCAATGCATATATACTTTGTTCTGCTATATATAATTGAGCATGTTGCTAATTAAATAGAATCTGGAGCATGTTAATTAGTTTATCGTAGTTTAACTAATCGATTGATTAATCTAAGCATGCGAACTAATTAATTGTGAAATCAAAGCATGTAAACTACTTAATCTGTATTTATAATCTTCCGAGCATGTAAATCAATTAGTTGTTTGACTTCTCTAATTCTAGCATGTTTATTTGCTGATCAACGTAGAAATTGTAATCAATTGAGCATGTCAACCAAGCTAGTTAATTGGCTAAGTATGTAAATTAACCAGCATGTTTAAATGTTAATTAGTATTGTATGTGCATGTTAATTAGCTTAACTAAATTAGTTAACTTGAGCATGATAATCTTATTAGAGCAAGTAACTGGATTAGAATTAGAAACCGAGCAGGTTAATCAATTTACTTAACTAATTAATAGTTGCTTACCACTTCCTGAGCATGTTAAATTATGTAAGTATGTTTGATCGTCTAGAGAGCATGTTAACTTAACTAAAGTAGTTCATTTGACTCAAGCATGTTTACTTAATCTTATCACTTGAACATGTAATCAATTTAGTTAATTGTTAATGAATCGAGTTAATTGCTAGTCAATTTAGTTAATTGAATCAATTGAACATGTTAACCAATTAGCTAATCTAAGCATGTAAATAAGCATGATAAATTAACTAGTCATTAAACCTTGAACATGATAATGAATTAGTTGAGCATGTAATTAAGTTTGATTAATATTCGCATGACAATTAATTAAGATATGCCATCTAATAAGCTTGTGATTAGTATGTTTAATTAGTATGTTTAACCAACGAAGTAGAACAAGAGCATGTTTAAATCACCTAGAATAATAAATATAGGAAGCATGTAAATGGACTAGGAAGTTACTAGATAATTGGCATGTTAATTCCTTTATTCAATATTATAAATGCTCTCTGTATTATTGGTTGTCTTCATTGCTATGCGTTTTCAATTCCTATTATCCTTTTATATGCGCTTTTAATTTCAGTTACTTTCGTTATGCACACTTCAATTTCTATGAATATTATATAGTGAAGCATCATGCATCATGTTAATAGAAATCAGGTAGGGAGTGCCACTGGGTGATGCTCACGCATGCATTATGTGAGGTAAAACGTTAAGAAAATGAAAGGAAAAGTAAAAGGGAGTTGGGGGTGGATGGGTAGCGGTTCTAGTCTGGCAGCTAGGAAATGCCCCTACCTTGTCAGGAACGGGACCTAGTTGTCCACAGGATGTTAGATCCGACTAAATATGCCATCCCATATGGGTCCTTGAATCTCCAGCTTGATGTACGAGTAACGAACAAATGAGTGAAAGTAAAGGAAATAACGAACAAATGAACGAAATGAAAGGATTGGTTTGGGTAGCCCCCATTACAAAAAGAACTAAAGAGAGACATAAGTATAATTGCATTAAACCTTTTTCCTTACTGGGCCATTAGGCTCACGTATTACTTGTGGTGTAGGTACAAATGACGAACATATAATAAGAAGAGAATAAAGAGATAATCTAAAGCAGAGATGAAAGATTTGCACGTGCGAGATTGGGGCTGGCTAGGCTAAAGAAAATAAAAGAGAAAATGTTGTAAATGAATTGTAATTAATCATTTAATTTTTCTTTCTCAAATGCGGTATTTATTTGTTGAGTATTTCTTCATTAAGTGATTTATTTACGCTTCCGCAAAGTTTGATAAACCCGCTACGTTTTAGATAAAAGGTTTTATAACACTCCGCAATGATTTCATAATGGTTGTAACGAAAGGTTAGTAGCAGTCCGGTTTATGTCGCACTCTAATATGTTTTGTTTTAAAAAGAAATTTTAAATTTCTAGTATTTTCAAGGAATTACGAAAATCCGGGTCGTTACAATTAGTATCAGAGCTTGATTCTAACAATTAAATTATTCACAACGTAATTCCAATTCTTGATTTATTTCAAATATCGCTCGATGATAATGATTGCCAATTACGTCTTCGGTAATACCTAATAATTCTAAATTCAAATATCCCTAATTAGTTTCCAATTATCCTTATGAAATCCCGATATAAAAAGTCGGGGTATTACACATTGTCCACCATATATACGATTCTTCTGTGGATAGCTATTATTCGCGAATGCCAATGCTTTTACGGATGCATTTCATTCCACAACCATTCTTCTGCCAACACAAATTATTCTTTCCACAACCACCTTTTCTAATTATGTAACTTGCTTAATAAATCTCATATTCTCTTAAAGTATAATCCTTCTCTACATAATATATGAATTTCCTATTGTAACATCCTTCATTCTATTTATATTCCAAAATGTCATGTCACACATGAAATTGTTCATGAAAATTTCTGAGGTGTTACATATGTAATCCCAACATTTTTCCTAGTGGCCCTATATTGTGAATTTTTTTATGGCTAATGAAAGAGATTGAAGGGTTGTAAGAGTATATTTTTTATTGACCATGACTATGGATAGTTGAGCAACATCCAATTTTGTTAGTTGAGATTGAGTATCCTATCATATTTACTTTTTTTAAGATCTCCAAAGGCTGACACCTGACCATGATATTTATTTCAATAGACTCAGTTCTTGATGTTACTCCAATATTTATTGCTCCATATATGTTAGCTTTAGTTGAGTTGAGAGAGCTGAGGTCACAATTGCATGATTATTTATCAGTAATAGTATTTCACCAAGGAAAGCACCAAAATTGTTTTCACCCATTAAGAAGCATGATAGTTTGCTTCTGTTATGCATTGATTACTAGGAGTTTGGTCAAGTGACGATCAATGATAAGTGTCCATTGTCAAGGATGGATGAGTTGCTCGATCAAGTTGGTGGATTGAGATATTTTCTATGATTGATTTGAGGTTAAGCTAGATCCATGAGGAAAATATTCCCAAGACGACTTGTGGACATTATAGCATTTTGAATTATGGTCTTGCTGTTTGATTTGACTAGTGCCCCAACTACTTTTATGGACATGATTGATCTAGCTTTTCAATTTTATTTAGATAAATTCACCATGATCTACATTGATAATATATTGGTTGTTCTAAAACTCATAATGGACATGTGGAGACATATGAGGATATGTTGTAGACATTGAGAGATCATCTGTTAAATGAGAGAAATGCTGCTTTTAAATGATAGAAGTGAAATTATTAGACACGTTGGTTCTCTAGACAGTAACTCATTGGATCAAGCTAGAGTTCTTGTTATATTGGATTGGAAGCTACTAACTAATGTTACTGAGGTTTGGAGTTTCTTTGAATTAGCTGATTATTACTGAAGTTTCATTGCAAGTTTTTCATCTATTACTATACTTTTGATGCATTTAACAAGAAAAAATGTTAAGTTTGTTTGGAATGCAAAGTATCATTCAACTTTTGAGAAGCTAAAGTACAATTTGTCTACGTCACTATTTTTAACAATGCCTAAAAGAGCTTTACCGTTTGTTGTTTATATTGATTCATTGAGAGTTGTATTTTACTGTGTATAAATGTAGCAAGTAAAGTTGTTACTTATGCATCTTGTTAATTAAAAAAAAACTAGCCCAATTACCCCACCCATGATTGATGTTGGTGGTGATCATTTTTGCGCTTTGGTTATGACGAAGTTATTTGTATGACGTAAAATTTGAGATTTTGTTATATCATATAATCTTTAATTATGCCATCATGCAACATGATTCAAATCTCAGACAAAGAAGATAGATGTTTATAATGGAAGATTATGATTTTATTTTAGAATATTGTACTAGTAAAGCCAATTATGTAGCTGATGTCTAGAGTCGTCATCCTTAAAGTTCATTAGTTTAAAGTGTACAGACTTAGTCAATTGGTCAACAACAACCCAATCAATGCCCAATCTATACACAATCCTTGGTAATCTGGTCTCAAAGTCTATAGTATATGATTTCATTTCCACTCTAAAATTGATAAGCTTGTAATAATCTAGTAAATCTCTAATGTTCAACCTTACTATGCAAATAAGTCAAACTTCAGCCACATACTACAACATGTTTTGCTTTATGCTAGTCAAGCAATACTAACATTCAAATCATGCTACACTTTGGTTCTACTTAGATGAATAGTGAATCTTATCTTATAACTTTCAGAAAAAAAATTTTATCTCAAATCTGAAACACTAGGTACCACAACTCTACCTTTGAAAAAAAAATCCATAAGCTTCAACCTCCCAAGCATAATTTGTGTATAATTTTACTGTAACTTCTACTCTTCTGTGCCATGTTAAGAAAATGCAAGAACTTGATTATGAGTTTAAGGAGAGATTTGATTAATTGAAAAATGGATAGCACCATGATGCTTGGGTGGTCCGTGCTTATGGATTTTTTTTTTTGAAGGTAGAGTTACGGTATGTAGTGTTTCAGATTTGAGAAATAAAGAATTTTTTCTTAAAGTTATAAGCTAATATGCACTATTCATCTAAGTAGAACCAAAGAGTAGCATGATTTGAATGTTAGTATTGCTTGACTAGCATAAAGCGAAACGTGTTGTTGTATATGGCTGAATTGTTGACTTATTTGCGTATTAAGGTTGAAAATTAGAGATCTACTAGATTATTACAAGCTTATCAATTTTAGAGTGCAAATGGAATCAGTACTATAGACTTTGAGATTAGATTACCAAAGATTGTGTAGAGATTTGGCATTGATTGGGTTATTGTTGACCAATTCACTAAATTTGTACACTTTATTTCCATAAGGATGAGTTATTTTTGTCTAAGTTGAGTTGGCTTTAAGTAAAGAACATTGTTTGACTTTGTAGTGTTTCTCCCAGTATAGTTTTGGACATTGACCCGAGATTTACTTTGAAGTTTTGGAAAGCCTTACATAGTTTTACTTTTCCTCATCATCCCTCTTAGTGAAAACCGAGCATATCTTCAAAAGTTCAATTCACTCCTTTATTACTAGTAGGGTCTCTTGCCTATCATGGCTTGGGTCTCATCCGCCAAATCGTTCACCACAAATGCCCCCCTTAGAGCAACTGGTCCAAACATTTCCGTTGCTCTTCTATTATCATACCCCATTTTTCAATGTTGAGACTGGCATTTCACTAATTTAGTCAATCCATTACTAACTTCATCTCTATCATTATCTACTTGCTTTTGATGTCGAACCCTTCTGTATCTTAAAATTTCACATATCTGCAGAAACAACTTAGTCTGTATATACTAGGGAACATACTTACCCTCATCTACCTGCTTTTGACTTCTAATTATCCTGTATCCTTAAAAATTCACACATTAGAAAAAAAAGTATCTATACACACAAAATGGAATTTACTTACAGTTGAAGAAGTATTTCCATGTCGATGACTTGAGTTGTTACACGGTCTACAAGATTGATTTTAAAATCAAGTTTTGCTTTGATACAATTTGTAGTGGCCTAAATTTTCAAGTTCTATTTTTTTTAAAAAAATTCTTTCTTAAATACGATCATCACTTGAAAACTCTTACTTTAAAACCTTCTAAAAGAAAACACATATTTTAATCTTCTAAAACCGTGATCTTTTTCTTTGAAAACATATAAAGATAGGAAGACTTTTCTTGTTGAACATAAAACTCAACTTTCCTTAAAATATATATTTTTACATAATATATGAAAATTCTCTTTACATAGCTTTTGTTGTAATAGCATCAAGCCCCCATCGTCAAGGAGAATACTCCCTCAACTGTTTCTTTCCTTTTAGTTTCTTGCTCCATGTATCATCATCTAATCCATTACCTACACCACAAAAGTCATCAATAAGCCTATTGCTTAGTAAGTAATGAATACTAAAAACATGAACTATAATCTTTAAATACATGTTATCATCATTAAAAACATGTTGATTCTTTTCTTTTTCTATTTCTTTTCTTTCGTTTCTCTTTCTTTCTGTTCTGTTTCTTTTCTTTATCTTTCTAGGAATGAGTAGGCTTGGCAGTGGGACACACACCACTATTCTCCAACCTTTGTGGAGATAGTCCCAAACCTTTGGGAGATAGACTCAAACATTTAGGAGTCCTCTGTTAGCTGCTATGCATTTCTGATGCACAGCGACCAAGCGAACCTTTGGGTCGGTTTGTCCTGACATCCAGGAACAAACTAACGGGTTTATGTACCCACTGGTCCAACCTTAGGGGAAAGCTTGTCCTCCAAACCCATTTTCATATCATTATTATCTTTTATCTTACTTACTTAGAAATCATTTGCATGAGAAAATTTTTTCTTTACTTTTACGAAAACATGATGCATGAACATACCTACATGGAACTAAACACATCATCATCAAAATAGAATGTCATCTAACAATTCATAAAATCTTCAAGGCATCAATATCATTAAACTACAGGACATTATCTAACATATCATCAAATCCTGAAACATCTATAACATTATTAATAGAACATCAAATCCTTAAGTAAACATAGTATCATTTAAAAGATCAACAAATCATCAAACTATCTCAACTCATAACTCTGTCTAATGGATCATCAAATCAAAAAACATTATCAAATATCAACTATCATATCAACAGAAAAATCAACTAATTTCTCGAAATATCTATGTCATTATACTAGATCATCAACAACTTAACCTTAGCGTTTTATGGTGCAATGCCAAAAGGGTCAAACACATACAGTCATTACTTACCTGGTTCTTTATACATACTCTAGTGAAGTGTTACTTATCTCCTTTATTTGATAAATCCTTCTGCCACTAGAAAGAGGTTGACCTCCTCGTAGGATTTCTCTTTGCATGAATATCTCCATCCAAGTATTTACACATCTCTTTAGTTTTTGGACTCTTCAGCCACTGTAATGAGACAAAAATCTTCACGGGATCTCCTTCACTTCCATAACTACAGTCCAGAGAGCTGTTACCATATACCTTGTTAGAAAATTCTTCAGGTTTCTCATTTGGATGGAGGACTATTATTTGAAGTTAAGAGTCATTGTTTCTCCCCACTCATCACGTCCAGATTCATCTGTAACTAATCTATAAATCTTACCCCTTTAACCGAGAGGTCGCTGCCTTTCCTTTTCCAAAACGGTTGTATTTACTCTCTGACCAACTTTATCCTTCACGGTAATAATATTTTCACATACGGAGCATAGTTAAATGTCCACCATTATTGTCACAGCCTAGAGGCGGGCCTAACTGAACCATAGGGTCAAGTGACCTGATCCTTGTGGAGGACCTGATCACCCAGCTCAAGACGTGGATTATTAGTGAAAGACTTTTATAATTGTAATTCGGCGCAAAGGGATATGGTCCTTGGTCTGTATAGCGATCACAAGAAAATTACGATGCATAAAATAAAAATAAAATCCAAGCACTGAACAACAAATCCAAACCAACAATGCTAAGGTTTACTGACCAAATAGAAATGCTAATTTCCTTACCAAACAATAGTTTAAACACTCAAGTCAATGAAACATGAACTAGGAAATAAGTGAGGTTACCCAACTCTGTATCCTTAGCCACTCCTGCCTTTACCTAGAATTTTGAGAGGGGTCGTTTGGTGTGAGTGACTAACTCAATAAAGTATATCTAGACTAGGTGCATCACATGCAAAAGAAAAAATTTTCTCTCTTTAGAAACCGATGCTATGTTTCTCTTTTATCGTACATTGATTTTTAACCGAAAACTCTTTATCATTTTACATATCCGGCATAAGGCCATCATTGAAGCTTTTATCAAAAAACCTACTGTATACATAAACAGTTATATCTCAAAAATAGGCCATCACCATTTTCTGATCCAAAAATGTTAATAGTGAAAAGGGATGGTCACTCAAGGACCCATTCGACATTCATCAGAGAACAAGTTGTCACCCATCGATGACAACACCTCATAAGGCAGAAGAAGAAGGATGGTACCCACGTCCGTAGACCAGGTAGAGTACCCATCCACGATATCAATAACGAATGAGGTCCCTGATGTTGGGTTGCTCGTCAACTAGCCACCTACTATATCCAAATCGATGAAGGTTGACAGCGAGCGGAGCTACGAGCCATCATGCCACTCGTCACTTAGAAAGGTACTATGCAAAAAAATCCCAGTGACTGACAACCTCCAACTCATGTGACTAATACTCTGCCAGGTTTTGGGCTCAAAACCCAAGGACACATCATCACCACCCTATCACCCTTCACTTATGGGACTCGAAACTCAAGGGCATATTACCGGTGCTCTTTCACTCTTTTGCATGTACAAATATCCATCCTTCTCACACCAGGAGGTGTTACATGATAGTCTCGTGATGCTTTAGCATAAAACTGCTTAAATCATCAAGAGGGTTCATCCTTCCAATACACGAACAGAATATATATGTCAAACCAAGTACAAAAAGTAAACATGATAAAACATACGTAAACATAAAAACTGATGTGCTATAGGAACAGTACTCGTTGGGTTTTTAGGTGTGGTATTCCACAAAATACTGGTTTTGAAATCATTATGCTATACAATGCAAAAGGTGTAGAAATCCCTACCTTTACAACGCTCTCTCTTTGTACTTAGAGCAACTATTTCCTCTGGAATTGTCTCGAAATCTCCAAAATCGTCTGATCCGAACAAACGTATCAAAAATGAGAATTTTCATCAATAAATTCCAATAAATAAGCGGTAGGGTCATATACTAGGGATAAGAACCCAAACGAGGTGTAATTGACCCATTTACATATGCCTCTGTGCAGTAGGGTCAACTCGAAGTATTTCCAAGGCAAACTGCCCATTTTTTCAACATTTGCGATTGATCAGACCATTTGAGATTAATTATTCACTAAGGGGCCGGTCGATCAATCACTGAGGTTGATGTACCGCTGATTTGTTCATTGCCCACTCTGAACTTTGGGTGATCAACCGGTCCTTTTGTGGTCGATCGTCCACTGGCCGCCGGTCAATCATCTGGTCGAGTGATCAACCAAAGTCACCTCTGGACTCTTGTCAATTGATCAACCTATTTGCGGTCGATCGACCACTACCTTTGGTCAATCGTCCACAAATTTGCAGTCGATCGACCATCCAATCATGGTTGATCTGTTGATCGACCCGGTCCATCTTCGTCGCGTTTTCCCTGCTGGAGAAGTACCACTCCTTGAATCCAAATACACTATCCTGAGGTAGAGGGATCCCTTGGATTCGAATCATTGAGCTAAAATCGAAGGCCTTAGACAGAGATTCTTACCAACAGCCTTCATAAATGCTTTTCTCCTCGTCATCGAGAGTGTTTCCTTACCATCAGTTTCATCTGTCGGTCGACTTTTTTGTCTTCTCCTCTCCACGGGTTGCTCGTTGTCGGCAGAAGGAAGAAGGGTAGGGCTTCTTCCTTCCCTTCTTCTTCTTTTATTATTTTCCTTTCCTTTTTTCTTTGATTCCTTAATAAACAACATATATATATATATATATATCAACTCAATCCGATTCCCGACTTCAATTCTAATTCATCCCAAACCCTAACCGATAACGTCTATCAATCGATGAAATTTCCAATTCCGCACAACTTATTTACCACTCGATGACATCCATTTAGTTCCAAATTGAATATTTGACACATGATTTCCACGTGGCTACTAAACGATAAATTGGGTCAACTCTCCCACTCCTTAACCGATTCCAATGCGAAAATTAACATGTGAAATTTATTATTAAAAATTTCACGAGTTCCATAGTTATCATCTGAATGACAACATCTCGACGTTTGCTAACATTCTTCATTGTCTAGAAACTACTTCAAAACGATGATCTACAGTTGTAGAAGCCTACGCTCCCATGACAAGATTCTTTTTAATTCATGGACGCATTCATTTCCACAAAGGCATATTTTCCTTTCACCCTTTCTCATCCAAAGGTTAATTATTCTCCTGCTCTTACCATATGACGACCCTCCTTTCTCTAGCACTTCCGCGATACCTCTCTTTTATCCAATGACCATCAACTATCCCGATCCTTAAATCTAATAGCTCATCTCTCTCTCGCTACAAATCTTTCTTTTCTCGCAAAAGCGTCTTTTACTGAATCTAATGATCCACATTCCATCCTCTCATTTAGTGCAACAATTATTCTCTTTCCCGCTACAAATCCCTCTTCTCCTGCAGGAGCATCTTTCCCATCCACTTTCTAATCTAATAGTGCTAGTTTCATCCACACCTTAGATCAAACAATCCTTTTTTCTCCACCTTTTCCTTGTGGCATTTTCTCTTTCCATGAGGGAATCTTTTTCCTCCCATGGAAGCATATTCCTTTAGATCTAATGGCCCTAAACACACCCTTCCATTTTCTTTCTAAATCTAACAATCCCCATCTTCCTAACTCTCCCTAAAACATTTCTACGAATCCATCTGCTTCTAAGGATCCCTACCCAAATCTTTACATTAAAAATGACATGTGAGCCATACACACCCTTGTCTAAACCATCGATCAGCCAATCCGTCCATTTCCCATGCAACAGATACACTTAATCATTAAAGAGCATCCATATCTTTGATCAAACAGTTCTCATCCTCTTCTATTCCCTCATCTTATGGTCCACATTTTGACCAATACCCATTACACAGCCTTCAACCAAATATCCTCATCCTATTCACGACTACCTCCTAATCACCACGGTCATGCATACCTCCAAACTTAAATCCTTCTTCTTGCTAATTATTCTAGAATTCACCCTACATTCTGATGGTCAATTAAATATTTTCCAACACTAATATAATTTCCTCAACAATAATATGTCCAACTTGACTCCCGCCATGCAAAATCTATCATATTTTTTAAATCAATATATCATTGAAATGAGAAAAATCTTCGGTTGTTACATTATGATAATAATTATCACACTAGTGTTAGAGTTTCACCTTATGGGAAACCATGTAGATCACCTTGTGTTAGGCTAAGGTGGAGGGATGAGTGACATTTGGCTTGATTTAATTCAGGAGACAACTGAGAAAATTGAAATTATTAAGAATTGAATTAAGATAATTCAGAGTCAACAAGAGGGCTATGTAGACCTCTAATGGAAAGGTGTTGAGTTTGAGACTGATGACTTTGTTTTTCTCAAAGTCAAATTGAGACTTGAAGTTAGTTGTTTTGGTGCCAAAGGCAAGTTGTGTAAAACCCGTGAATTTTATAATAATGAATTTCACGTGTCAATTTTTCACATATTAGTAAGTCAAGGTGTTGAAAAGTTGATTCGATTTCTTGTGTATCAGCCATGTTTGAATTTTTGGTCAAATAGTCAAAATCGTTAAAATTGGATATTATTGAGCGGTAAATTAATTAAGGAAATAAAATTAGTAAATTATTTTTGTTAAAGAATCATTGATGGTTAGTGTTTGGAATGGAATGGGATTCAAATCGGAATTAAAATTAAAGTTTGGATTGAAATTAATTAATATACAAAATATATTTATTATATATTTTATATAATAAAGAAATTAAAAGAATAAGAAATAGTGAAAAAGAAGAAGAGGGGTACTCTTCTTCAGTTAAATCGCGGGGGAGGAAGGAGATAAAATCGGAGAGACGAAGAGTTTGATCAATGGATTTGAGTTTGTAAGAAATCGGTGATCAACCTTTGTGAAGATAGTTGGCGAATAGGTAAGTTTTTTCATCCGTTTTAGGGTTTAACATTCAAATTTATATTGGCCTCAAATTTGCATTTAAAAACTTGAATATGAAGGACATCTTTGGATTATATGCATTTAATTGAACTCTAGGTAGGAGTACTGTCGTTTGGGGAAACAAATGGGGAAAATAGTACAATTTTGGCAAGGAAACCGCACCAAAAATTGATTTTGGTTGACCACTGTGCATGAATCAGTCGATCGGTAGGAACCCAGCTCGTGCAGGGCACGCATTGGTCTACCAGAAGTGGCTCTAGTCAACCGAGGTGGTCAGCAGCATTTGTGAATACAGTCGGCCGCCCTTGTTCGGTCATCCGAGAATGCACGTCTGATTGGCCACGACAATTTTGGTCGACCAGATTTTTGTTTCTGGTCAACCAAAAAATGGATAAATTGTGCCCAATTGGTCCCTACTATTCTTGGTCGACCATACAATGCAAATTCTCTTATATTTGAGTTTTTTACACTCTAGTTAGGTTCCTATTCTCGGTATAGGACCCTTCTACCAACCCCTTAAAAATCATTGATGAAAATTCTTGCATTTTGACCTGTTTTAGGCTCTAATGACTTTGGATAGTGTGAGACACTTCCCGAGGAGACCGTTGCCCCGATGGGTAAAAAGGAATGCCAAAGAAATAGGGATTTTATACCTTATTGCTTTTCATCTGCATACCATGGTATTATAAACTGATATTTTGTGGATTAACATATATGCAAAACGACGGGAACTGTTTGATAGCACGTCAAATTTTATAATACATATGTACGAGAGTTTTACACGTTTACTATTGTGCATTATATTTTCAGGGTATGTTTTGATATCTGATTTGTGGGTGATGAATCCTCTTGATACTTTGGACAGTGTCGTTGCCAAAGTATCACGAGACTATCTCTGGTACATCTCTTGTTGCGTGGAGATGGTTGTTTGCACACTCTGTGAACAAATATGTATAAGGCGGTGATGATGTGCTCCTTGGATTTCAACTCCCTAAACCTGATCAAGGTGTTCTATGTTACGAGTTTGTCGGCGCAGAGCCTAGTTCATCGGCAAACTCAGGGAATGATACGAATTGTGTCGGCGCTAAGCCTAGCTCGTTGGCAAAACTTGGAATGACAAGCCTGGTCTACGAACTACCATTGCTTTTTTTTTTTCTTTCAGTCTCATGAAGTGTTGCTCAGAAATGGTGGCTACCTTTTTGTGTGTTTGACTAGAAAAGTTCCTGAGTGATCCTCCATTTTCACTAATGTTGGCTTCCAATATAAAATACGACGGGAGTATTTTGTGTATACCTGTCTATATATACAACCATGTTTTCATCAATTTCTCATCGGGGCCTTTCAAGGCCAATTCCCTTAATGGATGAAAATAATTTGAAATGTTTTTAAGAAATAGACATAACTCTTAGATTCATGGTTTTGATAAAAAAAAAGGGAAAAGAAGTTTTACATGTGCATCATAGTTAGTATAAGTTTTCTATTGAGTTAGCGACTCACCCAAACGGCCCCTCCCCTCTACGTAAAGACAAGAGCACTTAGGCTCGTGGTGTTCGAGCTTTGGGCTATTCCTGACTTGTTTTCTCTTTCTTTCCATTTAGTTGTAATTTCCTTTGTAAGAATATCTGGTTGAACTAATGTAATATGCTTTGGTTATATTTCTGGATGTTTGGACTTGTATGCACAGTTTAGATTTAATTTATATTACCGCACTAATATCTCTTGTGATCACTATGGGAACCGTGGCACATCTCGTGTGGGTTACGATAGTGGATTTTATTTAATCCTTCCACAACTACTATCTAACCTTGGGTTTTGTAGTCAGGTCCTCTCCGAGGATTGAGTCATTCAGCTCAACGTTTCTATCAGGCCCGCCTCAGGGTCGTGAAAAGTTAACCCCAAGGTATATCAAAACATTTCACACTTTTAGGGAGTCACTCAGTGGTACATAGATTAGATTTACCATGCATTTTTGTTATGTGTATAATGTATTTCATGCATCAATGTTGAGAGAGTATATTCCAAACTCATCACATGTTATCTTTTGGACTTGTTCTTATTTAGGAGAATGTATCTTATGATGAGGAGCCCGTGAAAATATTTGGATGTGAGATTCGAGTCCTCAGACATTGTGAGGTTATGTTGGCCTTGGTTTAGTGGAGAACCATGGTGAGCGGGAAACTATTTGTGAGATTGAATCAGAGATGTAGTCGAATCATCTAACTTGTTCAATGATAAATTGCTAGTACTTTAAATTTTTCTTGAGTTGGGGGAATGTGCTAACCCATGGATTAAGAAGGTAAAATTTTTTCCTTTGATGTAACCGTTACCAAAAACTTGAAACATAGCTAATGGCCTTTCGAGTAATAAACTCTTATTTTTTAAATCTAATTTCTCATTCTTGTAAGAAAAACTTTTGGCAACAAATGTGAGAAGGAAAATTCCAACAACGAAATTTTTTAAATTCCATCCATGAATTTATGATCTGGGTGTGAATAAGTATAGTTTTTATCAAAGGTAAGTTGATTCTTGAACTCTTTTTGATGTAGTTTAACATTTAATTCAAGAGAATATTTGACGTTTTGGTTTAACCTTTAGAAACTTGGAATTTGGTGTTTGATGCAGTCGATCAGTGATCTTGAGACGTTATTCTATGATAGAAATCAAAGGTTTGAAGAGGGTAAATCTTGATCTAAGTCAACTTTTGTTATTTTGTTTAGATTAGCAATGAATAATTGAAAAGTTCAATTTTTGGATTAAGAATTAAAATTGATGGATAAAGTAATAGATTATACATGAAATTGGATTGTAAGTATTCCTGTTTGAATTGAAAATCATAAGATGTAGAGAGTTGGAAGAAAATAATTTATTTTTTTAAAAATCTGATGGATTGATTATCATCATGATCAGTCGATCAGTGGTTTGACGAAGCGATTCTTGAGGTGTTTCCATTGACTACCATATTTTTTAGGTAGACTGCTCTTCAAATGCATATGTGGTGAACAATCTGTCGATTCCTAGGTTGCTAGTGAGTAGTAGTCCAATTAATTGAAACTCATACTAATAGAGTGAATGTTAGTTTATGTAGATCGATTGGTCAATTTTGATTGATCACATTAGTGATTAAACATGGTTATTAGTAGTTGATTGCACCATTTTTCTAGTAAACTGGCTAGTTTAGGTTGACTATTGAATGTTAAAAACCCATTTTTAGACAAAACTATTATGAGATTATTTTTACAAGTCCCAAGTTGGTTCTTATCATTGATATGGATTCTACCACATGTTCTAATAGTCTAAGAAATATATTGACTTAACTACATCTAAAAGTAGTGAAGTTTGACAATTGGATTGGATTTATTACATTCACATTTTGATAGTAGTGGTATACATCGGTTAAAGTAGGAATTTTACTTATTATGTTCAGTTGTGTATATCATAATTTTTATAATCCCTATTTTGAGCATATCTCATATTCATATGAGATATTCTGATTACAATATATCGATTTTACTATATATGTATATTTTCACTATCATGTTTTTTTTCGTGCATGTATTTCTAGTTTCATTGATGATTTTATCAGTCTTGTACACTAGGATTGATCGACCATTGTTTTGATACGCACATTCGACCATTGAAAAATATGTTTGTTTGTTCTATCAGTAGAGTAAGAAGATAGTTGACTGTGTCGTGTCCTTAGGTGCGAATTCATAAATCTAATCAATGTTGTTGTTTTTTGTTGTGGTCACTGAGTATCACCTTTCTTTATGTGTCTATGGCATTGTGATGCAGTAAACGACCATGGCCCAAGCCCATGATACTTTAATATTTTTTCTTATTATTATTTTAGTATTTTATTTTATTCATTTTAATATTTTAGATAGACTTTATTTTTTTAAAACTTTTCGTAGAGATTTACGTTATCTTATAAGAGATTTATAAGAGATTTCAAATCATAACTCAAACTTTATTTAAAAAGTTATGGTGAATATTAGAGAGAGACTTTTTGATTATTAATATTATTATCCATATTTCAAGAATTATTTTTTTTGCTGTTTCTTTTACTTTCCATTTTGATTTCAAAATAAACCTTCTGTGCACCAAATTGATATAATAAAAAAGAATTTTTCGCTATCTGATGGCTGAAGATGGTTCTAGTAGAAAATGAATTACTAACAATGACTAGTGGCTCAATAGGTTTTATCAATGATGTGACAAAATTGATCAAAAATTAGTCGAGACAAAAAAAAACTTATTTGCAAGCAAATTTTTACCGCGTTTATGGCTAAAGAGAGACATGAACGTGTGAAACTATGATAAAAGATTAGAAACTTTTACTCTAACAATGATGAAATTGAAGTTTTACGATGGAGGCAACCACAGATAACTGATTATTCATATAATGAAGAAGATGATTTTTATGTTGCCCAGGTTCATAATCAAAGGCTAAATACTCATGACTTAAATGTGAAGATGGATTTACCGAGTTTCAAAAGTTAAAGAAAAACATATTGTAATTTGTGAAACCCTAATGTAGTGGACAGCTATAAATTTTTTTCTAAGAATCAGCTAGTTGTTGGTCACTATCAAAATGATAGGCTTTCGTCTCCGATATGTGATGATAATCAACAACAACCACTATTCATGTTAGAAAATAACTATCCATCCATGGATGGACCTAGCATATTGCCATTTTTTGTGATTCCAACATCAAATCTTGACATTCAAATTCTAAAATGTGATTTTGTTCCTTTGCACCATTTCCAACCTAATGATCACTGCCTCCGGTAACAACTTTTACACTATTATGATGTTAAATCAAAGACTAGTGATGATTTTTTGAAGGAGACAATTAGGTGTTGGGCGAGATATAGTTAGGGAGGTTTTACACTATATGTTGATTTTATTGATGCACGCACCTCTACATTTTTAAAACTTTAGGTATAACACATAGAATCTCTATTGAGTTTAGTCAACTTATCACAATTGACATCCCGTTTTAGGTCATAGTCTAGGAGGTTTGGAGCAGCTGACTAAGAACTGAGTTCAACACTTATTATATCTTTATTTTGTTTTCAATGAGAGTATTTTCCCTTTGTTGAGCTTTGTTCCTATTTTAGTGCTTCATATTGGGATTGTATCTTATCATGGTGTTTCATCTTCACATAATTATTTAATTCGGATATATATTATTATACTATATTTGAGGTTATTGTTGGACCTAGTTGTTGGCCCGCTTATTTTTTGCCATGACTATTCAATGTTATTTTAAATATTCCATTGTGAAATTTAGTATTTTCCATCGAGCGTCAGACAGTTTGATTCTTTTTTGAGTCAAACCATTCCGTGTTTTTGTCACGGACTTCTTTTGGGTCATGACAATCTGGTCTGCTTCTGCCTACCTCTAGTTAAAGTTATGCCTTGTATTCTCATATTTCAATTTGCATCATTTCTAGTTGCTTTTGATTTAAATGCTAGTACTTTAGAGTTTAGTGACTTGAAATTTTGTTTGAATCGAGCTAAAAAGCTTGCAAAGCGATGAACTTTTGAAAAAAATTATGAATTTTTCTTAAGAATCTTTAGTGGTGGCGAAAAATTTGGTCATTTTATATATTTTGTTGTCAATTCAAAACTAATTTCTATACTTTGATTTGATGATCAATTTCTCTCTTGAGCCAATAGATTTTTTTTTATCGTTATGATTTTTCACATAAAATCTTATAATTCGTTATTTTTTTGGTGATATTTTAGATTTACTATTATAGTTTCTTTTTTTTTTTTTTCGAGCAATGGATTTTACATTCGTGGTAAATTTGTTAACATAAATTTATTAAAACAGGATTAATTTCTTCTAATCTTTTGCTGGCTTTAGCTTTACAGGAAAATGAGCCTTCAAATAATGAAATCTCCACTTCATACCTTACAAGTTTATCAAAATTTTAATCCAAGTAAAACCAAATTAAATAAAAATGAGAATTGATTTGGTACTATGGACTGATTATTAATTAAATAACTAAAATAAACATAAATAAATCATACCAAGAAATCAAGAGATAAAAACATGACTTAGATTTGATTTATCTTGTTATGTGAAGTTTACTATAACTGCTATAAAAATGTTGCATTAAAATTGTTTAGATAACCTAGAATATCCATTTTTGTACAAGACTTGTTATAGTTGTTTCATTAGTTCATACAATATTTTCTTCAGACTTATACTAGAAACATATCATATAGAATTCATTAAAGCTCAATTTTAAATTGGTTATGCAATTTAAATAAAATGATATGCAAATATTTGAAATTAACTACATAACGTATATGAAGTTAACATACTTGCATAATTTAATATCAATTCAAATTTTTATTTACCAATAAGTAAATAAAAATCCAAATAATCACTCATGACTTTTGATTAATGAACAAAATAAGCATATGAAACATATTGAATTATTTAAACTTATTCATGCGACAAAACATAATAATTGTATATAAAATTCATATAATTAGTACTCTCTCCTCTCAACCACTCGGTACTTAGCCCATGTAAGAAGAAAATATTAACATATTAATCATGATCAACATAATATTGGAATCTGGAAAAATAAATTGATCTTCTCTTCAATGTTGTGCTGCTCCTTGTTGTTGCAATCATTGTCACCATATTGTTGTTGTAAGGAGCTTCAAATTATGCTATGAAAATGGAGATGAAAATAGGTTCGACATCAATTTTCTTCCACTGGCTATAGCGGTATGAAGCCTCCTTTGATTGTACTCTGAATCTCTCCCATTTTTTTGTTTCTCTTCCCCATTTTTGTGTTATATTCTTCACTTGACTTTTAAAATGAGATATCTTTCTTTAACCGCCCCAAAACTTTTTCTCTCTTTCAACTTATTTTTAAAACTAAGATCAGAATATCTTCTGTATTTCACAATTTCAAATGCCAGTTAATTCTCCTCCATATCTTTCCCAATAAACTTCTTTTTCTTATCTCTTTAAATCCTCTATGTTATGATTCTCCTCTTTTTTTCTCTTAAGAAACTCAAACTTACTCCGCATATAAATATTCCTTTTAAAGATAAATTTGCATTAAATATAATTCACATAAGATTTTATCTTAAACATTAATAGAAATAGATTTTTGTATATAACCATCAATGCTTTAGTATTTTATAGCAAAAATATAATTTGATATGTAATTTGACATTTTGGGATTTAAATGGAATAATTAGAGTCACAGATTGGACTATTATATATACAGATTATATTTCAATAAAAATATGAGGATTATTAAGTAAGTTACATATTAGGAAAGCAAAGTGCAGTGAGAAAATTGGGATGAATAATATAAGAGTGTCTACTGAAGAAATTTTATTAAAAATATATTATAAGTTATGTTGGGTGTGGAATGGAGATTGATAAAATAAAGTTTCGACGTAAGGGTGCCTGCAGATTGGAATGGGTTTGTCAAAGCATTTGTATCCATGAAAGTAAATTGTCCATGAAGGAGTTGTATACATGGCGGAAAACTATTAGCAGACAATGCAGAAGAGTGATATCTGCGAAAGTGTTAGGATTCGAGGAAGTGTATCTGTCTACAAAAAGGGATGTGTTCGTAGAATGTAAAATATCGTATTATGATAAGGAACGTATATGTAGAAGGGAATGTGTCTAACGCAAATAAGTACATAAGTAAAACATTATCGTTGAATTAAAGTATCCGCAAAAGAAATGTATATATGGCAGCCAATTATTGATGAGTTGGTATCCATGGAAAAGAATGCGTCCATGGCGAATAAGTAAATGAGTAAAATGTCATCTTTGAATTGAAGTAATTTACAAACAAAATGTATACGTGGTAGCAGATAAGTAGAAGGAAAGAAACATCATTGTTTGGGTTGAATATTTTTTGATGACGAGTATCTGCAAAAGGGAAAGCGTCCACAACAGTTAAGTGACATGTAGAAAATCATCGTTTAAATCGAAAGGATCCATGAGGAACAGTGAATATTGCGGAAACATTAGTGTTCACAGAAGTGTTAGTGTCCCAAGAGAGATATTTGAGAAAGGATAGGTGTATGTGGTAGATAATGATAGGAGGAGAATTTAGAAAGAATCTGCAAGATGAGGTATCTGCTAAAACATTGACATCCAGGGAAGAGTTGGCTTTCTCAAAAATGTTGGTGTCCGTAGAAGTAAGTGAAAAATGTAAACATGGTAGATCAATATTAGAGGATAATGGCAAAGCGGATGTCTAAAGTAAAAGTTTTCATGTATGCTATAACTACGAAAAGATTAAACAAACATTTGTTCACAGAATCCGCAAGCTAAGATTTGATTCTCAAACTGATAAGAAAATGATAATTTCAAGATGCTTTATCTGCAAGATTTCTTATGTGGAATTTCCAAACTTAAAAGATTATAAATACAAGAATTGGGTCGAAACCCTAATTACCTTTGAGTCGTGAGGTCTGGAGATTTCTCTCTCAAACTCTCTGAATTTTTGTTCTCTATAGTTAGGATTTTGTGAAAGTTGATGGTGGATGGTGATGAACAACGAAATAGCAGGAGTTGGTTTTAAGACTTTGAAACAAAGTATAAAAGTTTCACCTTTTCTTAACTATTAAACAGATTCTTCTTCTTTCAAATTTCAAGGGAAGTAATCAGTTAGAACAAGATACTTTGAGTGAATAGACTTCACTAAGAACTTCAAGTAAGTAATGTTGGCCTTTGACCTAAATCACAAAGTGCTAGGATAAGATAATGATACGATGATATTCTGTTGTGATGTCTACGGGCTGTTGATCGAGGAAATGATTATTGTTTTTTTTACTGTATATGTTGAAACGTGAATTGATGATATGTTTACTACTTGCCAGTTATGTTTACTGTTATGATGTAGAACTGTTGATCAATGATATATTTATTATTTGATTACTTTTTATGTTGAAATGTTGATCCAGGATATGGTTACTATTTGTTGGTTATTGTTTATGTTGAGACATAGATCGAGAAAATAGTTACTGTTTGTTGGTTATTGTTTATATGGAGACATTGATCAAGGACACGCTATTGTTTTTATGTATTATGTTCATGTATGTTAGATTGTCATTATGCCCCATATGTATATTTCATGCACCATGAAAAATGTTTTTACTGAAAGAGATTTTTCATGCATATGTTTTCATGTAAGAAAGAATGAAACAGAAACGAACATACGTAAAGAAGAATACGAAGGGTTAAGGAAAGGTTGTCCCAAATGTTCGACCTATAGGGGATAATCCCGTTAATGTGGTAATGCAGGGGTCTAGCTGAAATTAACCAAGTCGTCACGCATTGAGTGTGTGACCACTAACAGAGGTCTCATGGAATTGAGACAGTCTCGCCAAAGTTCACAAGATGTAAGTGGAATATGTCCCATAGTTGTGCCTACTCTTCTTGGGATATGAGTTGGCCAAAGTTCACCACTCTCTCTATGAAAGAATGAAAGAAAAGAAAAAAAAAAGAAAGAAAAACTAAAAACGAAAATACATGTTTTTATGAAGAATTGCTTTTCATATTTATGTCTCACAGACAAGTGCTAAGATATTCCAAAAGATTAGAAAGTTTTAGGCAATTAGAAATAATTATCATAGAATTTTAGACTGAATTTTTATGGTGTACCATATTTATTTAGTTGCTACATTACGCCACACGTCCCTCCATAAAAGATTTAATTATCCTGGGAAAATAGAACAATGATTGCTCATCCCAACTCCTTAACAGGGAAGTTCTAATAAAAAAATTCAACTTAGCAGTATCCTCATGGCCCAACAAAAAACACAAATTAACATAAAACAAAATCCAACAAGTCAAGGGATTTGAACTTCCCCGGGTCTCGACAATTATTCCTCTGCTGCATCATCTTCATCTTCTTCAATGTCTTCTCTAGAAGTAGTTGAAGGCAGCAAATTAGAGGGAAATGTAGGAAATAGATAATTAGGCCAAGATGTTTTCCGAATGGAAAAATCACTCTTCTAAGAGTGCACGTAAAATTTCATATTCTATTTCTCCATTTAGTCAAGCACATCCAAAGTAATTTGTTGTTGAACCACCTGCTGACTCATTTGTCGCTCCAACAGTTTCAAACTCTTGGCTAAAGTTTCTGGAATGACCATATTGCTGGAGGAAGCTAGAGCTTTGCCAGCTGCATGTCTCTTGGCAGCACTCCTTGATGATTCAACATTCTCAAGCTCTGTAAGTTTTGAATCTACTTACTTACTCCGGAGCAATCCAAGCAACAGCTTGTGGAGTCATGATGTCTATGACCTTAAGTCCCTCATTATCGGTATAAATCACTACAACATGTACACAGCACTTTGAGACCAAGGATGGGAACCCAAAATTGTCCTCGTGGCCTAAGAGCATTAGAACACAAGGATTTACCTTTTACCAGGTAAGGATACAGAAAAGGAGAATGACTCAATCCTTTTTCACATGCTGCCCATGACACGAAGGAAGAGGTATGGATTTGATGAAATGGTACAGCACTCGAGCATTCGGCTAAGGACAATCTGTGAGATTGAATTGATAAAAATGGAGTGTTTGTTTTTGGAGAGAGAGGAGAGGATCACTCTTCAAAGTTTTTTTCAAGATTTGTATTTCATTCTCTCATTCTCAAATGAGCACAATACAATATTTATAGACTCAATAAGACTCTTCAAATTCGTATAATAACTAATGCAATAAATATACTTAAAAGACATTAAATACAGACTATGAAATAACTATGTAATATCTGACCTTTGGTTACTAAAACCATCATAAATTCTTCTAGAGAACTCCAAACGACTTGACACTTAAACTATTGGAAACTAGACATCCGGGGCATTAAAATCCATAGGTCATACGTTTAATTTGGTTGCCATTTGACCCTTCAACTCCTTGTTGCAAAACGCCCTAGAATGCATAACGTTTTTTTTTAGTTTAATTCTCAACAAATTCCTCCCTTAAACTCAAACATTTTCGATCATTCATCCTGATCATTTTCTTGAGGTTTTCAAATAGCACTGTTTGCAGCGGTTTTGTAAAAATGTCTGCCACTTGATCACGACTTGCAACGTGACTCATTTGCACTTCTTCTTTCTTAACATGTTCTATAAAATAAAAACTAACATCTATATGCTTACTTCTCTCATTATAAACTGGATTATTTGCCAATTCAATTGCTGATTTGTTGTCGACTCGTATTTCGATTACCTCATGTAGCTTGAGATTTAACTCGTGTAGCAAATTTCTTAGCCAAATTGCGTGGCGCAGACACTAGGATGCAGCCACATACTCTGCGTCGCATGTTGACAAAGTCACGATCGGCTGTTTCTTTGAAAGCCATGTGAATGTCGTGTCTCCCATATAGAACACGTATCCCGCTATACTTTTCTGGTAATCTATATCTTCGCACAGATTCTTGAAATGGATCACCTCTTTTTGCAGTCGATCATGCAAAAAGCTTGAGACTGTATCTCCATCATCAACATTGCCACCACTTTTGGTTTTGCCTTCTGTTTCAGTTCCTATGACAACTTCTTCATCGCCATTGTTGACTGTGTTTGGCTTATTTTCAAGACCCATTTGTTCACCACTATCGACTACTCAGCTTTTTGATGCCCAAATACCTCTTTTCAACACATTTTCTCCAGAACCATACCTTTTTTTCAGGCTATTTGATCTTCTTAGATCCATTGCAGCTCCTTTTTTATCTGGTTGTTGCAGAGTAGAGCTCCTATTGGCTGCAGATGCCCTTGGGTGTGAGGTTGACCTCTTCTTAAGTCCGCCATTGCTTGTTAGGAAACCAAGAATGTTATTGGATTTTTCTGTTTTTAGAGGCCCACAGAAGGCGTTGGGATTCATAATGGAACTTGAAACTTGATTCAGTCGATCTTGCAGTGTCTTCAATCTCACCTTCAACTTTTCCTTGAGTTGTGCTTCGGCCTTAGCAGTTCTTTGAGACATTGCTAGCTTCTCTCTCAATCGTTGCATCTCTGCCTGTAGTAGCTTTCTCTCTTCTAGCCATTGCTTGACAGGCATTACTCAGTCATTTTCATCATTTTTTGAAAAATGAATTTTTTCTCGACCTTTGACTTGAACCTTCGACGCGTCTCCAAAAAACACGTGTCAGTCTTTAATCTCTTGCATATCAACAATGAGATGTTTGCATCCACACATATGATTGCTAGCATCGATGACCATGTCCCTTTCTGGATTGGTGTCCTTTTGGGCCATCATGAGAAAACCATCATCTTTCGTCTCATCTTTCATGACTAGATTCACCTTTTCTCTCACCTTCTTCTCGGAGTAGCATTCCTTTCCGTAGTGTCCATACTTGCCACAGTTGTAACACTCGATAGTTGAATGATTTGACTAGGCACCTCTTCGATGAATGCTTCCTCATCCACGCCAATTTTGTTGGCTGATCTCGCCCTCCTATTCGCAATTATTTCCGCTATTGCGTCCTCTGCCGCGACTAAAACCATGACCTCCACGGCCATGTTCTCTTCCTCGGTTGTGTTGAGCATACATTACCTTATCCTCCTTGATAGTCGTCTTCATTTGTAAGGCCTCCTCTAAGACTTTTTGTGCCTTCTTCTTCTTCCTTTTTTCATGTGCCTCAAGAGAACCCGCAAGTTCATCGGCAGTCATCTCTTCCAAATTCTTTGACTCCTCAATTGCGCACACAACATTCTCAAAATTCTCCGTCAATAACCGAATAATTTTCTCCACCACTCTTGCATCTGTGAGGGTTTCTCCATTGCGTTCAAGATTATTCACCACTGTTTGCACACGTGTGATGTAGGTTGATATGTCTTATGATTCCTTCATCTTCATGGCCTCCAACTCGCCACGAAGAGTTTGAAGCTGCACTTGTTTAACTCGGTCGGCACCCTTGAACACTTTTTGTAAAGTGTCTCATGCTTCCTTCAAAGTTGTTGTACCAACAATTTTCTCAAAACCCGACTCATCTACTACTTGAAACATGAGATAGAGAGCAGTCTTGTCCTTCATTCGTGTTTCTTTCAACACTTTTAATTGATTTGCTGTCAAGGCGCCAATGGTTTCCATCTCAGTGAAACCGGTTACAACTACTTCCCATGCATCTTGGGCACCAAGGAACGCACGCATTTGAATGCTCCAATTGTCGTAGTTCATCTTGGTGAGTCGTGGCAGCAGCATATATCCCAACGGTGTGCTCCCATGGTTCGATATAGATCTGATACCAATTTGATAAAAATGGAGTGTTTGTTTTTGGAGAGAGAGGAGAGTATCCTCTTCAAAGTTTTTTTCAAGATTTGCATTTCACTATCTCATTCTCAAATGAGCACAATACAATATTTATAGACTCAATAAGACTCTTCAAATTCGTACAATAACTAATGCAATAAATATACTTAAAAGACGTTAAAGGCATTAAACACGGAATATGAAACAACCACGTAATATCTGACATTCGGTTACTAAAATCATCGTAACTTTTTCTAGCGAACTCCAAACGAATTGAAACTTGAACCATCAAAAACTAAACATCTGGGGCATTAAAATCCATAGGTCATATGTGTAATTGGATTGCATTAGACCCTTCAAATCCTTGTTGAAAAATGCCCCAGAATGCAGAATGTTTCTTTGAGTTTAATTCTCAACATGAATGAGCTCTAGTTTTGATGACTTCTCATTTTGCTCCTGGTACAGCTATGGAGCCCAGAATAATCTTGAGAAAGGCTGGTGAATGGTTAGCTAAATGAGCATAAAATCCATCCTCAACTTAAAGAATTTTGTAAAACTTGTTGATGGTCGTTGGATTGATCTTCACTTTACACTGTCTCACCTGCAGTGATTCCAGGTTTTCGCTTGTAAGATTAGCATAAAATTCTCTTACCAAGACAATTATAGCTTCCTTTGGTTTGGTACAGAATTTAACCCAACCATGTTGTTGAACTAAGGAGAGAATATACTCCAGGTATCCCATGATTTTTCCTTCTATAACAATAAAACCTCTCTCAAGTTTAAGAGTTTTCTTCTGAATTCCTTGCTCATAGCGAGGATGTGGCAAATCAGAGATGCACTTTGGCTTATCGGAGTATTTCTTTGCTCCTGTCTTTGGCCTCATTTTTTTGTAACTTGGGTAAAATAAACGGTGGCTTCAAATTTTTAAGTGCTGCACAAATGACACGACATTCACTTTATAAAGACAATGAAAGGAGGGAAATTTCAAAATCAAAATTTTTATTTTAAAAATGTTGAGCAATTAAAAACAAAAATATGGAGGGTAAATTTATGTGATAAAATTTTATAAACAACTAGAGATGTTTAACTGACCAGCCCGCCAGCTTAGATCCCTACGGTAGCGATTCGAGCCTAGCCCAATCCCAAGGGGTGGGGTGGGCTGAGCTAAGCCCTAAATTTGAGCTCGCAAGTCCGCCTAGGACTGGGCCAAGTGAACGAGCTAGCTAGGCTCGGTCAGGCAAGGGTCCCCAAGCTTGCCATATAAAGTGAAGTCTAAAAGAAGGGAATTTAACAAAACAAACCCAAAAGTTGTCGACATTAACGCCTCAGTTTCGTTAATGTCAAAGACTGTCGAATGGAGAAGTCCAACTATCCAGTGCCTAAGGTGGCAACAATGGATGTCCCGTAGTGACGATGGATGTCCAAGGTTGATTCAACACTCAACAAGTGGACGAACTACAAAGGACGTAATAAATAATATTAGGAAGGGGCTGCTAAGGGACGTAATGTAATAATAAGAGATTCAAAACTGGAAGTCGGTTAGTACTTTACTTAGTCGGGTGTTGGTAATGTAGTATTGTACTATTGTTTATTGTATAATGTTTGTATTCTGTTCTATTTTTGGGTGACTGCATGACTCATGACTGGGTGTTGGGTGACACTGACCACTGATGTTCGTAATCCGTTTTAGGTTGAGGGACTTCCATTTTAGGCTGAGCCACCTAGGGCTTGATGGTTCGTGTTCCTTTTATGGCAAGGGACGTCTGTTTTGTGTCAAGGGATGTCCGTTTTGTGAGGAACGTATGTTTTGATGCACGTGATGTCCATTTTGTGTTGAGGGATGTCCATTTTGTCTCAAGGGACATCCGTTGTGTGTCGAGGGATGTCAATTTTGTGTTGAGGGATGTCTGTTTTGATGCGCGTGACATCCGTTTTGTGTCAAGGGACATTTGTGTTGACTTACATATTCAATTCGATTCAGACTCAAAGTCAAATATGACTTACGGCTTCACTTTCAACTTTCAATTAACAACTCAATTCTTAAATGACACCATGACGGTTTCATTAACATAATAGATTATCCAAATACAATACAATATACATCCATCCATTGTAGAATTGCATTACCAATACAATTCATATAGAACTATGCAAAACTTAATTTACAAATACATAATTTAGAAATTTACAAAGTACAAACGAGAATATGCTTTCAGAGCACAGTATTACATTGAAGGAGAGTCATCTGGAAGTGGACCAAGGAAGTGAGGTTTTATTGTTGAAACATCTGTTGGAGCCTATTGCTATTGTTACCCCTAAAGACTTTTAGTTCATATGCACTTTCCTCTTTCCATCTATGCAATGTAATCATTAGTTAGTTGTTGGTTTAGGTTCTCTGAATTAGATATGACAATATGTTACATCCGTGCATGTCTCTTACCATCAGACAATCATCCCCTCCTCCAACCCTTGCCAAAGTTTAGAAGATATTGGCAACGGGTTCTCCATCGAAAGAAGCAATTCCAAAGCCTGCTTCATTGCTAAAATTGCACATGGTATGTCTTCAATTTTATTTTGTACAATGTGTCGAATTTACACTTAGTAGTCTGAGGGTCGTGCTTAAACTAATTATTCATTGAAGCCTATGAACTTGATGGAGAAGTTCTTGTATTTGGCATAGGCAAATACCAAAAAGAACATGGAGAGATCTAGGGTAAGAAACTATAAAATTGTATAATTTCAAAGTTATTCTCAGTTTTACTTTTGATTGTATGCTTAAGACATCATGCAATCATGTATTGTGTTGTCTTTTTTCAGAATGGCGATGTTCTCACAATAATGACCCTCATCATTCTGAAGCAAAAGGGAACATCGGACATGGTGATAATAACTTCTTAAGAATGTGTAATCAATGTTTAAGATGTTGTTATGGAAAATAAATCTCTTCAATATGTTATTTATATGCAGTGCGACACTTTGAAAGAGAAGGAGTATCTTGAAGTACAACTAAGGGACTCGCTTATAAGTCATGGTTGGATACATGTAAGACACTTTTATTCCTTCATGCAATATTTTTTCCTCTTGTCGAGCTATTTTACTTATAATATATGGTGTTAATTTCAGATGCAACTAAAGCAAAAATGTTTCATGTCATCTATTGATCTGCACTGTAACGACTCCGTTATTCCTTGCATTTTCTTTCATCATTTTTGAACCATATAATTTGAAAGTCATTTAACTTTTATAAAACACAGCGGAAGACTTTTTCACTCAAAATATGGTAGATAACATTCTTTTCGTTGAAACATTTACATCTTAGAAAAATATGGCTTAACTTAAAACCACGAACATTTTATAGATTTAAAACCAATTTCCCTTAACCATTAGCCTAACCAACCACAAGGTCTGCGAAGTGCAAATCCTTCATCCACTGCTCATTTTCTCATTTTCATGCATACCTACATCACAAGACTTAAACTGTAAGTATAATGCTTAGTAAGAAATGAAATGCAATATGAAACATGTCATCATCTTTTCATAAAACAGTTTTTTTCATTTGTTTTTTTTTCTTTCTTTCTTTTCTTTCTTATCGTTTTCATAATTGAAACTTAACTCAACCTTCAGTCATTAGGAGAAAACCTGCCCAAAGCCTCTATCCATGGGGACCAAAGTCCGCCAAGCATTTATTCATGAGTTAAGTATCCAAAGCCTCATTTATTAGGTTTCAATTGTCATTATCGTTTTATCATTGGAACTTAACTCAAAGCTCATCATTGGGGGAACACCCTCCCAAAGCCTCTAACCATGGGGACCAAGTCTGTCAAGCCTTTATTCATGAGTTAAGTATCCAAAGCCTCATTCATTAAGTATTTTCCTTTACTTTAAAACTTTATGCATGAAAAACTATTTTCGTAACGTTTCGAGAAAAACATGATCCATGATCACATATATGCAAACAACTTAACATGTCCTCTAAAATATCATCAATACAACATTAAGTCTCCAAATCCAGACATGATTTAGAATGTATCATTCAAACACTAGCAACAAAGCAACATTAAAAAGTACCTCATGAACTTAACCTTCTTTCTAGCAACATGAACTCCTATGCATAATTATCATTAACATGCACTTTATAATATTAAATATCCAAAACTTAAAAATCAAGAACCTAGCATTTATCTAACTAAAGTATCCAAGCAATAGGTTCTTTCTTATCATGAACAATATACACAATTTATCAAAACAATACCTACCGAACAACGTATCAATATTTAACTTCTAACAAACATCAATCAAGAACAATAAGTCTCCACAACATGAACATAATCCCTTTCTTATAATCTATTACTCATGAACATCAATTATTAAACACAAGCATCTCCCAAAATCACACCCTATTTTCTTGTGATGTAGCCCTCAAAGAGAAAAAGGACACACACATTTCTTACCTCTTTTCTCTCGCAAACTTCCCTTCCCTTGAAGCTTCTTCTCCTTATACTTTCTCTCCACTCAAGCAAGAATTCTCCTCCTTGAAGAAGAGTTTTTTTACCTCTATTTATAAAGCACCAAAAGCCATTTCCACTTCCTCCCACTCAATTATTCTTATTCTCCACTTTCAAATTTTCTTATTCTGCACTTTCAAATATTCTTATTCTCCTCTTTAAGAGGTGTATTCTTCCATTTTCCATCTAATCTCACTCTTAATATTTTAATTCTGTACTTAAGAGGTGTATTCTTCCACCTTCTATTTAATCCCATAATTCTCCACTTAAGAGGTGTATTCTTCCACCTTCCATCTAATCACACTCTTAATATTTTAAATCTCCACTTAAGAGGTGTAATATTCCACCTTCTATTTAATTCCATAATTCTCCACTTAAGAGTTGTATTCTTACACCTTCCATTTAATCTCATAATTCTCTACTTAAAAGGTGTGTTATCCCACCTTCCATTTAATCTCGTAATTCTCCACTTAAGAGTTGTATTCTTCAACCTTCCATCTAATCTCACTCTTAATATTTTAATTCTCCACTTAAGAGATGTATTTTTACACCTTCCATTTAATCTCATAATTCTCCACTTAAGAGGTGTAATATTCCACCTTCCATTTAATCTCATAACTCTCCACTTATGAGGTCTAATCTTCCACCTTCCATTTAATCTCATAATTCTCCACTTATCCCTCTATCATGAGGGCAAAATTACACTCTCATATAAACTAATACCATTATTAATTCTAATATATCAACAACATTATATCTTCAATAATATATATATATATATATATATATATATATATATATAACTCTGGAAAAATTCCTATTTACTACATCCAAATACCGTACTACACATAATTGTGGTTTTACATATAAATGAATTTCAAAGATATTCCATTCTCCCCTCATTAATAAAATTTTTCCCTCAAAATTTAGCTATTGAAATAACTCTGGATACTTCGCATAACATACAACATACACTACCTATTTCATCTATTATTAGCCCAACCTAATAGATTCAATCCTCACTCACATCCTTCAGGATAGAAAAGACCCTCGGTGAGACCAATTTTTTCCCTTAAGTAAAACTGGACAATCTTTGACGAAATGGCCACTCTCATTGCATTTGAAACATTGCTCCAAACTAGCAAGACATTTTTTGAAATGATTTCTTTTACACTTTGGGCATTGCCTAGTTCCTGAATATTCAGCACTTTCTTTTTGAAACAAAACTTCTCCATGTTTATGTTTTTTCATTCCTTTGCGATTCATCCCCGATATGAGGTCTCTTTAATCCTCTTATTTCTTGTGTTCTTCCTTTAGCTATTGGGATTGAACTTCCTTCACTACTTTCCTATTATTCTCTCTAAATTTTATGACCTGAAGCTCGACTTCTTCCACCTCGAGGGCTTTTGCTACAATGTTTGTATAAGATATTCCTTGTGTACTAAAAATCTTCACACCACGGTAAATTTCCAATTTAAGTCCTTGCACAAATTGATGTACCTTATACTCATTAGTGCTTACTAGATGAGGAGAAAACTAAGACAATGACTCAAACCAGCAAATATATTTCGATACAGTTCCAGTTGGACGAAGTTGAGCAAATTCTATCATCTTTCTTGTCCTTGTGGTACGATCAAAATACTTTTCATAGAAAATTTTCTTACACTTTTCCCACTGCATGGCCTTCACATTGTGCACTATTTTTATGGTATCTCACCAAAATCTAGCATCCTTTCCTAACATAAATACAGCGCAAGTAACCTTCTCTTGCTCCTCAATCCTAGCATACTCTAACATACTCTCCACCATCCAGATCCATTCTTCCACCTTTGCTGAATTAGAAATATCTCCTTCAAACTATGGTGGGTTACTTTAAGAGGTGTATTAGGAGGGGAAATTAGTAATTAACTTCCTTGTGAATCATAAGCTGAGGGTTCCTTTGTCCTTCCCATTATGTCTTGTTTCCCTTGCCATCTTGCTCCTATGTAACCCACTTACAATGAACATATTAGTCAATTGAAAAAAAAAAACGAAACATACTTATAGTCAATGGAGTATTTCCATGTCAAGACTTGTGCTAGTAGGCAGTCTACAAAGTCGATTTTAAAACCCAGGCGCTCTGATACCATTCTGTAACAACCCGATTATTAATTGCATTTTCTTTCATCATTTCTGAACCGTATAATTTGAAAGTCATTTAACTTTTATAAAACACAGTGGAAGACTTTTATCATTGAAAATACGGTAGATAAAATTCTTTTCATTGAAACATTTACAACTTAGAAAAATATGACTTAACTTAAAACAATGAGCATTTTACAGATTTAAAACCAATTTCCTTTAACCGTTTGCCTAGCAAGCCACAAGGTTTACGAAGTGAAAATCTTCCATCAACTACTCTTTTTCTTACTTTCATGCATACCTACATCACAAGAATTAAACTATAAGCCTAATGCTTAGTAAGAAATAAAATGCAATATGAAACATGTCATGCTCTTTTCATAAAACCTTTTTTTCCATTGGTTTTCTTTTTCTTTCTTTTCTTTCTTATCGTTTTTATCATTGGAACTTAACTCAAGCCTTAATCATTGGGGGAAAACCTGCCCAAAGCCTTTATCCATGGGGACCAAAGTCTGCCAAGCCTCTATTCATGAGTTAAGTATCCAAAGCCTGCATTTATTTGGTTTCAAATGTCATTATTGTTTTATCATTGGAACTTAACTCAAGCCTCAATCATTCGAGGAACACCCTCCCAAAGCCTCTAACCATGGAGACCAAGTCTGCCAAACCTTTATTCATGAGTTAAGTATCCAAAGCCTCTTCATTAAGTTTTCACTTCCTTTATCTTCCTTTTCTTTCAAACTTTATGCTTGAAAAATCATTTTCATAACGTTTTGGGAAAACCATGATCCATGATCACATATAAATGAATACAACTTAACATGTCCTCTAACATATCATCAATACAACATTAAGTCTCCAATGCTAAACATGATTTAGAATTTATCATTCAAACACTAGCAGCAAAGCAACATTAAAGAGTACCTCATGAACTTAACCTTCATTCTAGCAACATTGAACTCCTATCCATAATTATCATTAACATGTTGTTAAAAACATTAAAAATCCAAAACTTAAATTGATCAAGAACCTAGCATTTATCCAACTAAAGTACCCATGCAATAGGTTCTTTCTTATCATGAACAATATCCATAATTCATCAAAACAATACCTCCCAAACAACGTATCAATATTTAACTTCTAAGAAACATCAATCAAGAACAATAAGTCTCCACAACATGAACATAATCCCCCTTTCTTAAAATCTATTGCTCATGAACATCAATTATTAAACACGAGCATCTCCCAAAATCATACCTTATTTTCTTGTGATGTAGCCCGAGGGAAAGGACACACATTTCTAACCTCTTTTCTCTCGCAAACTTTCCTTCCTTTGAAGCTTCTTCTTCTTAAACTTTCTCTCCACTCTAGCAAGAATTCTCATCCTTGAAGAAGAGTTTTTGCACTTCTATTTATAAAGCACCAAAAGCCATTTTCACTTCCTCCCACACAATTATTCTTATTCTCCATTTTCAAATATGCTTATTCTCTACTTTCAAATATTCTTATTTACCACTTTAAGAGGTGTATTCTTCAATTTTTCATCTAATCTCACTTTTAATATTTTAATTCTCTACTTAAGAGGTGTATTCTTCCACCTTCCATTTAATCCCATAATTCTTCACTTAAGAGGTGTATTGTTCCACCTTCCATCTAATCACACTCTTAATAATTTAATTCTCCACTTAAGAGTTGTAAAATTCTACCTTCTATTTAATCCCATAATTCTCTACTTAAGAGGTGTATTCTTCCACCTTCCATTTAATCTCATAATTCTCCCTTTAAGAGGTGTATTCTTCCACCTTCCATCTAATCTCACTCTTAATATTTTAATTCTCCACTTAAGAGGTGTATTCTTCCACCTTCCATTTAATCCCATAATTCTCCACTTAAGAGTTATAATCTTCCACCCTCCATTTAATCCTATAATTCTCCACATATGAGGTGCAATCTTCCACCTTCCATTTAATCCCATAATTCTCCACATATCCCTCTATCATTAGGGTAAATTACACTTTTAAATAAACTAATACCATTATTAATTTTAATATATCAACAATTATATTCTCAATGATATATATATAACTCAGGAAAAATTCTGATGTACTATGTTCAAATATCGTACTACATATAATTGCGGTTTTACATATAAATGAATTTCTCGGATATTACATGCACAATCATTACTCCTACCAAAAGATGTTTTCTAAGTCAATTGCAATTGTCTTGGCCCTTAAAGATAATATATGGTAAATTCTCAAAATGGACTATATTCACTGTGTTTTGAAGGAAGTTAATTACTAATTTTCCCTCCTATTCGCCAATTTCAATCCACTGGGCATATTCTAAATCTCGCTCCCTATAGGAGATTCAACAATTAGCAGTTGTCAACAGAAAGGATTCCATCATCATGACGATTACAAAGTTGCTCCAGAGGAACTTTTTGATCAATCCTCTCATATTGAAATCAACCACGAGTTGACATTCAAATGTTGTCGATCTCCGTTTCCAAAAAGTATAATTGTATGTACGTACATTTGAATTTTGAGTTATTGTATAGTTGTTTATTTTTGTACATTTGTTTATTAATTGTGCATTTTAGATTTTGAATTGAGTTATAGACTTATAGTTATTGTAGACTTGTTTGTCATGGTATTCTTGTTGGGTATCCTGGACCTGGTTGTTGTCGTTGTTATTGTTTGTTGTTGGTTTGTCAAAATTGTCAGAATAATGGTTATGGATGCATAATGCATTGTATTGGGAGAACATCTATAAATAAATAGATGTTAGATGCTATAATACCAAAAATTTTGAAATAAAGTGATATGAAACTTGAAAAAAAAAACATAAGTCATGAGGTGGAGGAATGAGTTGCTTTTAAAATTACGGAATGTTGATTGTTGAGTGAAGAAATAGAATTCACTCAACGTAATAAACGATAAGCATGTAAGTGTAAGCTGAGGGACATCGGTTTTAAACGGGGAGGTCTAGATTAAGCTAAGGGGATGTACGTTTTAAGTTGATAACGTCTGTTTTAAGTTGGAGACGTTCATTTTAATCTAATGGACGTCCGTTTTAATCTAAGGGATGTCCATTTTAATCTGGGACATCTGTTCTAAGTTGAGGGATGAGGGACATCTGTTGTATGTTGAGGGATGTTTGTTGTGGTTTCTCCCCTTAATAACTTTTGGTTCGGTTCTATTTTCTTCAAATTGAATACAATCGGTTTGGTTTTAGATTGTATTGCAAGCTCAGCTCAGCTTGGCTCGGCTCGATTCAGCTAGCTCATTTGTCAATTCTATAAATAACCACTCAAAATTATTATTATCTTTTTTTTTAATTTATAAAACTTAAAAAGGAAATCAACGTTTTATTAATGAAACTCATGTTGTAGCGTTGACTTTATTATTATGAAAACTCTAAAAAAACAAAAACACATTATGCTAACAAACTAGAAATTAAAGAAAAGAATATAAAATGTTAGGTTGCCTCCTTATAGAACTTGTTTTCAAGTTGACTGGCTGACTATGTCTAATCTTCATGTAGTTTCTATCAAGGAGATAGATGTTGAAGGATAATCGGTCAAGTTTTCTCCAAAATAATGCTTGACTCTCTGCCCATTCACTTTAAATTGATTTCTTGTTTTGTCATCATAAATTTCTTTAGCTCTATAAGGGTATACTTATGCAATTTTATATGGACCAGACCATCTTGACTTTAGCTTACCTGGAAATACCTTTAATTAAGAATTATAGAGAAGAACTTGTTATACTACTTCAAATGTTCGAAGCTGTAACCTTCTATTGTAATACCCCAATAATAATTTTTCTCACGTATGCGATGTAATCAAACTTGGAAATGATATTATACGATTCATTGTGTGACCTTACTCGTTAATTATGCCATATATCCGTGGGGAAAAGTCATGGGATAGAAAGTTAATTTCAAAATGGGAGAAAAATCTGGTCTGGGTGTTTTCGGATGCCTGCGGACGACATTTCAGACGAGTCATGTCATCCGCAAACGCTTCGGACGTTGTCCCAAGAATTGGGATGACTCAGGACGTTGTACGTTTGAATCTGTTTAAATTCTGGGAGAATTCGGACGACTCCGAACGATTTCGAATGAGGCGGGTGCAGGTGGACGTTGTGAGTTTGAATCTGTCTGAATTCTAGACGAATTCGGATGACGTGGATGACATCTCAAACGTCATTTTGGCATCCAAATTCTGAATTCGGACGGTACGGGCAGAATTCGGACGTATGCTGGTCTGAATCCTCATTATATAGCGACAAAACTGATTTAAAATCAGAACAAAAACGACGGGAACCAATAAAAATGCAGCTCGACGCCTATCACTCCCACGATCCCGACCAGCAGAGGATTTGTCGCCTGCACCTCCTCTGCCTCACATACGATGTGTCCCCAAAGGAGCCCTATTTCTTCAGCCTTCATCTCCTCCTTCTTCATTTTCTGTTCTTCCTAGAGGGGCTGGTGGTTTCTGTGTGGAAAGTGTCGCCGAGGAGCTGCTGTCCGAGTGAATAACAGTCTTCAAGGGTAAGGATTTGGGTAGTCTTTAGCTTGAGGAAGCCCTACCCACAAGTATATTGTGTTGACTGTGATTTCTTAACTTTGTGTGAATAATCGTTCCTGTCATCCCATGAACATCTTGTTTTGCTGTAGACTTTAGTGCTCTTATGTTAGATGTTTTTGTTGGTCGTTCTTGTGTTGCCTTTAGATGCCTATTATCTTCATTAGTGATTGTTAGTGTGTTGGATGTCAAGTTTGAGTTCTCTATAGTTATATCTTTGTACTAAAAACTGTCAAGCTTAATAGAAGAAAGTTACAAGACAAGAATAAAGCCTAGAAATTGTTACGAAGAGATGAACTGGACAACTGTGCAGAGATGAACTAAACTAGGAATTAGTATTCGCTGTGGTTTTCATTTTGGGATATTTCTCTGTTGTGGTTCATTTCACTGCATATTACCTTATTCATTATTAGCCTTTGTTATAAAGGCATGTCTCGTTGATCCATCCCTCTATTAAATATCGCTGTTTGTTATCCATATTAAAAGCACGAATTTGTTGTTTTCTTCTCGATATTTTTGCTGTTGCGACTATCATTTTGGAACATGACTTACTCTTCGGTTCACTGCTAAATTAGTCAAACAAAAGCACGTTAATACTCATGTACTGTTGTTTAGTTTCAATCGTTAGAAGCATATAACGCTATACTGATTTGCTACTATTATAGCCGATTTAAAAGCATGATTCGTGTTCATTTACTACTGTTTCATTCTAGTGGTTGAAGAGCATATTCTCGCTGTTTCATCTTGATATTCCTCACTGCATTTGCATTCGATTAAAACATGCTTAGTCATTTAGATTTTTTCGCTGTCATAATCAATTAAAAATATGTTCAGTTGAACGTATCTTTTGCCATTTTGTTTTAGTCCTTAAAAGCATGTTTAGTCTTTTGTGTAGTCGATTAAAAAGCATGATAGATGTTCGTAATTCTTTTCTGTTACATAGTCGGATAAAAGCATGCTTAATGCTCAACTACTACTGTTCCGTTGAGTTGATTAAAAGCATATTTTTGCTGTTCGATTCGATTAATATTCACTGCTGTATTAGACGTTCGAACGTATGTCCTACTGTTTAATTTGACGCAATTCACTGCTGTATTTAGATGTTTAAAGCCTATTTCGTTGTATGTTTATCACTATTTTTCTATTGTACATTAACCGATTAATAAGCACGTTCCACTATTCTATTTTTGACATCTCGCTGCTGTATTATGGAATAAAAGCATGCTAGCATGTTCGTATACTTACTGCTTAAATAGTTGATAGAAAGCATGCTTAGGTGAAGTATGATTAGTACTTACTTCCTGACCTGTTAGTAGCCATGTAAATTGTATGCTCTCGCTGTTTCGTTCAAGTATTCTCGCTATTGTGCCCTAATGTTCTGCTCTATGTTATTGTTGATGTTTTAGTTGATAATAAGCATGTTATGCCGTCCTAAATTCAACATGTATTCGTTACTATTTTCTTTAGGTTTATAAAGCATGTTCGTTGTTCTAATTCGACATTAGTTCATTACTCTATGTTGTCGTTAGTTCCCTTATAGATAAAGCATGCTCTATTCCTTGTTTTATTGGACGATTATTAGCACGAATTAATTCTACTTGTAATTATACGTTGTTTTTTTTTTCGCTACATGTAAGCATGCTCTACCACTCGTTCTGTCTGTTATTGTGAATTCCTTTGAAGCATTGTCCTTTATTTTTCATATATGTGTTATCTAGTTTGGAAGTGCTAGGCCGTATTCATGCTAATAGGAACCAAGTAGAGAGTACCCCCTCGGGGTGGTACTCACATGCATGAGTGAGGGAAAAACGATAAGAATACGAAAGAAAAGGGAGTTGAGGGTGGATGGGTAGTCGGGTCTAGTCGGTAATCTAGCCGAAGTCCCTCCCTTACTGGGTACGGGAGTTCTAGGTTGCCCGTAGGGACTAGGCCCGGTCAACTATACCATTTTATATAGGTCCTCCAATCTCCAGCTCAATGTATAAGTAAAGAACGAAACGAACAAATGTAAAGAAAGATTGGTTTGGATGGCTCTCCATTCCAAAAGAATTAAAGAGAGGCATGTATAATTGTTTTCCAAATTTCCTTACTGAGCGTAAGCTCATGTCCTTACTTATAGTGTAGGTAATGAGATGGTTGTACAAGGAGTGGCAGAGGAGGCCATACCCCTGGAGCCTGCGGCGCATCCGGAGGAGATGCTGGCCTAGTAGTAGTACGACATCATGAGAAAGAAGGAAAAAGGTGTTTTGTAGGGGTTCTAACATCAAACTGGGTTTGTAATCGTTAAATTACTATTTTAACCCTTTTGAGTACTTATTCGGGATATGTATGATACTCTTTGGAAACCAAATTGTAGATTTTAACTAATGTTTTTAAGTGATGCTTTAATTATGCTTCTGCTAAATTTATAAATCGTAGTTTTGCTTTCTTTTGATTTAATCAACTGTTTTGGTAAGTTGGTAACGGTCGGATTTTGGCACTCTGATTTTAGATGTCGAAAGGTTTCAAAATAACGTTTTTCTTTATTTCTATCATTTAGTAAAGACTTAAAAATTTTAATGTACTCTTAATACAGTTAAGAATGAATCTTTTTGTAACGTTTTCATCGTTTTCCAAAGGATTTAATATTTTAACGTAACATTAAGACAAGAAAGAATCCGGGTCGTTACATCTATCATGATACTTCTTCACTTTTTCTTTGTACATCTTGGCATTCTCAAGAGTTCCCAATCCAAACTCATCAAGCTCATTTAGCTATAGCATTCTTTCTTTGAGACAACAAGAATATAAAGAATTTTGTAAAGTTTCTCAACTTAAACCAAGAAAATTAAAATCCAACGTAGATAACAGGTGGAATTCAACTTATTTGATATTGCAAAATGCTATGTCATATTGGTAAGTTATTTGTGCTTTTATTAATGAAAATACACAAAGTATTAATCTCGATAAATCTAGTTGTGATATTGCTAATATATTTTTTGATTTTCTAAAACTTTTTTATGATGCTAAAAATGAATGTTCTAGAATTTATTATTTCACTTCTCATCTTGTTCTTCTAATTTTTGTACATTTAACATATATTTTTGCCCAATATTAACAAATAGATGAATTTAGTAATATTATTAATAAAATGGAAACAAAATTTAAAAAATTTTGGCATGACATTCCTCTTATTTTTGTTATGCATGCATCATGGATCTTATATATAAATTAAAAGGAGTGTGCATTTTACTTAATAGGATATCTGCTAATTTATATACTACTCCTTTAATTACTAGTGTTCAAATAACAAATGGAATTGTTAGTTTATATTTTTCTTATGAAATAAAATATTCTAATATTAGTCTAGTCGTTCAACTTCACGTCCTTCATACACAAAGAATTATCCTAGTAGTAGTAGTGCAGTTCCACAATTTTAATATTCATAATATATGAAATAAATTAGATAGTGAAAATTATTCTACTACTAGTTTGTGTAATGAATTTGATATTTATTTTGAAATTCGTTATCAATTTCCATGAGAAGAGAATTTTGATGTTTTTTGATTTGTGGAAAAAAAATATTCTACTACATATCCTATTCTTTTTATAATGACACGTGATCTACTAACATCATTGGTCTCTACAGTAGCTTAGGAGTCTGCTTTTAGTGTAGGTGGACGTGTGTATGATGAACGAAGAGGATGACTTGCACCTAATTTCATGGAAGCACTCATTTGCATCAAAGATTAAAATGACGTCAAGACTAGAGATCAACAACGAGAGGATAAGATACTTGAAGACTTCAAAAATTTAGATGTTGAAGACTAGATAGTGTCTTTTCTTAACTTGTAATTTTTTTAACGTGCCGCAAATGAATGGAAATTAGATGTCTGCCAACCTAGTTGGGATTTATCTAATTTGTAGTGATGTAACTGTTAAATATTTGTAATGATATTTGTATGATACATGGTTTTAGATATTTTTTTTGTTAAATACATTGTTGTCTTAGGAAATTAAGTATGCTTGTTTTGATGATGAATGTACTTATTGAAAATACCCTTGAAATTGGCCTATGAAGTATGAACTACTTGCAAATATGATTATTATTGATAAGAGCCGACTAGCCAAGACGGTTTTAGTCTATCTTTTAGAGCATATTCTCAATGAGGGACTTCCCTCATCTTAAAACGCGTCCTTCATCATATAACGGATGTCTTGCTGCTTAAAATGGACATCCCTCAGATAAAACAAACATCCCTCAAAATAAAACAAAAGTCCTTAATCCTATAACAGACGTCCATCACCTTAAAATGGATGTCCCTTTGATAAGATGGACATCCCTTAGATTAAAACGGATGTCCTTCATCGTATAACAAACATCCCTAAACTTAAAACGGATGTTCCTTAGCTTAGCATGGATAAAATAAGGAAGTCCAATAGTCCATTAGCTTAAAATGGATGTCCCTAAGCTTTTAATGGACGTCCTATATTAAAACGGACGTCCCTCAACTTTGTCTTCTATATAAACTGCTGAAGGACGTCCACTGCTAGGGCAAGAAATTTTCAATTTTCCTTATGCAATTTACAAGCAAACTTTCAACTTCCTGTCTTTCTCAGAACTTTCAACTTCTCTTTTAAATTTTCTTGAACAAGGAAATGACATCGAAGGCTAGAAAAGTCACAACGAAGCGTAAAGGGGCTCCACCTCCGCTTCCATCCGAGTCTAACACTCAAGCAAGTTCTCATTCGAGTCCTTCGACCCATCGGTCTCGTCCCTGCCTAGCGGCAAAGGAAAAGTATTATTCACTCGTGTTTAGGATAACGTCAGCCAAGGAAAGGTACGACACTAACATCAGTCTCTGTTCAATTATTATACCTAGGAGGGTAGAATTTAATTTGTTCGCCGATTTAGAATTAGAACAAATGTTTTAATTTGTTCACCGATTTAGAATTAGAACAAATGTTTGAATGCATTGGATTGGCTGAGCAGTGCATGAT
>CM039472.1:24583123-24616061 GCA_022433065.1 Begonia loranthoides
GAAGGTCCCTCCCAACGTGCAAAGAATCAATGAAAAAGGACTTTACATATACAACCAGGTGACATTAGCTTGGATGGGGATGAAAAAAGTAGGAAGGGAGTAGGTATTCAAGGTTACTGACACTCCATCCATGTCGGCTGCACAACTTCCATTGAAGTTAGCTGCATAGACTCCTACGACGTCGACTACACTAATTCCTTGGATGTCAGTTGCACCACCATCAGATCATGTGGGGGTGGAGGAAAATACTGTTCATCCCCCTTTGAAGTCCTCACCCTATGTACTGATCAGTGAGGAAAAATGGAATTGACTTGTATGTAAGTTGGATAGATAGGAGAGGCAAATTGACGATATTCAGGCTTTTCTACTACAAATAAAAGATGACCTGAGGAGGCTTATGGATCCACTAGCAGCCCCTTCTGCGGCTCAGCCAGTAGCTCCTCCATCACCTCCTTCTGTAGGCTCGCCAGCAACCTAGCCAACATCTCCTCCATCAGTAGCCTCGCCAGTAGCATGACGGCTCCAAAAGCGCTGACCCAGACTACATCTCTTCCAAGTCCCAATAGCTTCTCCAGCAGCCCTTTCATCAGCCTCTCCACTTTCTGTTGCCGGACCAGATGAATGCTAGTCTTTTAGTTCATATGCACTTTCCTCTTTCCATCTATGCAATGTATGCAATAGTTAGTTGTTGGTTTAGGCTCTCTGAATTAGATATGACAATATGTTACAACCATGTAGGTCTCTTATCATCAAGCAACTGTTCCCTCCTCCAACCCGTGCCAAAGTTTAGAAGATATTGGCAACAGGTTCTCCATCAAAGGAAGCAATTCCAAAGCCGACTTCACTGCTAAAATTGCACATGGTATGTCATCATTAGTATTTTGTACAATGTATCAAATTTACACTTAGTAGTCTGAGGGTCGTCCTTAAACTGATTATTCATTGAAGCCTGTGAACTTGATGGAGGAGCTCTTGTATTTGGTACGAACAAACTATATAATTACAAAGTTATTCTCAGTTTTACTTTTTATTGTGTGCTTAAGATTTCATGCAATCATGCATTGTGTTGTCTTTTTTCAAAATTACGATGTTCTCACAACAATGACCCTCATCATTCCAAAGCAAAAGGGAACATCGAACACGGTGATGATAACTTCTTAAGAATGTGTAATCAATGTTTAAGATGTTGTTATGGAAAATAAATCTCTTGAATGCGTTCTTTATATGCAGTGCGACACTTTGAATGAGGAGGAGTATCTTGAAGTACAATTGAGGGACTCGCTTATAAGTCTTGATTGGATCCATGTAAGGTACTTTTATTCCTTCGTGCAATATTTTTTCCACTTGTTGAGCTATTTTACTTATAATACATGGTTTTAATTTTAGACACACCTAAAGCAAAAATGTTTCATGTCATCTGTTGATCTGTACACCCATTACTCCTACCAGAAGATGTTACCTAAGTTAATTGCAATTGTCATGGCGCCTACAGATAATATATGGTAAATTCTCAACCTGCACTATATTCATTGTGCTTTGAAGGAAGTTAATTACTAACTTTCCCTCCCAATTGGCTAATTTCAGCCCATTGGGCATATTCTAAATATCGATCCCTGTAAGAGAGTCGGTGATTAGTAGTTTTCAATAGAAAGGATTCCATCATCATGACGATTACAAAGTCACTCCTAAGGAACTTTTCAATCACTCCTCTCATATTAAAATCAACCACGAGTTATCCATCAATGTCACCGATCACTGTTTCCAAAAAGTATAATTGTATATACGTACATTTGAATTTTGAGTTATTGTATAGTTGTTTATGTTTGTACATTTGTTTATTAATTGTGCATTTTAGATTTTGAATTGAGTTATAGACTTATAGTTATTGTACACTTGTTTATCATGGTATTCTGGTTGGGTATTCTAGACCTGGTTGTCATTGTTGTTATCGTTGTTTGTTATTGTTTTGTCAAAATTGTCGAAATAATGGTTATGGATGAATGCATAATGCATTGTATTGGGGAGAACATCTATAAATAAACAGATGTTAGATGCTATAATATCAAAAATTTTGAAATAAAATGAGATGAAACTTGAAGGAAACCATAAGTAATGAGATAGAGGTATGAGTTATTTTAAAATTACGGAATGTTGATTGTTGAGTGAAGAAATAGAATTCATTTAACGTAATAAGCTATAAGCCTATAAGTGTAAGCTGAGGAACGTCCGTTTTAATTTGGGACGTCTGTATCAAGCTAAGGGGACGTTCGTTTTAAGCTAAGGGACGTCTGTTTTAAGCTGGGGATGTTAGTTTTAATCGAATGAACGTCCGTTTTAATTTGAGGGACATCCATTTTAATGTAGGACATCCATTTTAAGCTGAGGGATGAGGGACGTATGTTGTTTGTTGAGGGACGTTCGTTTTGGTTCTGGTTTGGTTTTTCCCCTTGATAACTTTTGGTTCAGTTCTATTTTTTTCAAACTAAATATAGTCGGTTTTGTAATACCCCAACTTTTTATATCAAAATTTAATAAGGATAATTGAAAAGTAATTTGAGGGTATTTGCATTAATTGGATAATTATCAAGGTATTACCGAGGATGTATTCGTTATATTATAATTTATGGAAATTAATGTAATTATACTAAATATTAATTTGATGAATTAAATTATAATATTTGTGATTAATTAGATTTATTTTAAATAAGGGAAGAATTTGTGAAAGATTAAATTAAAATTAATTAGAATTTAAATATAAGAGTATATTAAGTGAAGGTTAAAATAAAGGGGAATTTTAATGGTGAATTGGGGAGTGAACCGACTCAATAGAAGAACCAGTTCAGGAGGCCTCCCAACTGGTCCGGTTCGTCATCTAAGGAAGGGGATTTTGGTTTTTGAATTTTGGCCTCCGGCCTTTTAGAAAGAGAGGGAGAGGCAGGGGAGAAAACAAAGAGGGAGAGAAAGAGAGAGCTGGGAGTCGCGAGAGGGAGAGATCGATCGTGAGAGAGAACGTCGACGCAAGGGGAGGAACGAGCTTGGGCTCATTCTGGCAGGCTCGGGTGCGTGTCGTCTGGCGTATGGTGAGTAGCTACGGGCGTCGCTGGTTGCAACTGTGGGCGCGAGATGGTTCAATGGCCATGGCTCTGGGTCGTCAGTGCTGCGGCAAGTGTTTGGCGAGTTGCAGCGACGGCGAAATAGCGATGGCGTTGGGAAGGTTGGGTCGTCGGTCTGGGCAGTTCGTGCTGGACCGGCCGATGGCCATGGTCTAGCTTGTTAGTTCTTCAATGCAAAACCGGTTTTCTCTTCTTCTTGTTCTTGCTCTGCTGGTGACCGATAGTTTCTGGAAAAGCAAAAAGAACGAGGGAGTGCTGTCGGGGGAAGGATTGTTGCATGGCAGGGAGTGTCTCCTAATGAGGTTAAAATGTCGAGAAGGAGGTGAGTAGAGCAGAATACTCTCTGGTGAGCTGAACCGAGGGAGAAAATGGGGAGGGAGAGCTGGAAACTCTCGGGAGTGTTGAAGGATGGAGACCGAGCTGAAGAGCTCTCTAGAGGAAGTGCTCTCGGATGTCCGCTAGGTAACTCAACCTTCCCTGTTAGTTATGACCAAATTGTTGGACGTATAAATGATAAGCTGATGCATCAAATTGTTAGATGATTGGTAGGAATTGTGTATGAACTACTCTGTTGTTGTTGGAGGCAATGTTAAGCATGTTGATGTTTGCTTACTATATGGTAAATGAATTAATACCTCTGTTAAGGGTTAATGATGATAAATATGGTGTAGTTTCATGCTCCATTAGCTTTAGAGATGCTCTCTATAATGCCCCGATTTTCCATTATATAATTAAGGATAAATGAGAAATTAATTGGGATATAATTGGATTATTTGGAGAAATTTTATTATGGAAGATATTATCCTGAAAATATCTTTAGAAAAATAATTGTTGGGATATAATTTTATCAATTATTAGATAATTATTGATGATTTATTTTAGAAACTAAATTGAATAATTTAAATTGAATCGATAATTATCATCAAGCAATATTTGGATAAAAGAAAATTAGAATTGGGATGAAAATAATTAAATGAAGAATTTAATTATTTAAAAGAAAGTGAAATGAGGAATTAATTAAATAGAATTAGAAGAAATTAAAATAAATGAAAGAGATTACTTAGAATTAAAGATTTAAAAGAATGAATGGAATTAAAGGGAACAGGTTCGTTGGTTCAATTTGGCTGGAGAAATTGTCATGGTTTTATTTTAAATTGCAGATGAGAAATGAGAGAAGAGAAGGGAGAGAAAACGAGAGAGAGACCGAGAGAAACAGGGAGTGAGAGATCGGGAAGAAGACGACGGCAAATGGCAACCAACGTTCGCGGTGATGAGGCGACGTTCGGCGGTGACGTGGGTTGCTACAGCGATCATTGGCGCACTGTGAGCAAACGGCGAGCTAGGGCTCGATGTGCCGCAGCTCTCAGAGTCAGAATTGGAGCTGCAAATCACCAGTGGAGGTAAGTCGATGCTCTACGTTTTGCATTCATCTTCCTGACTTCTGGTTATGGGCGTTGGCAGTGGCGTTTTAGCGTCGGCAGAGGCATAGAGAATGGCGAGGCTGGAGCAGGGCATCGGTCCATTTTTGTTGGCCACTGTCGAACCGGTTTATTTCTTCTCCCGAAACGATTGCAGCTTTCCACATGGTGATGAAGCATTGGACCTTCTCCATTAAAATGTGTGATTGTTCATCAGTTTTCTGCTCCCCGTAGGCTTTTCTTCGACTATAAGACAGTGGGAGTTACTGAGGCTGTGAGATTGGAAGCTGGCAGTGAAGAGAAGGAATAGGACAGTGAAGAAGTGCTGGAGGGGATGATGATGGTCTAGTGGTGGTGATGAAATGTGAAGGTGCTATTCTCGGGCTATTGGTAATGGACTTCCCCTGTTATTGGTTATTTTCTGGTCAATGAATATGTTATTAAAGCTGCTTTGCTGTGAGTTATTAAGTTTGCTTGTTGAAGTTCACTATTGGTGACGGAAATGGTTCTTGTTGTTGGACATTCATATATCTAGTAAACTGGATGTTCATGGTTTAAATTGTGTTATGTTATTGGGTTAAGTAAATTAGGTAATATTGGATTTGCAGATTCTGTTAAGTAAACGAATGTAGAGCATGGTTCCTGTGTGTTTACATTTATTATTGGAAAATGCTCTCTTTGAATTATGCTATGTTAATGGATAATTTTGTTGAATGGTGTTTCCTGTTGGTAGCCTTATTGATAGTTACATTTGTTAAGATTGAATCTATCTTGAAGAATTGTTATTAGATGTAGGTTGTTAAGTTGGAGTTGGACTTATGCTACTAAATTGAGATACTTGGATATATGGATGATTGGTTTCTTTGGATGTTATGTTCTGTTTACATTGAGTTATAAATTAAAGAAAGATCCGAGAGATTTCGAGTAGTTGAGATAATGGTTAGATGGTTGGACTGTTTGAATGCCAATTAATTGCTAGTTCTCTTTGAAGTTTTGATTTTGGAAACTATTGAGTGATTAGTTGGGTGCAGGAAGGCCTAAATGTGCAGGGCGTGATTTTGGGTAATATAATTAAATAAATTCTTTGTTGGTTCCAATGGATTTTTCATTAAAAGATAATGAAATGTATTGTGAAGTAAATTCTCTCTATTATCGGGTCACATTGATGGAATGAGCAACTATTGTTGGTTATTGTTATTTCTGTTGCATATGTTAAGTTATTGAAATGGTTATTGCAAAGTTGCTAAGTAATTAAGTTGACTAATAGGATTTATTAAGCGTTAAGGTTTATGAAAATTCGGTGTTTAATAATTATTGGTTAATTGGTCGATAAAAATAATTGGACGAAAAAATGTGAAATGAATTAACAGAATAATGATATAAAAGTTAAGGTTTATAATGGGTAAATATATTAATAAATAAATATTAATTATTTTGAAGGTATTAACGGGAAAAGAATCGAGTGTCAAAGGCGCCACGGACTGCAGGTAAGTGATATGTATGTGCTTTGGTCCTTAGGGCCCTACATCGCAAGAATAGGAGATACATGTTTCGGTGTTTACAGTTTTAAATAGCATGTTTCGGTGTTTACAGTTTTAAATAGCATGTTTTGGTGTTTACAACTTTAAATATCATGTTTCATTGTTTACAGTTTTTATAAGCATGTTCTATGAATTGTATGTTGGTTGCGCTATCAAATCCCTATAGTAGAGAATGTATGCATTCATGAGCATCATGCATCATAGTTTTCAAAAGATACGAAAATAGTTTCTATACATACTTTTGAAAAGGAAACAAAGAAGACTAAACGATTACAAAATGATACGAAGAAAACAAAGAAGAAACAAAACGATTACAAAATGAAAAGAAGGAAACAAAGAAGAACGAGACGGTTGTGAAACGTAAAGAAATAAACATAAATGGGTGTGACGAGATGTGAGGTTGGGTTAGCCGCCCCTCCTCGTCAAGTTTGGACATCTCTAACACTTTCAAGATAAAGATAAACATAAACGAGGTCGTCTGGGGATGTTAGGTTGAGTTAGTCACTCTTCCTCGTCAAGTTTAGACATCTCCAACACCTTTCAAGATTAAGACAACAACAAACATAAACGGGGTCGTCTGGGGATGTGAGGTTGAGTTGACTGCTTTTTCTCGTCAAGTTTAGACATCTCCAACGCCTTTCAAGATAAAGAAAAATATAAATGGGTCGTCTGGGGATGTGAGGTTGAGTTGGTTGCTCCTCCTCGTCAAGTTTAGACATCTCCAACGCCTTTCAATATGAAGTAAAATAAGGATCAAGTAAATAAATGAACAGTAAAGTAAAGTCAAGATAAAACAAAGTTAAGATCAAGAAAACGGTAAAAGAAAAGAAACAGAAATAGAAAATGAAAAAAGATTTTAAAAGTTGCATGGCATGTGCATCATACCTTTTTATTTTATATCACTTACTGAGCCTTAGGCTCATTAGATTAAATCTTGTGATGTAGGTATGTACGAGAAACAAAAGAACAAGTCAAAGACAGTTGATGAAGGATTTGCACGAGTGGATCTTGTGGCTGGCTGGGCTAAAGAATTAAATGGAAATTATTTGTAAAAGGGTTTGTAAATTATTTTATATTCTTTAATGCTTTGTTTTAATTCCACTGCGTTTCAGAAAAGGATTTTATTACTTTCGCTATAATTGATAAATGTTTTAAGTAAAGAGTTTTAATGATCTGGTTTTATAAAAGAAAAATACTTTGACGTTTTTATAAAAAGAAAAGTTTTAAATTTTATGCATTTTTTTTTGTAAATAAACACTCTCCATTTTAGTGTTGGCAAATGGCTGAGGGAAAAAGGAAATGCCTAATCTGCAAGTAGTCAAGTTGAGATAGGTTATGCTTTGTTACGCATCAAAGTAATTCTTAGAATTTTTATACAAGTTAGAATACGCTTCATTTATAAATTTTAATGTTTAATTTTGAAGGTGTTGGAAAAGAGAAGAAGGGACAACTACTAAATACGCGATAAAGTGTGAATGTAAGGAAATAGGAGTGTCTTGGCCAGTAGAAGCCCTACACCACAAGTAGAGTGCGTGCGTTTTATGTTTGTTTCTTGAAATGCTTACTAATAGTTCCTTGGATTATTTCTTGCTATTTTTTTTCTTGTTGATTCCTTCATTACAAATATTCTTTGTGGTAACTGATGGTGTAGGTGTGTAGTGCTCTGTAAATTTGGTTAAGCTCCATGACATTTTCCTTTGTTGAATGGCTTTGTTTTATTCAAATTTATTGTTTGATGAGGAGATGACAAATGCAAAAAGGTGACGAATGATTAATGCGTGAAATGATGAATGTTTACAGTCTATTTTACTCACTGCTATTAATTGTGTCATATTTCCTTCATTGTTCTACCAAGTAGTCATATATTTGCCTTCCTTTAAATATGTGTATTGTGCTGCTATAAATTGCTCTGCCATTTTGTTAAGTAAAAGTTCGCATGCTTAATCATTAATTGACTAGCATAATTAGCTTATTTGAAAGTTGAGCATGTTAATCAATTCTCCCTTGAGTATGATTAATTGTTAACCAACTAGAATCCTTGTACGTTTAATAAACTAAATCCTGAGCATGTTTAATAATCAAACTAGTAATTGTAATCATCCACCTCTTCGCTGGAATAATTACTTTGAAATCATTATTCCTGAGTATGTTAACTAATTAGAGAAATTAAATAAGAGTAAGTAACTAATTAGTGAGCATGTTAATTACCCTTGACCCTTAAGCATGCTAGATGTTAAATGATTGATATTAGCACATTAATTCAAGGGTGTATAATTTGCATGATCAATTAATAACCATGCTTAATTATTAATCAATTAGCTATGTACGTTTAATCCATTAAATCATTAAAAGTATGTTTAAATCATCTAGGCTAAAAGTATGTAATTCATCTTAAGCATGTATCATTAACTATAGCATGTTGATTAACTAGCGTAATTATTCTCTGACCATGTTAATCGACTAGAGTAAGTAAATTAATTATAAGTATTGTTTAATAGTTAGTATGTTTTATTGGCATGATGAATCAGTTAGTAGCAGGAATAGTTAACTAGACTAATAGCATGAGATTGACTTCTTGAACATATAACTTAACTAAGAATAAAAGCATGTAATCAACTCTTAAGTATGTTAATTAAATTATGCTTGACTTCAGACGCACGTTTATTGTTAATTTCGTTATAATTCCTTTATTATTGTGAATTACATACCCAAGCATGTCCCTTGTTTAATTAATTCTATAATTGCTTCCCTCACATGCCTTACCTTGTTGGGTGCTCCATTGTTGTTACTTGTCCTTGGGTGCGCTTCCAATTTCTGTTATACATTTCTATGTGCAATTTCAATTATAATTACTTTCATTTCAATGCGTAATTCCAGTATTGTTAATGTTATGATATAATGCATCATGCATCATGCATCATGCATCATGTTAGGATGAGAATGTATGGTCATACATCACATTAATAGAAACCAATAGGGAGTGCCGCTAAGGGTGGTACTCACATATGCATGAGAAAGGAAAAATGTTAAGAAAATGAAGAAAAGAAGAAAAAGGGAGTTGAGGGATGGTGGGGTAAGTACGAATCAGCCAGGTAGACAGGATTTAAAAGAATATTACATTTCCCTTATCGGGACTGCGAGACTGTCTACCCTAGGTGGTTGAAGCCGACAAAGATCTACCCTACCGCCGTGGATTCCTCCAATCTCCAGCTCGAAGTACGAGTAAAGAACCAATGAATGTAATGAAAATACTGGTTTGGGGCGGTACCCACTTCAGGAAGAGCTAAAGAGAGTCATAAGCATATTGCATAAACCTTTTTCCTTACTGGGCCATTAGGCTCACGTATTACTTGTGGTGTAGGCACAAACGATGAACAGATAATAAAGCAGGGATGAAAGATTTGCACATGCAAGGATTGGGGCAGGCCAAGCTAGAGCGAGAAGAGAAAACGATTGTAATAAATTGTTTAATTCCTTCATGTAGTTTCAATTGTTAAATTAGTTACGCTTCCGCAATGCTTTAAATAAACGATTTTATAGCGCTTCCGCATTTTATTAATTGATTTTCATAACAAGTTTGAAGAAAGGTTAGTAGCGGTCCGGTTTTAGTGTCGCACTCTGATCTGTTTTAAAGGCAATTTCAACGATTTTATAAAAGTTCAAATTTTCACACACTTTAAAAGATTTATGAAAAATTGGGTCGTTACAGGTTTGGTTCCGGATTGTATTGTATGCTGAACTTATTAGGCTATTAAGACTCATTAGGATCGTTAAGCCCGCTCGGCTAGGCTCGTTTAACTTGTGGTTCATGAGCCGGCTCGAGTTCAAATTTTTTTTGGGCTGGCTCGTTAGGTCAGCTAGTTTAACTCAGTAGGCTCAATGAGCCAAACATTTTCAAGCTCGACTCAGCTCGACTTGACTCAGCCAGCTCATTTGTCATCACTATAAATAACCACTCAAAATTATGATTATTATTTTATTCTTTTTTTAATTTATAAAACTTAAAAAGGGAAATGACATTTTATTAATGAAACCAATGTTGTAGCATTGACTTTGTTATTTTGAAAACTCTAAAAATAAATAAAAACACATTTTGCTAACAGACTAGAAATAAAAGAATAGAATATAAAACGTTAGATTGCCTCCCTATAGAACTTGTTTTCAAGTTGATTGGCCGACTATGTCCAATCTTCATGTAGCTTCTTCTATCAAGGAGATAGATGTTGAAGGATAATCAGTCAAGTTTTCTCCAAAATAATGCTCGACTCTCTGCCCATTCACTTTAAATTGAATTGATTTCTTGTTTTGTCATCATAAATTTCTATAGCTCCATAAGGGTATACTTACACAATTTTATACGGACCAAACCATCTTGACTTTAACTTACCTGGAAATACCTTTAATCAAGAATTATAGAGAAGAACATGCTATCTTACTTCAAATGTTCAAAGACGTAATCTTCAAGGGTTAACAACTTTCTCAAGAATTCTTTTATTTTGCTGTTGGATACCTCATTTTGTCCATTTGTTTGGGGATGGGATGTTGTACCAATTATATGGCGACCTCCATATTTAGCTAGAAGATGTTGAAATTACTTATTGCAAAAATGTGTCCCACCATCACTTACAAAATCTCTGAGTTCTAAATCTCGTAAAAAGTTTCTTATGCAAAAATTGAATAACCCCCTTCGCATCATTTTTGTGAGCAGTGCAATAGCTTCCATCAATCTAGACACATAATCTACAGCCACTAAAATATATTGATTTCCGAAGGATCAAGGAAATGGACCTATAAAATCTATTCCCCACACATCAAAAAATTCCACTTCCAAAATATTGTTCAAAGGCAGCTTATGTTTCTTTGCAATGTTGCCAACTATTTGACACATGTCACAAGATTTAACAAAATTATTAGTATCTTTAAATATTGAAGGTCAATACAAAACTCATTGAAGAATTTTTGATGTTGTGTATGCCTTCGAAATGTCCTCCATAAGATGCATGGCATTCTTGTATCACCACAGTTGTTTCTTCTTTTGGAATGCATCTTTTAAAAATTAGATCAGCACATTGCTCGAACAAAAATGGATCATCCCAAAAATAGACTCGGACATCCTTCAAAAATTTCTGTTTTTCGGTTGGTGTTTTATAGATTTGGAGGAAGAGTACTATTCACAATATAATTAACGACTTTGAGATTTTTGAATAATCTTTTATAATCACTGATAAAACCCAGCATGCCCTAGAAAACTCCCCATTCCTTCAATTGTTATTGGTGGTGGTAACTTGGCAATAACCTCTATCTTAGCCTTATCTCCTTCAATGTCTTTCTTCTAGACTCTATGGCCCAAGACTATTTCTTAAGATACCATAAGATGACACTTCTCCCAATTAAGCACAATATTTGTTTCAACACATGTTTTTAAAACCTGCTTAAGATGTTCTAAACATGATTTAAATGAATCTCCAACAACCAAAAAATCATCCATAAATACCTCATGAAATTGTTCAACCATGTCAGAGAAGATGGCATTACACAATCAGAAGTGCATACATCAGAAAATAATAGAATCCCTTACCTACAAGTCTTTCAAGCATTTGATTTATAAATTGTAATGGAAAATTATCCTTTCTAGTTGCTTTGTTGGGCTTACTGTAATCCATACAAATCGTCCAACTTGTAACTATCCTAGTTAGAATTAGCTCATTCTGTTTATGAGTGATTACAGTCATTCCTCCTGTTTTTTGGAACACATTGTATGGGATAGACCCAAGAACTATCAGATAATAGATATATACTACTAATAGCGAGCCACTCAATAACTTCCTTCTTTACGACCTTTTCATAATCAGGTTCAATCTCCTTTGTTCTTCAATTGAATTGTTGTGACTTTGTTCTAACAAAGTCTTATCAATGCAAATAGTTCGACTACTTCTTTTGATATAATCAATGGTCCATCCTATATAATGCACCAAGGGGTGCCAATGGCCAATAATGGAGGAAAATGGTGGTTATCGGTTTGCATAAAAGCAAGGCACCCGAAATGAACTCTCAATAACTTCCACTCTAGATATCCAAATGATGCAAAATTTGGAGGGGAAGCACAAATACCAAACCAAAATGACTCCTCCCAAAATCCCATCCAGACTCGCTAAGATGCGGAAGTTATACTAATGGTAATATCCTGCCCAAAAAGGTGCCAATTTGGATAGTTTTGACTCAAAATAGAATGTGATTCAAGCCTCCGATCCAAATGGTGCCAAAATTGACACACTCCAACAATAATCAGTGACCAACTAATATCCAAAATTTCAAAAGCCAAATCGTACAATAAAAACAAAAACAAAACTCGAACTTACAAGCTGGTCCAAGAACAACTATGTCGACTATTCTTGACTTCAATGAATCCCTTGTTCAAAGGACCACTCCTCCTTTCTTCAATGCTAGTCTTCTAAGTCCCCACTTTGAATATCACCTTTGGATGATCTGATGGAGGGCTTAGTGTAAGAATCTCACTACAAGACAAAGCCAAGAAAATGAGTGTGATAATTTTTGGTTCACAATTTCTCAGGTGTTTTGCCCTAGAATTGGAAGCCGATTGTCTAGAGAGACTCTAAACAAGACAAAGTTGTAGCTGTGATTAATTCTCAATGCCCCATTTAGACAACCCTTAGGAAGTTTAAATACCTTTCAAGAGTTGCCCTAAAATGAAAATTACAATTTTAACCTCAAAAGAGAAAATATTCAACATGAGTACTCGGCTAACACACTAGCCGAGTACAACCAACAACTAAAAGTTCCAACAACACTATATCAACCTAAAAGTTATCCAAATGCCAGCAATTCATCCAACATAAAGTAATAAAACATATCAAATTGATGGAGAGACATAACTTAAGCTTCCTACCCTCCTTAAGTCACGGATTCTTTCAATTGGTTCTCGGGTTTACTTGGTGGCCGATTGGGTGCAAGAGTACACCAAGTGAGGAGATGTTTTAGACTTGCTTTATCTTCCTAGCTTGACTCATCATCAAGCCCCTCAAGTGCAACTTAACCTGCAAAATAAGAAGTAAAAAAGGAGTTAGTAACCTCATTGGCTCGCACTCTAGTAACTGGGTCTTGTGGTGCATCATCCTTCCAGGGTGAATGAGGATTTAACCTCAAATCCAAGGTTTGGCCCACTCTTCCCTTTTCTTCTTCAGTATCTTCCTCCTCCAAGATTCGTAATGTTAGCTTGAGCCTTTGGGCCTCCTCTCAGTTGTATTTCCCACCATTTCATGCATGGATTTCACCGTTTTGGACCTTTTAAAAAATAAGAACTTTTCTACAATTTTGTGCTCTTCTTCACGCATGTATTGTCCAAAGATCAACTCCCTCATTGTTTCATATAGATTCACTTTGCTCAAGTAGCTTTCTAGACTTTCACCATAGACTTCATTCACCATGGATTCTAAGAATCTACATGTTGAAACACTAAGTATGCCATCTACCAAAAATTTGTCTTCTATGAGATTATATCCACCTTTAGATTCATTAGTTTGTAAGTTATAGCAATGACCAAAGCCTTTATCATCTACATACAGTCTTTTAATCCAACAAAACCCAAAAATCTTGGCATTCAACTTGTTTAGGAAGGAATACCTTTCTTTTGGTGCATTGATCATTAATGTCGTCTTCTTTTTTTTTTTTTTTTTGATCTCATAAGGTTGACATTCTAGTAGCTCACTTCCAAACATAAGTAAAGTAGATTTTGTCTTTCCTTTCTTCTTCTCTTCATTGTCTTTTGCAATTTGTTCCGGTTTCAGAGGAGCTAGCTTTATAGTCCTTTCACCTATCCTGAAAATGTAATAATTAGAATGACCGTCATGGAAAGCTTTTCTATCAAATTGTCATGGCCTCCCAAGTAGAAGATGACTAGCACTCATAGGTACCACATCACATAGTGCTTCATCAACATAACTTCCAATGGCAAAAGTAATCCGAGCTTGTTTGGAGACTTCAACATCTACTCGGTCATTTAGTCAACCTAGTTTGTATGGTGTTGGGTGTAATGTGGTATCAAGGCCAAGCTTCTCCACTTGTCACATTGGTGTAGCTTCCACCATTGTCACACCCCTAATTTTTCGCCGTGTGGAATGGGGTGAATAGGTGTGCGGCGCAGTAGTCCCACTACGACCAGCCTCTCTCCGAATAATCTCGGTTGTCGCCTCCTTGCGTTGAACACAAACTCTTTACGGGAGCCCAACCCCCAACCTTTTCTTTCGATTCCGAACCAAAGAAACTAGGAACAATTCTCACCACTTGGATCACCACACTCTCTCAAGGATGATTAATCGCTCACCGATTATCAACGCCTTGGTTGGTGTCTCAAGGGTCTTATTTATAGAGTCAATAAACCCTATTTACATCGAATAAGGAAACTTAATGCAGCTGGGAATCCTAAGATCTGTATCTCCACGTGTTGGTTTTTGGTTGGCTGCGCTGCGCCAACTGGGCGCACTGAATCTGCTAGCGCAGCGCAGATCTTATCTGGCACTGCCCAGATCTTATTTGGGCTTTATCTGGGCGCGCGGCCCATCTTCAACCTAGACTCTTCCCCTGGGTTGGCGCGCGGCCCGTCTTTCTGTTGGGCCTGGTCTGTTATGCGGCCCGGCCGCTTACTGGCCCAAGCGGCGCGGCCCATCTCGTTAAGGGCCCGCGCACGCTTCCGACATCTCCCAACTTCTTGGGCTGCTGTCTGAATTCCGACATCTCCAGGATTCTTGGGCCACTGTCTGAATTCCGACAGTGCGCCTACTGCGCGCGCTGCATGTCCGAATGTCGTGCACCCCGTGCACGTTGGGGAGGCCTCCCGGAAGCCTCCTTTTGGGCCCCCGGCCCATTCATGCCTTATGATTTTGGGGGCGTGACAATCCCTCCCCACTAGCTGAAGTCGAAGGCCTCGTCGACGCCCAAGCTAGTAAGTCTTCACCTCGTCTTCAAATTGCCACAAGTCTGTCTTTTTCCCAAGTTGCCTCGTCATCCTCCTCCTATAGCACTAAGAATTGTCTCCAGCTATTCTTCGAGCTCTCTCCCATGCTTCGGTGATCAAGGATTTTGGAAATCTTCTTTTGAAATTCCACTCGCACCCCAGGTGGAGCCCTCAATCTTTGAACTCTATCTCCTTCGTGATAGGGCTTCAAGAAACTTACATGGAATGTAGGATGCAATTTGAGTATCTCAGGAAGGTGCAATCGGTAGGCCACCGATCCAACCCTCTTGTCCACCATGAATGGCCCATCGTATTTGGGAAGAAGTCCCTTGTGATATCGCCATGATGTCGCCTTCTTCCATATTTGAGGCGTGAGTTTTAGAAGGACCCGGTCCCCCTCATTGAATTCCATCGGTCGCCTTCCCTTGTCAACGTACTTTTTTATCTATCGTTGAGCCTTGCTCAATCTGTCTTTGGCTTGGTCTAGCATGTCCGTTCGGTCTCGCCCATACCAATATGCTGCGGGGCAAGGGCCCTGCTCCTTGCGACGCACCACCTCGGCTGGCGTGGCCAGTTGAAATCCCAAAGTTAGCTCCGCGGGACTCGCTCCCGTGGGCGATGATTGATGTAGGTTGTAAGAAAATTGTGCCGCATCAAGTAGATCTACCCAGTTACGCTGACTCGCCGAGATATAATGTCTCAAGTACTCCTCTAGTAATGCATTGATCCTCTCGGTTTGGCCATCTGTTTGGGGATGATTTGCTGTTGAAAACTTGAGCTCGGTCCCTAGCATCTTGAACAATGTTGTCCAAAACTTCCCCGTGAAGCGCGAGTCCCGATCACTCACAATGTCTTTCGGCAAACCAAAGATCTTTACCACATACCTCATGAAGTAGTCCACCGCCTCTTGCGCGGTGCACGTCTTTGGTACGCCAATGAACACGGCGTACTTTGTCAAGCGATCTACCACCACCATGATAGATCCTTTCCCATCCACCGTTGGCATCCCGGTGATGAAATCCATCGAGACCGACTCCCATGGCTTGCTCGGAATGGGGAGTGGTTGAAGTAGCCCAGCTTCTTTCTTCCGCTCCGTCTTGTCCACTTGACAAGTGAGGCATGTCTTGACATAAAGTTCCACATCCTATTCCATCTTTGACCAAATATAGTCTCTAGATAATAATGCAAGCATCCTCTCGACGCCTGGATGTCCCGCCCAGCGAGTGTCACATGTGTCTCCTTCAAGAGTAGTTGGCGTGCGCCGCCCCAACTAGGAACCAATAATCGGCCACCGCGCGCTCTCAGCAGCCCGTCGTCTAGCCAATATCTCCTCACCGACCCATCCTGTACTTGCTTGACAATGCACAAGTACGCTGCAACCTCCTTGGACGCTTCCTTGATCCGATCAAGGAAGTTCGAGTGTACCTCTGTAATCGCCGCCGCGCGCACCGCATGCTCCTTGCGACTAAGCGCGTCTGCCACCCGATTCTCAGCGCTTGGCTTGTGTACCCAAGTGAAGTCAAACTCAGCCAAAAACTCTTGCCATCTTGCTTGCTTCGGCGAGAGGTTCTTCTGAGTCTTGAAGTAGGTGTTGGCCACGTTGTCCGTGACCACTGTGAATCTCGTGCCCAGTAGATAGTGCCGCCATGTAATTAAGCAATGTATGACTGCCACCATCTCTTTCTCATGTGCTGAATAGCGCTCCTCTGCTCCCTTAAACTTCCGACTCTCGTAACCAATCGGATGCCCCTCCTGAACTAGGACGCCGCCCATCGCTCGATCCGATGCGTCCGTGTGTACTTCGAACGGCATGGAAGAATCTGGTAGTCTCAACACGGGCTCTGTCGTCATCGCCTTCTTCACTTGCTCAAATGCCTCCTAGCATGCGTCCGTCCATACACATGGTTTGTCTTTCCTCAACAAATCGGTCAAGTGATTCACCAATCTAGAGTAATCTGCCACAAACCGCCGATAGTAGTTAGTCAAACCAAGAAATGACCGTAATTCGATTACCTTTTTGGGTGCAATCCATCCGTCGATTGCAGCCACCTTTTTCCCATCCATGCGGATCTCCCCTCTCCGGATGTAATGGCCGAGGAAGTTGATTTCCGTCGTGCCAAATTCGCACTTTTCCCTTTTCACGAATAAAGAATGCTCCCAGAGCCTCTTTAGGACTTCCTCCAAGTGATGTGTATGCTCTTCCAAAGACTCGCTATAGATGACAATGTCGTCCAAATAGACAACCACAAAATGATCCAAGAAATCATAGAGCACATCGTTCATGAGATTGCAGAACGTAGCCGGTGCGTTAGTTAGTCCGAATGGCATAACCAAGAATTCGTAAGACCCATACAGCGATACCATTGTTGTCTTGGCCTCGTCACCCGCCGCTGCCCTTACTTGCCAATACCCCAACCTCAAATCCAATTTGGTGAAGTATGTAGCCTTTGCCAATCTGTCGAACAAGTCACTTGCATTCGGAATAGGATACTTGTTTTTTATGGTGATTTTGTTTAAAGCTCGGTAGTCGACGCACATTCTCAACGTGTCATCCTTCTTCCTTTGAAAAAGCACTGGTGCGCCATATGGCACCTTGGACGGTTGGATGTAACCGTCTTCCAACAGCTCGTCCAATTGCCGCCGCAACTCTGCCAACTCTGATGGCGCCATGCGGTAGGGAGCCTACGATGGTGGCAATGCCCCCAGCTCTAGCTCAATGTGATGATCGATGGCGCGCCTAGGTGGCAGCGCCCTCGACAGCTCTGCTGGCATCACGTCCCGATATTTTTCCAACACTATCGCACCTCCGTTGGTACCTCTTCCACTTGGTCCTGCTTGACCTCGCGTAGTGTCGCCAAGAGAGTAGTTTCTCCCTTCCGCACCCCCGCCTTTAATTGTAGAGAAGATTGCATAGCGCACTTGCCCTGGTTCTCACTCTTGACCGTGCAAGGTGTTGATTCGTCTTAGATGAACATCATTCCAAGAAGTGGTAATACCGTCGCCTTGGCTTGGCGGAAAAACTCCAAGCCTAGAATCATGTCAAAATCGTCCAATGGCACCACCATCATTGGACATGGCCGCTTTCACTCTCCTACACGCATCAAGGGCGTTGCTATGCCCTTAATTGGCTGAGCGCCTGAATTGACTGCTTTAATCATGCTCGTGCTTTTTGATACTTGTAAGCCAAGCGCGCCCGCGATCCGTTGCGAGACGAAGTTGTTGGTGGCGCCGGTGTCCAACATCGCGCGCACCTTCTTGCCGTCGATTTGCACTTCAACGTACATTAGCCCCTTTGACACCGCCACCTCAACGCCGCTTGTCAAGGCATTCACTAGCTGAATAGGATTCATCCGAGGCTTCTCCTCCCTGTCGGAGTTGTCGCCTTGAGCCCTTACGGTAGACACCGGCGCTTTGTTTGGACAATCACGGGCATAGTGCGGCCCGTTGCATATAAAACACCCTTGGGTCTTCTTGCGTTGGGGTTGATTAGGACCCTTGCCTTTAGATCCCTCGATTCGCTTGCCTTTGTCGTGCCCGCCTTGCTTGTCGCGCTTGTCTTCCTTCCCTTTCTTCTTCTCTGTGGTAGGCGCGGTTCTATAGTCCACCAATTTTTCGGCAATCGCAATTGCCGATGACACATCTTTCACCCCATGGCGCGCAGCTCAGTTTGCGCCCATGGCTGAAGTCCAGCCATAAAGTTGAATAATTTATCGCTTTCATGCATGTCACGGATATCCAGCAATAGGGAACTGCACTCTCGGACGTAGTCTTGTACAGATCCAGTTTGTCGGAGCTTTCTCAAAGCCTCCTTCGCCGCCCACTCGGCGTTAAGCGGTAGGAACCGTTCCTTTAACTCCCGCTTCAACACATCATAAGTATCGATCTTCGGCTCCTTGTCTTGGCACTGCCTCCACCACAATTTTGCGTTGCCCGGCAAGTACATGCTAAAAATCATAACTTTGTTGCTTTCCTCGATCCCGGCTGCTTGGAAATATTGATCTATGTCGAATAGAAAATTTTCCAACTCCTTAGCATTCCGATTGCCGTTGTATGGCTTCGATTCCGGAATTTTATATTGAGTAGTCGTGACGCCAAGCCTCCTTGTCGTGCCACCCGCTGCCGCTGTCGCACTCAGTCGCGCGAGTTCTCCATCAACGCGCCCGAGTACTTCGCGTGCGTGTTATCTAGTAGTCGTCACATCTTCGCTCACCGAAGCTTTGAAGTAACAAAGACCTCACATCGCCTGCCTCTCGGACCCCCGTGAACTCCCCGATTCGGACAAGTCTTGCAAGCACTTCCTCCATAGTGATTCACCTCCTATGAATCGGATTGAATAACGCCTTGAATAGTGGTTGAGTGTTGTAAAAACAGTAGCTTTGGAATCAAGCTCAGATACCAACTGTCACACCTCTAATTTTTCGCCGTGCGAAATAGGGCGAATAGGTGTGCGGCGCCGTAGTCCCACTACGACCAGCCTCTCTCCGAATACTCTCGGTTGTCGCCTCCTTGCGTTGAACACAAACTCTTTACGGGAGCCTGACCCTCAACCTTTTCTTTCGATTCCAAACCAAAGAAACTAGGAACAATTCTCACCACTTTGATCACCACACTCTTTCAAGGATGATTAATCGCTCACCGATTATCAATGCCTTGGTTGGTGTCTCAAGGATCTTATTTATAGAGTCAATAAACCCTATTTACATCGAATAAGGAAACCTAATGCAGCTAGGAATCCTAAGATCCGTATCTCCACGTGTTGGTTTCTGGTTGGCTGCGCTGCGCCAACTGGGCGCACTGAATCTGCCAGCGCAGCGCAGAACTTATCTGGCGCTGCCCAGATCTTATTTCGGCTTTATCAAGGGCGCACGGCCCGTCTTCAATCTGGACTCTTCCCCTGGGTTGGCGCGCAGCCTGTCTTTCTGTTGGGGCCTGGTCTGCTATGCAGCTCGGCCGCTTACTGACCCAAGCGGCGCGGCCCATCTTGTCAAGGGCCCACGCGCGCTTCCGACATCTCCCAACTTCTTGGGCTGCTATTTGAATTCCAACATCTCCAGGATTCTTGGGCTACTGTCTGAATTTCGACAGTGCGCCCACTATGCGCGCTGCATGTCCGAACGCCGTGTACCCGGTGCACGTTGGGGAGGCTCCCCGGAAGCCTCCTTTCGAGCCCCCGACCCGTTCACGCCTTATGATTTTTGGGGCGTTACACCCATCAGTTATCAAAGAACAAACTTTGTCCTTAATCAAACATTGACTATGGAAAAGATTTTTTCATTGGCAAACATCTTTTTCAAGGATTTGAATGGTGAGAGTCCTCTGAATAACCATAAAAAGTGGACCCTCTTAAGCATAATAGGTATCCACTTGTGGTTCTTCCTCTGAACTAGGCACCTCCTCAATCTCATCTTCACTCTCAACCTCCTTGGTGTCACTTCTCATCACCATAACGCACTTGTTAGGGCATTGGGAGGTAATGTGCTCAAGGCTGAGACACTTAAAGCACTCAATGTCTCTTGACCTTGGCTTGGTGGCATTGTATAACATCCCAATTTTTCTTACAATTTAAAAATTATCCTTTTAAAGATTTTTTTCTTTTATAAATACAGCGGAAGACTTTTCTTACTAAAACATTCAGAATTTCCGTGAATAAAACATTTATAATAGCAAAAGACCTTGTATTTTAAAACAAAAGAGAATAAAATAAACTTTCTTAATAAAACAGAATACTATAAATAAGGTTCTCTTCGTTTAAAAACATTATTACAAACCATTACGTTTCCTCCTTAATCTTTTAACCTAACCAGCTGTCAAACCCACAACATATAAATGCCTCATCAACTACTCCTATCCTCGATACCATGCATGTCACAACCCAATGGCAGGCCTAACAAAACCATCGGGTTAGGCGACTCGATCACCCAGCCCAAGGCATGGATCAATTGCGAAAGACTTTTATAATATGTACGGCCCAAAGGATATGGACCTAGGTCCAAGTAGAGATCACAAGAAAATAACAGTGCACAAATAAATAGAAATCCAAAATACTGTGCAACAAATCCAATCCGACTGTATTAAGTTTTGCAAAACAAATAGAAGTGTTAATGTCCTCACCAAATGACAAATGAATCACTCTAATAAGAATCGACGGAACACTCCAACTCCTGATCCTCAGCCACTCTTGCCTTTACTTAGAGTTTTTGAGGGGTCATTGAAGTGAATGACTAACTCAGTAAATTATATCTATACTAGATGTATCTCATGCAAAACTATTTTTCTCTATTTTTAAAAACGGTGTTATGTTTCTCTTTAACTGTACATGAATTTTAAATCATTTAAACCTCTTTATCATTTTATCAAACCAGCCTATAGCCCTCGATGTGGCTGCATCAAAACTCGTTGCATACATAGATAACTATATCGTAAAAATATGTCAACATCATTTTCCATAAGAAAATGTCATCAGTGAAAAAAGATGGACACACAAGGATCCATCCAACACTCATCATAGAATAGGGGGTCACCCGTCAATGACAGCGCCTCATGAGGAAGAAGAAGAACAATGACAGCGATCCGTAGATCCATCACGTCACCCGAGTTGCATGAGAACCAATTAGTGACGACACAACTTGTACGATCATATACTCGGACAAGGTTGTCATTGCCCGTGACGAATTGCTTCTCAACTAAATACACCTCAAGGTCCCAAATTAACGAGGGTTGTCAAGCCGTCACGCCACTCGTTAAATGAAACAGTACTAAGATATGCAAAATTCAGTGATAACACCTAACCAACTCCGTGTGACTAAACCTTAACCAGGTTCTAGGACTCGAATCCAAGGAAGCGTCATCACCTTCCCATCTTCATTTGCAACTTTCAAGGTTCGAAACCCGAGGACATGTCACCAATGCCTCATCCTCCTTTTCGCAGGTACAAACAATCAACCTTCATGCAATAGAAGGTTTCACGGGATAACCTCATGATGCTTTAGCGCTAGAATGTCTAAAGCATCAAGAAGATTCATCCTCCAATATATGCACAATAATCTCAAACCATGCAGAAATTAAACGTGAGAAAACATACACATACATAAACAATGACGTGCTGTCGAAATAGTCCCTGTCATTTTTCAAGTACAGTATCCCACAAAATAATCATTTTGAAAAGAGGGTGCAATATAACGCAAAAGGTATTGAAATCTCTACCTTTACGGTGTTCTTTCTTTGTGCTTGGAGTAACCATCTCCTCGGGGATTGTCTCAAAATCTCCGAATTCGTCCAAGCCTGAAAAATATATAAAATACGAAAAGAATCTCATCAATAATTCCAAAAAAAAATGGAAGGGCCTAATGCCGAAATTTGGGACCTAACTGTGGTGTGATTGACCCAATTATACATGTATTTTTGCACTGTAAATAACCCAACTGACATCATTCCATCCTCCATTCATATAATTAACCCAGGCAAAACCTAAGCTCCAAATATAACAAAATTCCAACTCAGCAACTATTTAATCCTCAATTCATGAACAATAGTGAATAGAGTAACTACTTCTTGGTTCATCAAAGCATAAACATTCTCCGCACCCAACAATGTATCATCGAACATTAAATGGAAAATAGCACAATAGCGAGGTAATACCCTTAAAAAATTATCTTCAAAACGGTCACAAACTACAATCCTTGGGTTATCAATTCAAACCGAGAGAAAAAAATGAACATTTCCTACAAGGCACAAATAGGAAGTCCTTTCATCCAATGAGTGGGTGTGACATCAAAATTTCCAATTGTTACTTTAATGTGATCACAAGAACACTTGGCCACCTCAAAGCACTTTTCACTAACAGAGACCATATTCCAAATCTCTCAAGGATGATATTTCACAATTCTCCTTTTCTCCATAGTTAGTTAATAAGCAGCCAACAACACTCCCAAATTCCCTCACCCAAAACAGAACATTTCTTCACAGTTCATCAACTATTGTAAAGACAGTATCAAAACAGGTCCAAGCAAAACAGTACCAAATCCTCAAATATTATTTTGTGAAAACGGTAACCCTAAAACATCACAGTTTAGCCAAGGTCAAAATCACAGGAACCCATCACCGAAATTAAAACAGAACCGTAGCCTTAAATTACCAAGTCTTCGACCTAAGCCATAGTTAAACAACAGCAGGACCATCCTCAGGAGTTTTTATCAGTTAAACAGTGAACTAACATTCAAACAGAGACCGAAATCACTGTCCTGGCAAACCCATCGGTGAAATTCAAAGCATAAGTTAAGCACAGCAACAACCATATTAATACAGGAACCAGAATCATCAACCACGGTATTGCATCACCAATGGCAGTATACAGCAACAAAGACACTCCTCGGGAGTTTTAGACCGCAAATAAACCCAATCGATTGAATAATCAGTATTACTAACCTTTGAGTGTGCCGAGGGAAGGATTCCTTAATGTCAGCTCGCCGTCGCCAACTTCGCTTTCAGGCGAAGATTACAGTCGCCCAAAGCTCGGGCCTCGTTTACTCGCGACTAGTTCGCTCCTCGTTCGAAGGAGTCGCTCGTCTCCCACCGGCTTTCGCTCGGAATGCTCGGACAGAGTCGCCGTCGCCCGGAACCAGTTGCCTCCGCGTTCCGTCCGCTTCCCTCCGTCGCGTCTCCTCTCCTCGCGAAATCCCTCTGTCGGCCGCAGGGTCCTTGCCCTTTTACCCTTTCTTTCTTAAATAGGAAAATGACAAATCAACCATCGTGGTTTGCGATCAATGACAAGTCAACCACTGTGGTATATTTTCTAACAAGTTAACCACCAACGTATGTGAAAATGACAAATGCACCATCGCTGACCGTTAAAAAAAGCTGATGGCCCCACCATGTATGCCTGGACGCCGCGACGTCCAGGCAATTTTGGCCTGGACGCCGCGGCGTGAAGGCAATTTTGGCCTGCACGCCGCGGCGTCCAGGGCAAAATGATTTTGAAATAAATATATATATATATATATATATATATATATATATATATATATATACTTAAACCAATTTCGCCCAAATTTCAAGCCCTAATCTGCAACTCTCGACAGACTTGCGACGAGGAGTGCGATGACGAGTGCGACGACGAGTGCGACGAGGAGAGGAGCTGCATGCGACTAGGAGAGGAGCTGCATGCGACGAAGAGAGGAGAGGAGCTACGTCCGACGACGATTTGAGGTAGATTTGTGTGTATTTGTTGATGATTTTCTCATAGTTGTCTGTGATAATGGAAATGGACTGTTGATTTGAGGTAGATTTGCTGCGTTTCTTCGAAGTCTCTATGAGGGTCTTCGGCGCCGGTCACACATTTCCGCGGCGTGCAGGCAATTTTGGCCTGCACGCCGCGGCGTCCAGGCACTTTTGGCCTGGACGCCAAAAAAAAAAAAGAAAAAGAAAATATATACCTAAACCTAAATATATACCATGCAAGAAATATTCAAGTTAAACTTTTGTTTAAATTTGTAAATCGATAGTTATAGCTTGAAATTATTTTGGAGATAAGTATTGGGGTAATAATCTGTTATCGGAAATGAAATTGGAATTTTGTTTTTGTTTCATTACATTTTTTATTATCCAAGCGACGCAATGAGGAAATACTGTTATGCTAACTTAGACATGTTGTGTGGGTTATTATATTGCAGGTTGGTGAATTACTCTCAACTATCAGAATGCAATCCCGGACTAAGAAATTGACCTCGAAGCGTGGGAAGGCAACGATGCAGGCAGTTGAACCCGTTCAAACTGCGGCGTTCGAAGCCGATGTAGTGGCGGCGGTGGAAGAAACCGCTGAGCCTGAAGAAGGAGAAGCCGGATGCTCCAGCGACCCGTTCCAACCCGTTCAAGTGGGTTCAAGGTCGAAACTATATTGGAACCGAAATTGCAAAGCACGGTACGTAGAAGATATACAACGCCGTACAATTATTGTGTCCAAGATAGTAGATTTGGACTCATTCGCAGGGATGGGAATTGATCGTATGCTTGAGGCTGCTGGGTTAGCTGGGTTGTGCCGGATGAGGGGCAGTTATTGCGAGCGAGTTATACGATTGTTTTATGCAAATTTGAGAATTTCCACCCAACCATTAGAGGTGCATACATATATTTTTGGACATGAGGTTAGGTTCACGGCCAATGATGTCAACATTATGCTTGGATGTGTGTTGGAGGAGCCAAGCGATGAATATTATCATATGGCTCGGGCGCCACCATTCGTCAAACAAGGACGTGGGTTAGAGGTGATTAGATTGTTGCATCAGGATCCCGAGGTTGCCGAGTACAGCAAGCCAAAGGGCAAGGAGTTGAATGCCTTAGCCCGATTGATCCACCTGATAATGACATACACAATTTTGCCTCGGAAAGGGCATCGAGACCTTGTTACCAGCATGGATCTCTATATGCTAGAGAAGGTGTTCACGGGACAAAAGGTGGACATCGGATATATCATCGTGAGCCACATGCAAGAGGTGCTCCACAACTCGGCGAAGTCACTGTCGTACAACTGGCTCATCCAGAGTATCGTTGAGCAGTTAGGGGTCCCCATCCCGGAGACGGAACCTAGAATTGAAGAGTCGGTCAATGACATTTACAACAATTCATTAGTGGACCGAATGGGGATCACCCAAACTGGAGGGGAATGGATGCGCAAGTCAAAGAAGGAAGCAACACATCCACCCCGGTCAGAGCCTAGGCATTCAGTCCCGTTTCATGAACAACCTCCTCCTCCTCAGGCATCTCATTTTAGTTCAATGCCTGATGAGACGTTCGCTTGGATGAGCAGGATGGAGGAGCTCCATCATATGTCCATGACCCAAATGCACAAAATGCAAGAGCAGCTGCAAATGCAACAAGTCCAAATACAAGAAGCGGCCAAGCTCGCAGAAGATAGGTGGGTCATAGCACAACAATGGCATATGCAATCTGCCGAGTGGCATCGTGAAATGGTGGCAGCCCTGAACCCAGGTGAGAGGCGATCACCCCATTTAGCATCCGCGTCATCCTCCTCTGACGCACCTGATACGACATTCCGATTGTAAGTTCATTCCGTTGAACGCTAATTCCACTTTTTTACTTTATTTTGTTTCATGTAATGACATATTTTTAATTGGCAGCAACCCTGTTGGAAGCAGCCAGCGTATTCCTCCAGCCGTGCCTCTCGAGCCGCCGCCCCTTAAAACTGTGCGCGTGGTATGTCTTTCATTTCGGTATATATGTGTGTTCATTAATGTTTACGCTCACCCTTTTTTGACATTTTGGTTGCAGGCTCATGATTTGATGAGTAAGTTCAAGGATTATTGTCAGGGTAATCTTCGAAGGAACATAGAGACATGCGCACTTCTTGGGGGAAAGCTGACCGACAATGAGTACGTCGTCAGCGAGATCATCTTCCCGGATCAGAAGGGCACGGCAGATACTGTGAGAGGCCTTCGTTGTGTGCTAGTTTATAAGCTTTTATCTAAGTACTCATCCAAACTTATATGCAGTGCTATGCGGTGAACGGCGCAGACAAACATGTTTTCAGACATCAACATGAACACGGTCTACTCACCGTAGGATGGATTCACGTAAGTATTCAGCTCGCGTCTCCAGTTTGTTGTTAATGTTTATTGATATCATATAATGCGTTGTTTACATTGCAGACACACCCGAAACATGATTGTTTTATGTCGTCCGTTGACCTGCACCAGCAATACGCTTACCAGAAATTACTGCCGGAATCAATATCCATTATCGTAGCTCCCACCGACAAACAGCGGTAAGAAGTTTCCGTTGTGTACATTCTTAATATTGCTTTCCACGTAATTGACCGCCAATTTTTCCCTTTGTATTACAGGCCGTTCGGCGTCTTCCGGTGTACCCCTGCGGGGATGGAGGTGATAGGAAAATGCAAAATTAAGGAACAATTCCACCTGCACGAACCTCCAACCTTTGAGTATGAGGGTCCGTTGTTCGCCCAAGCAGATAGAGTATTTCTTGACCCGCACTTGTCGTTTCTGATCACGGATTTGTGCCCGAAACTGACCAGGAAGAAGAAGGCGTAGTGTAGTTCAATGATATGTTGTTTGGATGTTATGTATAGTTTACATTTAGCGGATGATTTGGATGATACTGGAACTGTTTGGGATTCTTTTTTGTGCAGGATGTACGAGAGTAGTTTTGGGGGAGTAAAGAAACAAGGCACATTATGTCAAAATTTTAAAAAAATTATGAAGTCAGGTCAATTGATTAGTTGTAACGCCCCTGGAAAATTATGAAGTCAGGTCAATTGATTTTTAAAAAATTATGAAGTCAGGTCAATTGATTAGTTGTAACCCAGGTTAAGGTCCACATTTGTGTACGTTTGTGTGGGAGGACCTTCCGCATCAGACTCCTGCAGATCACATTGAAAAGGAAATGAGCATATGTCAAATAACAATTGAAAGCATAACGTGATAATGCACGGACCTGCGTCTCATGAACTCTATCAGGAACTGTCTCAGACACTCGAGAAGGAATTGTCTCAGGGACTAGGGAAGTAATTGTCACGGGAGCTGTCTCGGGGACTCTGAACCCCATAAAGGTGTCCTCCGACCTTCCTCTGCCGCCTCTGCCTCTCCCTCTGTTGCCTCTGCCAGCCCCTGCACTGGACTGGCCTCCACCTTCGCACGTGCGGGCATTGTGCCCCACACTACCACACCGCCCACAAGTGACGTTCAAATGTCTTCTCCTTAGCACTGTCCGGCTGGGGGCCTCGTCCACATCCCGTATTCTACAGACGCGCGGCCTTCCTGGAAGCCTTTTAAAAGGCGGTGGGATAATTGGATCAAGATTCGTCACAGGAAGCCACTCGATTGGTCCATTAAGGGGGCGGAGAAAGTGGAAGTACATCACCATGTATGTTTCCCAGTGATAGCACCAATGCACAAAATCCTCAGGAGATCTCCTCATGAAGTGAATGCACGGGATTGCATGCACACACGGGATGCCGGTCAACTCCCACCGGTAACATGTACAAGTACACCTTTCCAAATCAACAGAGTACATGTCGGTACCGTTGCTGACCTCAAACTGGGCAGCTCCTGCAAACTGAGGGCTCCAATTTCTACTGGCATGTTGTACTTTGGCGAGGCGGTTGCTGATCATTGGACACAACCGTTCGGTCGACTGAGCCATCTTTTCATATTTTTTTACGATCCTACCCATGATGCCCTTTCGAATGATCTCGAACATACTTAGAATAGGTTTGTCCCGGGCGGGTAGGATGCAGGCATTGAAGGACTCGCTGAGGTTGTTGAGGCTTATGTCGCACTTTGGGATCGAAGAGAAGGCATGTTTGGCCCAGCATGTCGCCTCTATTCCACGTAAATAGTCATGGGCCGCCAGGTCAAGGACACGTAACTTGGCCATCTCTTTCTCAAATTGCCTCACTGTTGTGGCTCTTGATGCAGCCCACATTGCATCTTTCAACAACTTGCCTTTAAATCGTTTTTGAAAATTGGCATACATGTGTCAGATGCAAAACCGCTGGTCTGCTTGCCATGCCACATCTCTCACAGCTGGCACTAGTCCCTGCAAAGATGCATAATATGAGACAGACATTGGTAATATATGACAAACATAAACACATAATGCAAAAGCAGTGAATAACACCTTACCTTTTGTCGATCAGAAATAATCGTCCACCCATTGCCAGATGGGGTGTTTAGATCGTCCAGCAACAATTCTAGAAACCACCTCCATGAAGCCCTATTTTCTGCTTCAACGACTGCTACAGCAATCGGGTACATACCATCGTTCCCGTCGATGGTGACAGCAGTAAGCAGTTGCCCCGAAGTCGCTCCCTTCAAGTGGCAGCCATCTAAACAAATAACAGGTCTACCACCATTCAGCACTGCCCTTTTGCATGCATCCAAGCACATGTACATCCTTTTAAATACACTCATATCGAGGTCAACACGCAATGAACTTCCGGGATTCGACCTCCGAATCTCCTCAACATAGGACCATATGAGCTTGTATTGCTCATTGGCATCCCCTTCGTTAATTTTCTTAGCCGCATTTCTTGCCCTTGTAGCAAGGCTGGATGTAATGTTGACGTTGAAGTCCTTCCTGATAGTCTCAATTATGGAAGATATGGCCCAGTCGGCCTGACTTTTAAATCTGCCCAAGTAATGCGTTGCCACCCATTTGGCTGTGGCATGGCGGCTTTCCATTTGTCTGGAGCATGTGTGAACGTCGTTGTACATCTTTATTTGAAACGTCATTTCATTTTTTATTTGTGAGGCGTGCAGCCGCCACATGCACCCTTCTTGACAAGCAGCTCTCAATCGATGCGCATCACTGTGGGTGAATTTTATCCCGTACCCATTATTCATTGCATAATCAACAATTTCTTCTCTAATTTTATTCAAGGAACTATATTTTTTGCCTAGCCCCATACCAACAAATGTGCACTCTGCTTCTGGTTGGCGTCTCAGTCTACTCTCTGCCATGTCCATCTCTTCATCACTAGTGGATTGGCATGCTGATCGGAGTTCCTCATCGTCCTCTTCGTTTAAATTTGCTGAGACAGAATGCAAAATAATAGCAACTTCGTTTCCAAAGCCACGTACCTCCTCATTGGCCAATAATGTCTCTGAAGGGCCCACTTGAGCTTCACGGTTAATACCACCTTCTGTAACACTCCAAGATGCCATTTTTTCCAACAAATTCTTCAACTTTTCCAAAATCCCTTTCTCTACTCGCTTCAGCGCAGCTCAGACTTCTCTAGGGTTAGCTAATAAAGGGAAAACGATAGAATACATGCGAATATCGCAAACCACTCGGATTATGTATTCTGCTGAATTAACATTATGTATTCTGCTGACTTAACAGAGGGACGCAAATGGCCTGGAAGCAAATTGCCTGGACGCCGCGGCGTGCAGGCCAGAAATTGCCTGGACGCCGCGGCGTCTAGGCATACATGGTGGGGCCATCAGCTTTTTTTAACGGATAGCGATGGTGCATTTGTCATTTTCACATACGTTGGTGGTTAACTTGTTAGAAAACATACCACAGTGGTTGACTTGTCATTGATCGCAAACCACGATGGTTGATTTGTCATTTTCCCTTCTTAAATTTTCTCCCGCGAGACTCCCTTTTTCCCCTTGTTCTTTTTAACTGTTATGTTTTTATTCTTAATCCTCCTTTTATTCCTCAAATTCTGTCCCTTTTTACTCTAGTCCGCGCAGATTTCTCTTTCCTCATTTCTTTCCTTTATTTTATTCTAAATCCTTCTCTGCCTTTCTCTTCCATTATCTTCCTTCTTTTCTTTATTTAAAATTTTTCTCTTTCTTTTTCATCCTTTCTTTTCTTCTTTCTTCATTTTCCATCCTTTTCTCATATTCTGCCTAGAGGTGTGCAGAACTAGAACAAACCGAAACCGTTCGATTTGGATAAGTTTTTAATATTATAGAACCAAGTTTTTGGTTTCTGTTTGCTAAAAGTCAAAAATGTCGGTTCGATTTTGGTTTATTTTGCAAAATCGATAAAACCAAATTGAACCGACATTTTTTTCAAATTAATAAACAAACCTAAAGCTCAAGTCCGAACTAACCCTATTGCGTTGCCCGACTCGCAAACTCAAAGACCAATCGCCTCCTCCAAGCTCTAACCCTCGTTGTCACTCTACTCCCTCCAGTTTCACCCGCACAAGCAGCTCGGTGGTCGGTGCTCAGACAGTCAGACTCTGTCACCGGTCAATACCTCTCGCCTCTTCGTGATGGCCGATTCATTCCGCTCTTTAGTCTTCCAGACTTCCAGTTCTCGTGTCCCGCCAAGGCTATGAGTGTTCGATCTTCTTCGTCTTTTAGTTCTCTTGTCCTCCCTTTCGGCTCCTCGTCTCTTCGTTCATCGTTTCATCTTCTACGAGTGCGATGCAGTTGCGGTTCCTCGTCGTTGCTCTGCTCTGATTTTTTGATTTAGAGTTTTTTTTTGGTCGCTGCTATGCTCTTCTCATCTCTTTCCTGCTTTGATTTTTTGATTTAGGGTTTTTTTTTTAATTTTTTGGTTGTTCTTGATTTTTTGATGTGTGTGAAGTCACAGAATCATTGGATGATTTTTTTATGTGCTTTTTCTTTTGCATTTGGTCATATTCAGATGATTCCGGTTGATTCTGATGATTTGTGGCATGCTTACAATTTAATTGCTCCTAGAGATATTGTGATGGCTGTGACTGTCCAGTGGAAGAGATGTTGAAAGAGTGTTAGTGGAAATGTTACTTGTATAAATTGAGGAAGAAAAAGGGTAAAAATAGTAAATATTTTGATTATTTTCATTTTTGAAAAAAAATAATTATATAGAGTAAAATCGAAATCGAAATTCTGGTTCGGTTCCAATTCTCCATACAACTGGTTTCAGTTTTGAAATTACAAAACCAAAACCAACCAGTTCGATTCGATTCCACGTTGAAATCAAATAGAACCAAACCGGACCATGCACACTCCTAATTCTACCCACAGCCTCTTCTCCCACTTCTTCTCTTTTTAATTCTTTTATTTTTTTCATTTTTTTCTTATTTTAAACTCTTCTTTACCTTGATATCCGCCTCCTTTCCCTCCTTTCTAATTTTCAATTCCCACCTTTTTATCTTTCTTTTATTTTAATTTTACTTATTTAATAAATTATATATATATATATATGTGTGTGTGTGTGTACACATTTATCAAATAAACCCAATCCAGTTGACGACTTTAATTCTGATTTATTCCAACGTTATCTGACAATGTATTCTTTAATCGGATTAACTTTCCAATTTCACCTTCCAAATTTAATTACCATTTGGTAATTATTCAATTTTACCGATTTTGACCATTTGACCGAAAATTTTATACGTGGCCACAACATAACAAATCGGGTGAAACTTTCCATAATTTAACCGATGCCAATGCAGAAAATTTACACGTGGAATTTCTTATTACAATTTTCACGGGTTTTACAATGCATACCTATATTACAAGACTTAAACTATGAACCTAACACTCAATAAGAAGTGAAATGAAATATAAAACATGCAATGCATTTACTTAAATTCTTTTATAAAATCTTTTTTCTTTTATAAAACGGTGATGAACTTTATACTATAACAATGAACTTACTTATTTATAAAAATAGTGATGAACTTTATACTGAGTGAATGTGTATTCTGGTGGTGAACTTGTACCTTACTGGTGAACTTAAACTAGATCAGTGAACTTACACCGGAACGATGAACTTGTATCATGATGGTGAACTTATTCCATCATGATGAACTTATACCATTTCCTTTCTTTTCAATAACTCGGGAATGAGCAATGAACTTCAACCAAACTCAGACCTCTTTCATTTTATTTAAATATCTCTTTTATTACCGTCTTTATATAAAATCTATGCATAAGAAATTCATTTTCATGTTAGAAAACAATAATGCATGAATGCACACAATCACTACATCCTCGAGTGACAACAGAATCACAACTTAGATCTAATAAACAATCATCAAGCAAACAAGCATCAATACATCTCCAAATAAGACATGATCACAACCTAACATCTAACGCAACCTCTTAACAACACCTCTTAACAACAATACAACCTATCTAGCATAATAACCTCGTCTAACAATGTCCCAACATTCCTTAATTTATACAATAGTACTCCACCATCACGGCAACCAAGTAGAATGTTAGCCATTTTGTTAGGCTTAGTTTTATTTTGATGATGACTAAATGGTTTTATTTGATGAAAATAATAAGTTGGTTAATTAGGTGTTTATTGATAATATATTCAATGTTTTATTCATTATATTTATACTTGCATTTATTAAAAAATACTCTCAAAATGGGTATTATTAATGTGTTAACATGTTTATCTAAGTCT
>CM039472.1:24621060-24632715 GCA_022433065.1 Begonia loranthoides
GGGGGGGGGGGGGGGGGGCACCATTGGCAACCGTTTCTTGGTTGGGCAACGATCTGAAGACCGTTGCTAGGGGGAGAAGACCGTTGAAGACAGTGGAAGTCCTCCTATCCTCCAAGTCCAGTCTGGACTGTCTAGACGTAGTCCTCCCGTCCTCCGGCTCTAGATGGTTGCCAGTGGAGTTCTCCAATAGTTTCCCCACTCTCCTCCGATACCTCCAGCTTCAACGCTGAATCGCCAAGAACCCGTTCGGTCTTGAGAAGAATCGCCGACCTCCGATTCACACAGAAAACTGCGTTCACCACTTCGCCTTTTTTTTTTTTTTTTTTTTTTTTTTTTTTTTTTTTTTTTTTTTGGGGGGCGGGGGGGGGGGGGGGGGGGGTGTGGGGCTGCCTGGCTGGCGGGCGGGCGGGCTCGCCGGGCCAGCCTGTGGGCTCGACTTGCGGGCCCGGCTCGCGGGCCTGGGCTCGCGAGCTCAGTGTGTCGGGCTCAGCTCGGCCCGCCTTCCGAGCCCTGGCTGAGCCCGCTCGATTACTGTAGCGGGCCGAGCTTGGCTAGGTCCGCTACAGTAACGAGCCGAGCGGGAGGGCTGGCTCACCAGCCCGCCCGTTAGCCATGTCTAGCCGTGACCACCAACAAAATTAGAGTAACCGTTACATAAACAGAATTCATTTACCAACATATTCAATAACCAAATTTCATCAATAGAGAGTAAATCAAAGAAGAGAAGTCCATTACCTGCAGACCCAAGAGCAACACCTCAAAATCACTCACTCACACCTTCTCATTTCATCACCACCTATTCTCTATCTTTCCTTTCACTCAAGAGCACTCTCTGTCTCTCCACTCTCCTCACTGTCAATTTCCTTTCTTTATAATCTGCCATTGATTTATATACAGAAGGAGACCTCTAGTGACACAAGGTTGGTGGATAAGTCAACCACTTCAAGGAAGGTGGTCCATTGCTCAATCTCCATGGGGAAAGTCCCTTACCCTTTTCTGAAGAATCACGTTGAATCGCATCTCAGCTAAACACACTTCACTCGGACCGGTTGGACCGGTTCACATTGCTGAATCAACTGGTCCGTTGACAGACGTGCAGAGTGGTCTGTCAATCGTAATTCCAACCACCCCTGCCCCTGCTGATCATGCCACACCAGAATGGCGATCAATCGCAACAACATAACACAAGGGAAGATAAATTACACACAAAATTAACATCCTGACTTACCTTGGTCAAAACTTTGCCGAATAACATCACGAGGAAGCTTCGGCTCCAAGTCACCCTGCTACTGTCATGAGTCCTAGCCATCCCGTGCCGTCACCCACGAGTCGCCCATAGCGCCAGACACTGCCACCCAAGCCCAAGTTCAAGCCCTCTCTCTCTCCCGTTGTCCCTCTTGCTCTCAGTCGATCTCCCTTCTCCCTCGGGTTTTCTCCTTCTCGTCTCTTCAGCAGAAAAATCCCTAATTTCATTTCCCCTCTTTTCTTCAGCAGACCACTTCCTTAACCGAACCAAAAAACTGGGCTGAACCAGCCACCGAACCAAACTGGTTCACTTCTCGTCCTCTCTTCCATTTCCCTTTTAAATCCTTTAATTCAATTAACCTTATTTTTAATTTATTTAATTAATATTTATTTTAGTTCTATTTACTTAATATATTAACATGATATATGTATGTATTAATTATACATTACGTACATTAATTGACCCAATTTCCAAATTATCGATTTATTACGAATATTACTTGACGATAATTATCAGTCCAATTTAACTTCTTCGATTCAGTTTCCCAAATTAATTTTCATCAAATAAATCATCAATAACTATCAAAATAATCTTATTACATCCAATTAATCTCTCAATTATCCTTAATTAATTATATTACAAAAATTGGGACATTATAGAATGCCCCAAGGCAAATAGGAGACACAAAACCTCAAAGAAGAAAGCGTTAAAGGCCACATGGGATGATAGCGAGGAGTCCTCTTCCGAAATTGAAGAAGTCTCCCACATTTGCTTCATGGCCGAAGGTAGTGAGATAGCCTCTTCTAGCAATTCAAATTTCAATAATAAGGATGATGATTTACTTGATGCTTATATTCATTTGCTTAAGAGTTTTAGTGAGCTAAAAGATAGATATAAATCATTGAAAAAGGAAAAGAAAAATTTGACAAAGGAGCATGCAAATTTGACTAGATCTTTAGAGGATCAAATTAAGGAATTGAAGAGCATGAACAATATTTTGAATGCTACAATTAAAACATATGAATTTGACAATAGTGATTTAAAATTAAAAAATGATGATTTGAATGCTATTGTGTTTAAATTCACTAATGGTAGTAAAAATTTTAATATGCTCTTAGGGAAGCAAAAGGTCTCATTTGATAAAGTCGGAATTAGTTATGAACCCTTTGCTAAAAAGAAGAATTATACAAATTTCTTTGTTGGTCCTACTATTTGTAACTCTTGTAATTGTTTAGGACATAAGTCATTTGTTTGTCCTTTAAAATCAAATGTTAATTTGAAATCAAATTTAATGTTAAATTTGTGTGGGTTCCAAAAGGAACCAAGTCTCTTACCAATGAACCCAAAAAGGTTTGAGTGCCAAAGAAATCTACTTAAGTGTGTTGTAGGTTGGAGATTCTCTCAATGAGCTAAATGGATATGAATACTTGATTATCCAACACAAAAAGGGAGAAGCTTAAAGAAATGCCTCCAAATTGGTAAAAATGAAAATGTTATCTTGGAGGAACACAACTATTTTTTTTGGTTGATTAAATTGGTGATTTGTTTGATTGAATACTTGATTGTGAAATAACTTGATTGGTTTGAATATCTTTAGTTAGAGACTCATTTGGTATCATTAGTTCTTAATTCTTTTGCTGACCATTTGAATTTTGAAAACTGGTTTTTGGATTCACTTTTGATTAGTTGCATATAGGTTGCATTTGTTATCTATTCTTGTTTAGAGTTTTAATTTTATAAATTAGAATTCTAATTGATATCATTGTTTTTGAATTAGTAAAATTGGCTTATTGTCTATTCTTCAATAGTATAGTTTAATTGTTCCAACAATTGGATTCTAAATTTTAAATTTTGGATTGTGTGGATTGTTGGATAAGTATTTTCCATTTTGATGATTTTGATATCTCTCATTGGATTGAAATTGGTAAATGAAATAGAGGGAGAAAATAGAATTGTGAGAATTGTTTTTAGATTATTGATTTGTTTTAAAAATTGTTTAAGTTTTTTTAAAATTTTGATGATTTTGTTTCCGCTTAGACTTAAACTTTGATATTCCTCATTGATTTTATATTGATCATTGATTTAAGAGGAGAAATTAAAATTGTTTAATTTAACTTTTAATTCCCCAAATGCTTTGATTTTTTATTTAAAAGGCGAAATAACTTTTGTTTTTTTAATTGGTATCATTTATAAAATTATTTTTGTTTTGGTATCAATGAAATTATTTTTCTCTACAATTAGTATAATCTTTTAAGAATTTTCATCTGGTATCATATTTAGATTTCCCAACTATTAAATATGTGCATAAAGATGGGGGGAGAAACTTTGTTTTGTTCTAACTTGAACTCATCCATGATTTTTGACAATTAGTATCTTTTGATTTTTCAAATTGGATGGTTCTCTTATTTTTGTAGTTTCCCTCAAATTATGCTTGTTGATAAATTCATAGGGAGAGAAATATATAAGTTGTTTTATTATTGCTCTAAGGGGGAGAGCAAAACTTTAAATTGAATTATATCCCCAATAGGTTGTTTTTGTGATTAACATAGGGGAAGAGATAATTAAATTGATTTTGTTTTTAATCTTTGGTAGCTCTCTTCGAAATTTGTTTTGGGATTTCATTTGAAATTTACAATTAGTATCATACTTTGCAAATTGATTTGATTTTAATTTTAGATTTACAATTAGTATCAATTTTTGAAAAATGGCTTTGCTTTTAAGTGTGAATCTTCAATTGGTATCTTTAGTTAATTTCTTAGTTCTTCAATTGATATCACTTTTGAAATTGTAAACTGATTTATTATTCTTGGTCTTAAATTGGTATCTATTTATTTGATTATAATGTTAACTTCCCTCAAATGAGTTTGTATGCTTAGTGACAAAGGGGGAGAGTAAATTTGATTGAATGACTTTTGACTGTGGTTATTTAATTTGGTATCCTATTTTTGACCACAAATTGAATTTGAATGTCTAATCCCTCCATTGTTTGCCTTGGTAGAGATTCTTTAAAAGGGAGAGAAGATTTTATAAAGAAGAAATTATTTATGTTTTGGATGATTTCTATTTTTTGATGAGATTGTTTTAAACTCTCCTCCCCATGAAATTCTTTTTGATTATGACAAAAAGGGGGAGAGAAATATATAAGTTGATTATGAGGGGTGACAATTATTATGAAATAAAAATTGGTATAGCATGTATGCATGAAATTAAATGTAGAAATATTGCATGAATTAAGGGGGAGAAATCTAATATGCAATATTTGATGCACATGCTTAATTTTAGGGGTAACCAACTTATAGGATTTTGTCATCATAAAAAATAGAGAGATTGTTAGCCTTTTTGTTAGGCTTAGTTTTATTTTGATGATGACTAAATGGTTTAATTTGATGAAAATAATAAGTTAGTTAATTAGGTGTTTATTGATAATGTATTCAATGTTTTATTCATTATATTATACTTGTATTTAATGGGAATACCCTCAAAATGGGTATTATTAATGTGTTAACATGTTTATCTAAGTCTATGTAGTGTTGCATATCATTTGTGACTTAGAATAATTCAAGGTTTGATTTGGAGTGGAGCTTGGACGAGTTGCAGATGAGAGGACTCGACCAAAACGGGGTTTTGGTCTTTCAGTCGAGTAGAGGTTGAGGTCCGGTCGATAACGATTTGAATCTGTAAGATTCTGGAGTCTTTTGGTGGAGTCGTGATCAAGGTCTAGTCGGCGCGGTCTAGGACGATTTGAATTTGTAAATTTTCTGCGTCTTTTCGGACGACTAGCGGTCGAGGCTAGGCGGCCGAAAAGTCCAGATTTGCACAACAGACAGATTTTCAACAGTCGAATTTTTAACGGTTAAATGTGAAACTGCTATCTGCGGTCGATCGAAAACGTTAAGGCTGAACCTAAAGTGCGCGGTCTATAAATTAAGAAGCACTCCAAGCTTATCATAACGAACGTGGAATTAAAGTGAAACCCTGCCGAATTTTATACTCGATTCCATATACTCACTGTGAGCATTGTGCAACCAACTCTCCCCACCCATAAACTTGCAAGTTATTATTGGGAGAGTTTTGAATTAGTTTTTTAGCTTTATTTTTCAAATTATACTTGTGCTAAATTGTAAACGGTGACGCCCTACGAATTCGTCATATAAGGGTGATGCCCGAAATAGTCAACGACATGATTGAATGCGCGTAAGTTCAATCAAAGGGTGATGCCCCGTTAATAGTCAAAGGTTGACAACTAGTAATAGTCAAAGGGTGATGCCCTTAGAATTAGTCTTTATAAACAGTTTAATTGACACTCGTAAGTCAAGTAGTTAGTAGATCTCTAAGTGAAACTTGGAGTGCGGACGTAGGCGGGTTTGTCGAACCGCGTAAACAAATCTTGTACTCCTCTCTATCCCTTACTCCTTAGTTTATTGCATATATTTGTGGGTGTACAATGCTCACAGTGAGTATATGGAATCGAGTGTAAAATTCGGCACGGTTTCACCTTAATTCCACGTTCGTTATGGTAAACTTGGAGTGCTTCTTAAGTTATAGAGAGGAGAGTTTTGGATTAGTTTTTGAGCTTTATTTTCCAAATTATACTTGTGCTAAATTGTGAAGGGTGACGCCCTACGAATTCGTCATATAAGGGTGATGCCCGAAATAATCAACAGCATAATTGAATGCCCGTAAGTTCAATCAAAGGGTGATGCTCCGCTAATAGTCAAAGGTTGACGACTCGTAATAGTCAAAGGGTGATGCCCTTAGAATTAGTCTTTATAAACAGTTTAATGGATACCCGTCAGTCAATTAGTTAGTGGATCTCCAAGTGAAACTTGGAGTGTGGACGTAGGTAGGTTTTTCGAACAGCGTAAACAAATCTTATACTCCTTTCTTTCCCTTACTCCTTAGTTTATTGCATATAGTTGTGATTGTTTATTTAATTGTATATGATAAATCACTTAGGGATTTAGAGAATTTATACATCGCACGAAAATTATTAGAATGCTATATTTAACACCCCCCCTCTATAGGCGTATATCGATCCTTCATAGAATTGTTATACTATAAGTTCAACAGTTTATCCAAATAAGAACAGAGATCCAACAGTTTACACAACAGTGGCTATCAAAGAGGGAACAATCCAATAATAAACCCTTAATCAACAAGGCGTCATTGCTAAAGAGACACCTCTAGAACTTAATATCTAAGAACATCCCTTTATTATATCCAACAAGATGCTTCTAAATCATAGTAGCATGCATATATCCAACAGAACCCAACAGAGAGTACATTAACAATATCAATTAATAGTTGATATGAACTTAACCTAGCAATACCTTAACATATCCAACCTTGTTTTTTATAATTTCATATCAACTATAACCTTTACAATTCTTCGTAAATCACATAGATCCAATTCCACTAACAGAATATCCTTAATAATTCTTATCAATCAGATAGGATCCAAGAATCACTAAGAGCACAAAATAGAAATCTGTTCTGAAAACTGTAATTTTCCGAACCAGCAATGCTAAAACAGAATTAACTCAAATTTCATTAGTCCAATGAACGCCAAATTTGGACAGTAGCAACCCAGCACATTACAGAACAATTCTTTAGAAGACACGTAATCAATATAACAAACGCAAAAACCCAAAAACAGACCCACAATCGGACTGATCAGCGGTTCACAAGACAGATTCAGCGACCAGCAATAAAACAGCGAGATCTCACTCCATATAACTCCAATAATTCTCAAACTTTACAGGTAGCTTCCTCACTCAACAAAGAATAAAACTCCAGAAGAAATAAAATTAAGAAAACCCACGCAAGGGCTTCGAAACAGGCCAACAATCCAATGCAGTAAACAGATTGCACAGAAAAAACAGATTCTGAGATTAACAAAATATCCAGCAAAACTCCATATTCATAAGGAACGACGCCTTTATCTCAATACACAATTGTTAACCACCAAATATGAAGGGAATAGGACCAGAACAACCAAATCTTACCAGCAATAATCTTCGAAATTACAAAGGGAACTGTGGAGTTCGATTTTACCTCCTAACGTGAGAGGATCGAAGTAATCAGCTTAATCACGGATTAAGCGCTCTCCAAGGGATCTAGCGATTCTCCTATCTCCACACTACAAGAACACCACCAAAGATGATGCTTTGGAAGAGACAGCAACCCTTCCAACTTGCTCAAGAAATCGCTACAAGAGAAGCAAGTTCGGGTGAAAATGGAGAGGGCCGAGAGGAGGGAGATTCCCGCGGGCACACACCTTCAACAATGGTTATTTTCTAATTCTTTAAAACTCCGTTTCTTTCTCCAAAAGAGGGTACATAAATCCTATTGTTTACAAAATAGGTCAAAGACCAAAATACCCTAGCAGCAAATGAATAATATAACCCTTAATAATAAAACTTAAACACTAAGTCCGAGTTTGTAAATCAGTCTCTGTAAAAGGCACATTTGAGGTATCAAACCATACTAAAATAACACGCCTAATATGTTTTTGGAAAGCCCTGGCTGTTGGCTGCATTTGATGTGGAGGACCCAAGTTGAGAAGAAATCATCCCGATTGATAAAAACACACTTGAACGCCCAGAGGTCAGATTCCATGCGGCAAAATTTTAAGTCCACAATTTCTTCTTTGATAAGCATGATATCCACAAGTCCAAAAGCACCAAATCCTCTTTGTGACATTGATTACAAACTTTCCTCTAAATTGGCTAGGAAAGAAACACCTACAAAACAAATAAAAGTTAGAATATAAAGGTGCCCCGGGGCTCGGCTCAGGCGATGGGACCTTGGGGCACATCACAATCTTATCTAAGCAGCAATCATCTCACAACAATAGAACTTTAACAAATTCTCACCATCTAAAACATCATCTTCAAATCCTACCTAATCTTCTAATACTTCATACAGCAAAACATAGAATAATACTTGCATTATTTTTAACCAATTAATTCCAGCAGAGAGTAATCAACAAAATCATAACAAAACCTATTATCAACAAGCTTATTAAAGAGCAGAACAATATAATCTTAATAACATGATCTTAAACCAATAGCATCAAGAACATCAAAACAAACATCTCCCAAGATACCCCTAACTCTTGTGATGTATGCCCTTTCATGCAAAACACATACAAACTTCTTACCTTATGTCTTTACAAAGTCCTTCACTGTGAAGCCTTCTCTAAGTCCAAGATTCTACCTTTCTCCCTTTTCTTCATGGTAGCATCACCAAAAAACCACCACGCCAGCATCACTAGAAAACCACAGAGGAGCCACAATCAAAGAGAACCAAAAACTTCCCTCTTTTCTTCTCTTGCACTTATTATCTCACTAGACGTCTCCTCTCCTTCTCCCGCACAATGCACAACATATCATCAAGACTCACCACGAGACAGAAGAACTCTCAGAACACTGCAGAAGCTTTCATTGTCCTCCAATTCAGAATATCATCATATCCATTTCTCCTCCTTTGAGCTTTGAGATCCTCCCACAAAAAACTAGCATACCCGGCAAGCTCCAAGGTGACTATTTGTATATTCACCTTTTCGAAATAATCATAGCAATCAAAGACCTTCTCAACCTTTTCTAACCAATCCAAGAAATCATCACCATTGCTTGACCCCTTAAAGGGTGGGATAGGGACCTTAACATGCCTCATATCATCCTTTACCAAGGGTCTCCTCCTTAGACTTGGTAATTCCTCCATGTCGGTTTCATCTTTATCATCATCATAGTTGCTTTCATTTAGGTCTTTAGATTTAATTGAAGTGTTGATTCTTCTCCTTGGCCTAGGGGTTCTAGGACCCCTCACATGCACATTGGAAGGCTCTTCTAGCATTTTTTTAAGTTTGGACATCATCTCACGGATCTCATTAAGTTGACTTTGAAGATTATGCTTGGCTATGTCTTGTGTCTTCTTGGGTGGCAGATTTGTTGGTTGCATTGTTTCCTTATTGTGAGTTTTGTTGGCTCTACTTCTTGTATTAATTTTCCCAACAAGAAAGGAAAGTTACATAGTCAAAAAATAGGGGACTTGCACTCTGATACCAAATGACGCACCAAGGGATGCCAATGGTCAACAATGGAGGAAAAGGATGGTTACCGGTTTGCACAAAAGCATGGCACTTGAAATGAACTCTCTATAACTTCCACTCCAAACATCCAAATGATGCCAAATTTAGAGGGGAAGGACAAATACCAAACCAAAATGACTCCTCCAAAAATCACATCTAGACTCGCTATGATGCGTAAGTTATGCCAATGGTAATATCATGCCCGAAAAGGTGCCAATTTGGACAGTTTTTTTTACTCAAAATGGAATGTGCACAAAATTCATGCCTCCAATCCAAATGGTGCCAAATTTGGCACACTCCAACCCTAATCAGTGACCAAATAATACCCAAAATTCCAAAAGCCGAATCGTATAATAAAAACAAAAACAAAACTCGAACTTTCAAGTTGGTCCAAGAACAACTATGTCGGCTATTCTTGACTTCAACGGATCCCTTGTTCAAAGAACCACTCTACTTTGCTTCAATGCTAGTATTCTAAGTCCCCACTTGGAATACTACCTCTGGATGAAATGATGGAAGGCTTAGTTTAAGAATCCCACTCCAAGACTAAGCCAAGAAAATGAGTGAGATAGTTTTTAGTTCACAAGTTCTTGGGTGTTTGCCCTAGAATTGGAAGCTGATTGTCTAGAGAGACTCCAAACAAGACAAAGGTGTAGCTATGATTAATTATCAATTGCCTCATTCAGACAACCCTAAGGATGCTTAAATACTTCCCATGAGTTACCCTAAAACACAAATTATAGTTTTAACCTCAAAAGAGAAAATATTCAACATGAGTACTTGGCTAACACACTAGCTTAGTACAACCAACAACTAAAAGTTCCAACAACGCTATATCAATCCAAAATTCATCCAAATGCCAGCAATTCATCCAACATAATGTAAGGAAACATATCAAATTGATGGAGAAACATAACTTCAGCTTGCTATCCTCCTTAAGTCAGATTTTTCCACTTGGTTCTCGGGTTTACTTGTTGGTCGATTGGGTGCAAGAGTACACCAAGTGAGGATATGTTTTTTATCTTCATGGGTTTACTCATCATCAGGCCCCTCATGTGCAACTTGACCTGCAAAATAATAAGTAAAAAAGGTGTTAGTAATTTCCTTGGTCTGGACTCTAGTAACCGGACCTTGTGGTGCATCACTATCACTTCTCTAAATTTCTTCAATACTTCAATCAGATCAACTTCTTGTTCTAAATTCAATGATGTTGATATTATAATTGGGAGTGCAACGACTATGAATTTGGAATAATAAAAGAGGTTTTTCTCTAATGTATACGATTAGTGATTTATTGGAAGTTTTTAATACGTTAGTGAAATTATGCATGAGATAATAAAATTTCGTTATAACTTGCGTGTCCCTAAATTTAAAGGCGGGCGGTAGTTTTAAGCTAAAGGATGTCCAAGAGAAAAAGGGGCGAATGGAGTGTTGACCATGGTATGTGGAAGTGATCGGAAGAGAGAGACTCCTGGATGGAAAGAACAGATGAAAGATGAACCGCTAGATAAAGAGAGCGGAAAGGGAAGATGCTGTCATAGAAAGGTAAGATTCTACCATAGATAAGTGTAACACATGAAGGGTCATCGTTCAGATTTGGAAATACATGGAAAAATGAGTGACCGCAGCAAGGAACATGTCTATGAAAATAATGAAAGGAGTGAATGAAATAATGGTCAATGAACGGAAAGAGCGGATGAAGCACTATTCATTAAATGACAAGAGCAGCAAGGAACATCATCATGACAAGGAATATGTTCGCAAAAAGAATAAAAGGGGCGGACGAAATAATGGTCATTGGATGGAAAGAGCAGATAAAGCACTGATCGTTGGATGACAAGATTGGCAAGGAATGTGATTGTGACAAGGAACACGTCCATAAAAAGAACAAAACGAGCTGATGAAATAATGGTCATCGGATGGAAGAATGGATAAAACAATAGCTACTAGATGAGGACTATGAATGATTAAGATCAAGGATCGAGAAAGGCATGGAGGGAGGAGAACTAAATATTTCAAGCGAAACGCTTACTCTTTTTAATAAGAATACGAGAGAAATGTGGGTCACTGGATTAGAAGGGTGGACGACATGAAAATTGTTTGATTTAAGAAAATATGCTTCCACAGAAAGGAAAGATGTCGTGTGAAAAGGAAAGATGTTGCGTGGAAAGTTTTAAGTAAAATAAACGATGTCGTTTAAATAAAGGATCTACAGAAAGGAACATATCTGCAGAACCAAATGCATCCACAAAAAAAAAAAGAGAAGGAAACACTATCATTTTGGATAAGGGGCGTGCATTGAACAGTGGTACCGTGG
>CM039472.1:24632788-24687667 GCA_022433065.1 Begonia loranthoides
GCCGACATCCCAGAATACAGGTAGCGTGGGGGGGGGGGGGGGGGGGTGTGGTTGGTGTTACGAATACTGTGACATATGCGTCCACAAAAACAAATGCTTCAATAGAAGTAAGAACGAAGGACATAATGTCGTCATTATGAATGGAGAATCCAAGATGAGAAGTGGAAGTCGTGGGAGCTTAGGAGTCTGCAGCAAACAATGGAGCGTGTGAAACGTTGTCGTTCAGATTAAAATACATGGGATGCAAAAATCTACAGAAGCAAATGCTTCCATGGTGGATGCATAAATCACATAACGTCATCATTTTGAAGGGAGAATCCGTGATGAAAAGAGGGTGTCGTGGAAGTGTAGGTGTTCGTAGAAAGGAACGTGTCCACGAACCCAAGGAAACGTCATCATTTGGATTGAGGATCCATGAAGATTAGTGAGTGTCATGGAAGTGTAGGCGTTTGCAGAAAGGAACGCGTCCATAATCCAAAGGAAAAAGTTATTGTTTGGATAGAGGATCCATGAGGAACTTTAAGTGTTGCGGGAGTGGAGGCATCCACAATAGGGAACACATCCGCAAGAATGAACAATGTCGTCATTCTAGGATCCATCCATGCCCTAGTTATAGCTATAAAAAGGGAGATTTGTGAAGAACCCTAGCTACTGTTTTATTGAAGTTGACAAAGGTAGCATATAGTAAGCACCATTAAGGAAATCAAGACACTGGAATGCAAGATGAAGGAAAAAGGGGTGACCAAGTTCACTGTTAAACTCAATGTAAGTAATATTCTGTGTGCTTGCTCTTTGGGTCTACAACACAACGTTCTAGGTGAGTAGCTGTAAGGCTTTCTAGGTATGTATATTGTATGATGTTTGATGATTATTATACTACAAAAGATATGAGGTTATTATCAACTCTCTCTACTATTAAATATAGGTTGTATTAATGAAAATGATGATGATGATATACATTGTTCAGGACCTATTATGTAAAATCTGAGATTTTTAAATGTCACGTGTAAATTTTTTGTGAATTTTTGGTCAAATGTGGAAGAGTTGATCTGCTTTCTCGCGTAGTGGCGACATGTGTATTTTTTTGTCAAACAATCCAATCAATAATTTTTTCAAGCCTAACTTGTTTCAGAAATATTTTTGGTAAATTATTTTGAATAAGAAATTTATTTTTTGGTTGACGTTTTAAACTAATCGGATTTAAAATCACGGTAATGTAAAAATAATATATGTTTTCAACATATTATATATTTCTATGAAGAAATGAAATAAAATGAAAAGAGAGGGAGATAGGGTTATTCGGAAATTTTCAGGAGAGGGATTAGGGCATCTCTTCTCCCCTTGCCCTTTGTCCGTTCGAGTGACTTCGTCTGAGGGCGTTCGTGAGAGAAAGGTTCCGAGCGTTCGACAATTCCTTTGGCCGAGGAGCACCGCGAGCTGAGGATGAACTCGGGCGACAGTGGTTGCTTCGTCTGAGGGTTTCCAGAGGGACAACGCTTCTGGACGGCAGCTCCAGCTGAGTCAGTCTTCTATTTTCGGTGAGAAACTAACGCCTATGTTGTCTCTGTTTCTGAAAGATTTAAAGTGTTTAATCTCTGTTTCTTATTGGATTTTGGATGAAAGAACGGTGGGAATGATTTGCTGCTTTTCTTGGATTTCTTGCTACGATTTGGGACTGGGGGTCCGATTCGGTTCTGTTGGTGAGATATCTTCACTTGGGTTCTTTTTATTTCGATTTTAAATTCGTAATTAGGTGCTGATTTGTGGCAATTTGATGTCAATTTCTTGAGGATGAGAAAATGCCCTGTTTAATTTTTTTGCTGTGCTAAAGTTTTCTAGTTGTTGGGTTCTGTTAAGTTGAACTCTGGGTTCCTGCTTTGAGTGTTCCTTGTAATTGGCTGTCTGTTGGTGCTCTGTCCAATTGGACTTGCTCCTGTTTAGGAGTTGGGAATTTTTCAGGTATATGGGTTGTGAGATTGAAGGAGAAAATCTCACGAATGGATTTAATTTGTATGGTTTAGCTGTTGTTCTTATTGATAGAATTTAGTACTAGAGTTTTGCTTCAATATTGGATTCCAACCTTGTTATAGCTACTGTTTAGATGCAATGGAACCCGTGAGTTTGTTCTGTTTGTTTATGGATTCCTTGCTGTCTTCATTGATGAATTGAAGATTTTAGTTGGTTTACAAATTTGTTTTGGGTTTCTGCATGGAGTGATGGGACTAGGAGTGTTGTTGTGTTTCATTTGATGAAATGGGGTTCCGTTCGGGTACTAATGGTTCCCTAATGCGCTGTAAAGTTCTGTTGTGCTTCATTTGTTCCTGTTAGATTCTATTGTTGATAATTTAGAGGGGGGACATGGATAGTTGCTGCCTAAATTCTGAAAGTTGGAATTGTAAGTTATGCTTTTAGTTTCTGCCTTTAGCGTTGGAAATTTTATGCTTGGGTGCATACGTTGTTTCCTTGAAACTGATAGTTCTGTTAAAAACCTTGTTTATGTTATTGAGTGATAAGATTGAGGAATTTGTTTGGATTCCTAGTTTTGGTTTTCGGGTTGGGACTCGTGGTTGTTCTTATGAACCGTCTTGGATTTTAGTCTTGACTGAGACTTGTCTGTCATCCCTGTTCTATATGTTAAGATGTTGATACCAACCTTTTTGTAGGTTCTGGAAGTGTCAAAGGCTTCGACCTTTCGCTTACGACATCACGTGGAGTGGGATTGTTGGTAAGCGTGTTGTGGTCGCCATCGAGGTAGGGAACTTTATACTTTCTGCACTGCATTTGCATCATGGTTTTCAAAATATTATTTTGTGGGCTACCACACCTGAAAACCCGACGGGGACTGTTCCACAGCAAGTTAGTTTTCATGTATACGTATGTTTTCTCACGTTTACATTCCGTACATGGTTTACTGCTGATATTTGCATATATGTTCATGATGTGACTCCTATGCATTGTGTTTGGGGAATGAATGCTCTTGATGCTTTAGGTACTCTAGCACTAAAGCATCACGAGGCTATCCCGTCAACCTTCCACTGCGAGAAGGTTTGACATTGGTTACGTACATTGGAAGAATGAATCCTCTTGATGCTTTAGGCACTCTAGCGCTAAAGCATCACGAGGCTATCCCCGAAATCTTCTACTGCGAGAAGGTTTAATATGTACATCAAGAGGATAAATCCTCTTGATGCTTTAGGCACTCTAGCGCTAAAGCATCACGAGGCTATCCCTATGCAATTTTCTGCTGTGTAAAGATTGATCGTTATGTGTGAAATACAATGGGACATTTATGACATGTCCTCTGGTTGCAAGTCCTAGAAGTGAAAGAAAAGAGGATGGGGCATTGGTGACGTGTCCTCAGGTCGAGAGCCCTGAAAGTCAAACATAGGATGGGAGGGTGATGATGCCTCCTTGGGTCGAAAGACCCTAAACCTGGTTAGGGTATTGTCACATGGGTTGGGAGTGTTATTAGTCACAAAGATTAGTCTATCATAGTATTGTTCCATTTGGCGGGTTGGTTGGACGATTGAGCTTGCTTGTCGGCAACCTTCGTCAATTTGAGACACCAAGGTCCTAGTGAGTAGGGGTTTATCGTGGGGCAACCTCATTCGTTACTACGATTATACAAGTTGTGTCGGCTCGGTGAAAGAAAAGAGGATGGGGCATTGGTGACATGTCCTCAGGTCGAGAGCCCGAAAAGCCGAAAATAGGATGGGAGGGTGATGACGCCTCCTTAGGTCAAAAGTCCCTAAACCTGGCGAATGTATTGTCACACGGAGTTGGCAGTGTTGTCAGCTGCGAAGATTTGCCTACCATAGTACGGTTCCATTTGGCGGGTTGGCTGGACAACTTGAGTTTGCTCATCAGCAACCCTCGTCAATTTGGGACACCAAAGTCCTAGTGAGTAGGGGTCTATCGTGGGGCAACCTCATCCGTTACTACGATTATATGGGTTGTGTCGTGGCTGACTGGTTTGTCGACAACTCCGGTGACATGCTAAATCTGTGGATTGGCGTCATTGATATTTTTTCCTGCTTCATGAGGTGTTGCTATTGGTGGATAGTCACATTTTTCTAACTTGTGCTAGTCAGTTACACGAGTTGTGTCGTGGTTGATTGGTTCATCGACAACTCTGGTAATGCGTCGGATCTTCGGATCGTATCGGTGGTGGTTACGGCTTGTCTGAACATTTGAGAGGTCATACCATCTTTCGACGATGAGTGATGGATGAGTCCTTGCGTGACTATTCCTTTTCACTGATGACGTTTTCGTACAAAAAATGATGTTGGCATATTTTACAAGTATAGCTGTCTATGTATACATCGAGTTTTAATAAAGCCACATCGAGGGTCATGAGCTGGTTATTTAAAATGATAAAGAAGTTTTAAATGTTCAAAATTCATGTATGGTAAAATGAGAAACATGAAATAGTTTTCAAATGATAAAGAAAATGGTTTTAGCATGCATTGCATTTAGTAAATATTTCCCTATTGAGTTAGTCACTCACCTCTTAGACTATATTTTTCCCAGGTTACGTTGTAGATCTAGTGCACTAGTTTTGTACGTGTGGCAGTAGAGTGATGCTAATATCTCCTGTTGGGTGTTTCGATCTCCCTGTGATGGGTGGAGATTCGTCAGTTCAATCCCTCAGTTCCTGGAATGTTGGAATTTTAGTTTTGGTGTTGTTGATTTAATTCCTGCACAATATTTTCCTTTATTATGCTATCATGTCTGTAGTTGATCACTCTGTAGACCCCAACCCATGTGATTTGGGTTTGAGCTTTGTATTATTCCTGTTAAGTCTTTCGCATAAAAACTCACACCTTGGGCTGGGTAACCGGGTTCTCTCTGAGAATTGGGTTGCCTGACCCTGTGGTTCTGTTCGGCCCACCTTCGGGTTGTGACATATTATATGTTGTGTTAATATATATTATGATGAGAATAGATATTGTTTGAGGATTTGTTAATATGTTGTTTGTGATACTATGTTGATGTTTGAGGACCTGTTTATGCTATTTGTGATATTGTGCTTATGCTTCGAGGATCTGTTTCATGCTACTCTGATTATTTTGAGGATATGTTATGACAGTTCATGCATCATGTTTTATTCAAAACAAAATGGTTTTTCATGCATATGTTTTTAATTAAGACTAAATAGAACAGATGAAAGAAAGATAGGTAAATCTGGTCATTTCATGGTGGGGGTTTGAGGTAGGCTGTCCTAAAAGGGTGGACCTATTGGGGATGTTCCTGTTAGTCTGGTAATGCAGGGCCTGGATGAAGTTCAACAGGCCATCATGGGAGAGGGAGCATGAAAACTAACGGAGGTCCCAAGAATGGAGATTGTCTTACCAAAGGTTGTGAGATTCAGTGGTGGGTTTTTTTATAGTCATGTCTAGTCTCTCTGAAGTTGGAGTTGAGCTCTCCCAAAAGGGTAGACAATAGGAGCTCATTCTCCCAGAAAAGATACCCCAAGACCTGCATGTCAAGTGAAAAAAATACATAGGAATGAAGAACGAATAAGAAACGAATTTATTGCATGTTTGTAAAGCTACATAATCATTACATCATGCTCATTTATTATGCATTATTTGCTAAGTCCTGGACTTATAGATAATCCTTATCTTGTAGATGACGAGGTTTATGATGAATTTCATGATGAAGAAGCAGATTGATGGGCATGCTCGTGGTGAGCACTCGATCTTGTTGGGACTTTAAAAAAATAAAGAGATTTTGAAAGAAATAAGATATGTATAAAGTGAAAGTAAATTTCTTATAGTTTTATGTAACATTTCTAAATGTGTTATATAATGGAAAATGTTTGAAGAAATGTTTTGTATTGGCGTGAGTATTTATTTAGTAAATAAACTGATGAGTTTTCATGATTAAGTCTTCTGCTGTAACTATTTCATAAATGCATCCTTTAATAATTGATTTATGGTTATTTAATTAAAGACACGTTTTAAGTGGTGTTAAAAAAAATTATAAGAAAAATTGAGATTTACGGAAGTGTCTTTCAAGATCTACCAAAAATATACTTTAGGTTTGAAGGAGCTGGCTTCAACTCCAAAGAATGTAGCTCTTCCATAGATGACTTTTGTAATTTGTAATAGGCTTCTGATCTGTTAAGGTCTTCAAACTGCCTTTTATAAATCTACATTGCTTCTTCCTATTGAATATTATCCATATTTTGTGTCTCTATGATCTTCTCCTTCTCTGAAAACTTTTCTTGTAAAGTTTTTGCATGTTCTGGAATTAAATTTATTGTCTCCATAGAAAAACAATCTTCTGCTTTCATTTGAATGTCACTCGATGACCATTTACTATCATGGTAATTTCTCCCTTTTGAACATCAATTAATGTTCTTGCCGTAGCTAGAAAGAGTCTTCCAAGAATAATCAGAATTTCTCTATCTGCTTTATATTCAAGAATAATGAAATCAGCCAGAAAAATGAACTTATCCACATTGACAAGAACGTCTTCAATCTTTTCCTCTGGATGAGCTAATGAAAAATCAACTAATTGAAGTGTGATTGTAGTAGGCTGTGCTTTTTCAATTCTCAGCCTTTTGAATATAGATATAGGCACTAAGTTTATGCTTGCTCCAAGATCACATTATATATCTTGCCAAAATAATTACCTTCCTAAAGTGCATGGATCCTTTAGCTTTGGTGGTAATTTATTCTGCAAAATGTAGTTGCTCTCTTCTATAATAGTGACTGATTCAAACTCGTCGAGTCTTCTCTTTTTAAATAAAATATATTCCATAAATTTAGTATAACTTGCCATTTGTTCTAAGGCATCCATTAGTGGCATATTTGTAACGTCTTGTGATGTAAAACTCTATTTCATGTCTTTTTTAAAAAAAAAAAAAATATCATATATTAACGTTCAGTAAGAGATGCATATAAGATATGACTATGAGATGTAATTTGTAAAAACCATGTCTTTTTCAATCAACGTTCTTTCCTTTATTTTTCACTTAACAGTCTAGTTATTGTGGGTGATTCAGTCTAGGGGAAAGAGTGACACCATTAGATTGACCTCATGCGGATAGCCAAGCTCGAATCCCCCACACAACGGCTATTTACATATATTTAGTCTGTCTTTTAGTCTTTCATCCTTTCTTATCTTTCTTAATGAAAGTGTTTTTTTATGATGCATGAAACATAAACGTGACACATAATGACAATCTAGTATGCATGAACATAATAGTAAATATATTCTCAATCAATGTCTCAAAATGAATAGTAAGCAAACAATAATCATATCTTTAATCAATAACTCGTAGGCATCACATCATATCATCATCATGAACAAAGTAAAAATTTGTCCTCGATCAATAACCGATAAAAATCATATAATTAATATCACAACTTGAACAGTAAACATTTAACAATCCAACAGAAATTATATCCTTGATTAGCAACTTGTAGGCATCATAAATAAAATATTCTCAAAACACTATCATATCCTAGCACTTTGTGATATAGCCAAAAAGCAAATACAAGCAATCACTCACTTACCTGGAGTCTTTAATGAAACGTCTAACTATCCAACTCTTCTGTAACATGCTAGATTTTCCTTAAAGTAAACAAAGAGTTAGTTAACAAAAGGATAAACCTCTAACATTATCCACTGTTCACAGTCTAAGACACAATTTTAAAATCCTTACAGTAGAAAACCTACCTTTAGAAACTTGAAGAATGATTCACCTGAGAGCTTGAGAGAAAGATCCTCACATCCTCGCAGCCTTAGGGTGATTAAGGTTTCAACCTAACCCTTCAATTTATAGACTGTCCATCTGAGAGTACCACGGAAGAAAATCAAGTGGAAATCGTATCTTAAGTTTATCATTTTCCAAACCGTTCGAGATCCAATTGCAGCTCGTAGATATTTTGGAAAACAATCTCACTTAAATCTGTACACAGCAACTGCAGACGTGTAAGCTACCACTTTGGTTGCCCGCTTCATCTTTTTCGTCCAATAGTAATCTACCACATTAGCCTTTATACTTATGTTTGCAGTCGTTAATGTTACTGTGGTCACAAATCCTTCCATGGAAGCCATGGCTTTTGCGGATACTTCATTCCTCGTACTTTTCCTTCCTTCAATGACGACATTTCATTCCATCTTTTTGTCTTCTACAAACATCACCCTTTCTGCGGAAGCCTATGCTTCTACACCTTCACTGTTAGCCATGGCTCTTTAATCCAAATGCCAACATTTTTTCTCTTTGATACACTACAGTGGACACATTTGCTACCACAGAAACACTTTATTAACATAAAAAGACGATGGTCCTTCTCTTTAATCTGCTACCATGGAGATGTTTACTACCACAGAAACACTTCATTAACATAAAACGACGACGTTTCTCTTCATCAATTATCCGTCTTCTCTGCTGTGGATGCATTCGCTTCTGTGGATACACTTTTTTAACATAAAATGATGATATTTTCCTTTCTTTTACTTAACTCTTTCCACACGGTATCCTTCTTTTACTCAATGAATCTTTCCTTTTCGTGGAAGCATCTTTCCTTAAATCCAAAAATTTAGGTTTCATCCTTTATTTTGATCCAACGACCCTTCTTCCTCTCACACCCTCACGATATCATTCTTTTTTGTGGAAGCATCTTTCCTTTTCACTGATCCTTTAGCTAAACGACAACATTTATTAACTTAATATTCTTCGTGCGACATCCTTTCTTTCAACACGGAATCTTTCCTTTCCACGGAAGCATCTTTTTATTTTGCGTTCTTCTGTGTTTTTGTCCCTCTTTGATCCCAACCATTCCTTGACCTCAACTTTCATCCATTCATCCATTAAGTTTCATCAAAATGACATCATCTCATTCATGGATACCCACACATCTGCATGTTCCAACCCTTCTATAGACGCTTACATTTTTGCTAGTTCTAACACTTCTACAATGTTTGCCAATTGTTGCCCGCCACGTATACCATTCCAAAAGTGAGCAGTCCCTTCCGCACACATGAACACTCCCGCATATCCTAACACTTCCACAGATCTTCTCACCTTTGGTTTATTAGCCAATAACTGCCTGCCACATACACAATTTTCTTCGCGAACACTAATGCACTTGTAAACCTTTAACTTAGTCCACCCTTCATCATCCCATGGTCCAACTGTAACGACCCGATTTTTCATAACTTTTAAAATACACGAAATTTAAAATTTTTGTGAGATAATTAAAATTCTTCATAATCAGAGTGCAAGTCGGGCCGTTAGAAACGATTTTCTTCGTTAAAACATAGCAGAAGCGTAAATCATTTACAAAGAAAATCTTTTGTTTTACTCTACTGCTACAAAATTAAATATATTTTAATTACAAACTACTTTATTTCTTACTCACTTAGCTTGGCCAGTCACAAGCTCCTTCACATGCAAATCTTTCATCAACTGCTTTGTGTTTTGTTCATCGTTCTTCTCGTCATTCACGTATACCTACACCACAAGTAAACTGTAAGTCTAAAAGACTTAAGGAAAAGGGGAAATGCATATGCAATGCCTCTCTTTAGTTCACTTGGAATGGGTCCGCCCCAAGCCAATCTTTCATTACATTTCATTCATTCGTTCATTCATAACTCGTACATCGAGCTGGAAGTTGAAGGAACACATACTAGATGGAATAGTTAGACCAATCTCTAACCTTATGTAGGCTAGATCCGGGCAACCCATCCGCCCATCAACCCCCCATCATTCATTATTCATCATCATCATCATTTGTTCATTTCATTTTCCTCACTCATGCATGTGAGTACCACCCCAAGGGTACTCCCTACTTGTTTCTATTATCATGAATGCATGTTGACACATTATAGAAAGAACAATAATTAAACAATGAATAGCAAGAATAACATTAATAGTAAACAACAAATGGCAAGAATAACATTAATTGAAAGCAAACATATGAACGAATTGAAAATAGCGTATAACATGCTTGAATCTACAGAACATAACAAGAAAGAAATGGTAAAGTGAACACGCTATTAATTGCTAGTTAATTAAATGAATTAAACATGCTTAATAGTAATACAATGGCAAAGACATGAGATTAATAATTAAATAAAAGCATGCTCATCTATTAACTAATGAAAACATGCTTAATGAACAACTCATGGAAATGTGTTTAATAAATAACTCATGGAAACATGCTGAGGGATAATTTAATGAAAACATGCTTAATAGTTTAATACAAGCTAAGGACGTGCATCGATTATATACAGGTCAATTAGTGATATCAAAAGTAAAGCATAGTTTTAAGCCTTTTTAGCTACCGAATATGAACCTAGTTGCGATATGAAATTATCTTGTATAGTCATATTTTAGAGAAAGTGGCTACTCCTAACCAGTACCAAGAAATAACGGCATCATTGACTAATTCTACGATCTTAACAACAATACGAGAAATAATATTGCTAACAGAACATAACTACAACCCATGAATCAATAAACATATTATTCATACATATCATTTCGTTAGCAGAGGTTTTCGTTCATCAGTCCCTTTTTCATCGATTCATTAGTTCACATTATAGCAGTTCATTATCACATTCATTTTTCATAGAAATATTGAATTGCAGTAAAGAAATCACAGAAATTAACACAAAATAGAAATCAAGGAACACATGCAAACTACTTGTGGTATAGGGCCTCCACATGGCCACGACACCCAATTCCTTACCTCGAAGCTTTAATGTGTTTAGCACTTAAGAGTTGTCCTCCTTCCTTTGTCAGCACCTTCATAATCAAAATGTCTATGACTAATGATTACGACTTCATAAATTTCATCGTTTTCCTATCCTAATTGCATAGTAGTTTCAAGAACCCATTAACGCCTTAAACGAAACATAATCTATGCCAACAAACTAGTCTATTTAGTAAAACTACAGGACATATGCTTCATGACTCATCCAAACAATATCCAACAGTAGAAAACATATTCATTAGCAGGTATCGATCTATTATGCGAAACACTTGACTTAGATCTTACAATTCTACAACCCACCCAATTGCAGAGTATATTCATGCATCAATGTTGAGCATGTAATTCAGAGCAACAATCACCCAACCATTTGATTCAGAGCATCAAATTAACTTTTTCCCCACTTCCTACGGTTCATTCATGCTTTTACTAAATTCTAGCTTAACCAACATATCCTTCATTACAACCAACAGAGTACTCATTTCATCCATTAACAGAGTGTAACCTGCAGAAATGCCTAATTTCTAACATGTTCATGTTTTCGGAATACCAACCAAACAACATAAAGAAATCCTTATAATTCTTATGCATATCATCCAAACACAACACAATACATACAGAGAACCAATTATATTTTCCAAACAAAATCTCTCGGCTGAATTCAACCAATAGCAGACAACAACCCAACAATTTAACACGTCTATTCTTCTGTCATTCCTTACCGTCCACCCATCACATAAACACAAACGACTTCTTGTAGTCAAAAGAAAATCACAGCCAATCTGAACATCAATCCATCCAGTTTGCAGACCAATATAAAATCAGAGAATTGTTAGATTACCTGAGGAATCTGAGAACAGCCAACCCGACCAATTCCAGTTTATACTCGGCCTAACACTCTTCCTCTTAGCTTCCCTCTGTGTTTGCTGCTCATTGAAAGGGAACACTTACTGCCAACACACTCCACAACAACAGAAGGCAAAAGAGGAGGAAAACCATACCTCAAATCGTTGGTGGAGATCACACCCGCGAAGGTCCCTAACCAAGTCGTCTGCCGGAATCAAAACCCCTAGCGAACTAAAGCTCCCTCTGCCATCGCCAATCCCCCGGCTTCCGTCCCCCGAATCGTCGCTTGCCGCTGCTCGCCTGATCGGAACGAATCTGAGCAGAGCTTGCAGACCGCGTCGCCGACACAGAAGCTGCCGTCCCGCGCCGTTCGCCGGGACACTGCCTCCGTGCTCGAGCCCAAGCTCTCGCCTTCCGCCGATTTCTCCCTCAGTTGATTTCCTCTCTTCTCTCTCTCTCTCTCGTTTCCATCTCTCGGCTCCCCTCTCTATTTTTGTTCTGCAGATCCGAAATGGCCGGAGGCAAAATCCTCCCCCATTAACAGATGCCTCGAACTGGACCAAGCAGTAGTGAACCGGACCGGTTTAACACTCTCCCATTTAATTTCTCTTTTAATTTTCTCATTTTAATTCTAATTAATTAATATTAAAATATATTTAAGTGTTACATATTCGTATCGAATATTAACCGACCCAATTTCTAACTCCCGACTTATTCTAAACGTTGTTTAAAGATTATTAGAGGTCTAATTTAAATTTCTTAATTTTATTTCCTAAATTGATTTCTATTAATTAAACTGCAAATAAATTCTTTTAAATCAAACCTAACGGTTACGATTTTGATGACACCCTAATAATTATTCAACTTAATCCAAAATCCTCAAATTATATTTCAATTATACTTATTAAATTCCAATAAAAAGTTGGGGTGTTACACCAACCTTCCACAATCAAGTTTTCTTTAATTCTAAAACATAAAAATGTCATTATTATTACAACAATTAAAATATATCCCCTAGTGGACTATTATTTTTCCTACCTTATTTACACCGAGATTTCTTAATTTCTAATTTATTTATTAAATCTTATATTTAAAATATAATCCTTCAAATATTGTAACTTGCCTAATAAAATAAATTTTATGCTTTATTTCATCATTATTCTTCACTACTCGCTATATGTATTTCCTATTGTGACATTAGTACTCCAATAATATTCTAAAAATAGCACATCACCTATGAAAATATTTTTGAAATTTTCTGGGTGTTACAATATTAATATGAAGTTGTGTAAGAACATCCAAAAATTTTCTAAATTGCTTATCTTGGTGTTGCCTCTGGAGTCTATGAGGAAATGGAGGAGGTCGTTCCATTTGGTTTTCTACGATTGTTTGCTATGGAATTACTGCAACATCAAAATATTCATCAATATTTTTCTGAACAATTGAATCATCTCTTATCGTCGTCTCTTTTTGAACTTCTATATTATTCTTCTCTATATCTTTCTACTTTTCTACTATCTCCACTTCTCTTCCATTTATGAGAATAATCAATTTATAGTGTTCCTTTCCTTCTCTTCTCGGTACTTCGATATCACTTGGTGGAGCTCCTGGAAATTGAGAATTTAATCCTTTGGTAAGCTATCCAACTTGATTCTTATGGTTTTGAAGTGAAGCATCTTGATTCTGGATAATAGTCTTGTTCTTTGCTATATATTCTCTTAATAATAGCTACATAGATGGTTGGTGCTGATTTTGAAGCCACCTATTTTACTATGGCATCACCTATACGCAATCAGTTTGGGCCTGCTAAGAAAATCTAGGAGGATGTGATTGTGTAGATCTATTCTGTGAAGTGACAGGATTCAAATTTTGTGTCTGAGAGCTCCATTGGAAATCAGAATGCTGCTTCCAACTTGAGTTGTATGAATTTGATAATGGAATATTATTTTAGTTGTAACCCACATAGTTGATAGATTCTAGATTTGATGAACACTGCTCATAACCATGGGCTTCTCCACAAAATGTGAACGAAATAGTTGTTGACCTCTGACCAAATGTCATGCTCATTTACTTGATTGCATTGGTAAGTGATAGAAACTTGAATTGTTAAGGTTGTCATTGCATCTAACTCATGAACTCTAGCAACACGCCTAATTGAATGTAATCTCTCAGATGGCCACTGATAATTGTTATTAGTCACCCTCTCCTAAATAACTCCATTAGCTGAAACATCTACAATAGCTCGAGTTTGGCTGCTTAATCCATTGTAAAATGTTTCCAACTAAATCCATTAAGAAATCCCATGGTTTGGGCATTGCCTCAATAATTCTTTGAAACACTCTGGCCTCATAAATAGACTCACCATCTTTTTGTTGAAAATTCGTGATATCATTTCTCATTCTAGCATTTTTAATTGGTGGAAAGTACTTCATAAGAAACTTTTCTACCTGATCATCCCATGTGTTCATCGAACTTGAAGCTAACAAATTCAACCATGCTCTTGCTCAATCTCTTAAAGATTATGAAAATAATTTCAATCTTAGAGCATCTTCCATCACTCCTTGAAGTTTGAATAAGTTACTCACCTCCATAAATAATTTGCAAAGAAGATGAGGATCCTCTGACACCATGCCACTAAATTGTCCCACGGTTTGTAGCATTTTGAATATCACTAGTTTTAGCTCGAATTGTGGTGCTTGAATTTTGGGTCTCACAATACTAGGATTTAACCCATCAACTGCTGGAATAAGTTAATCCTGTATAGGCCATTCTCTTTCATTATTGTTTCTATTGTACTCATTTCTTCTTACTTCCTTTTTTCAAGCATATTTCTATTTTGAATAAAATTCTGTTGTTGTTGTCTTCTTCTTGCCTGAAAGGTCCTCTCAATTTTTGGATTGAAGCAAACCAGATCTAGATCGTCTTCATTATGAATCAATCAATAGGCTTCTGAAAAAGAAACAAAAAGAATATCAAAATCTTTTTTTTAAGAGAATGTTTTACGAAGATAAAAATTGATAAAGTTGTCCCCAATAATGATGCCAAAAGCTTGTTGTGCAAACATAATTTACTACATAAGTGCACGTGTCACATCAAAACAATATAAAGTAAGTGAAGTATCGATTTCACAAAAACAAGTTTATCAAAATTTTAAACTAAGTAAAACCAATTTGAATAAAAATAAAAATTGATTTGGTAATATAGGTATTACTAATTAAATAACTAAAAAAACATAAAGAAATCAAGAGATAAAAACACGGTCTAGATTCAATTTTCTTTTTGTGTGAAGTTTACAATAAATACTATAAAAATGTTGTAGCAAAATTGATGCAGAATCGAAAAGGTGGTCTCAGATTTCTAGGTGTGGGTGAATACATAAACTTTCTGCAGCAGCGAACTCATCTGCGGTAGTGTGAGTATCCGTGGGAATTGATGAAAACACACGAAAAGCTTCTCATTTGGCTGAAGGTGATATGGCTATTGATGAGCAATGTGGAAAGAGTGTGGAGTGTCGGATGGGAATCTTCGTGTCCGCGTCTAGAAAGATTCCTGGCGAGAGTTAGGCTTGCAGAAAGAACGACGTCAATTGAAGAAGCGCGCGCATGACTAAAATGTTGATCAAAATATTTCCACGGCAGTGTAAGCTTCCGTGGATGCCGAACTACGAAAATAAGGAAACAAGACAGTTTCTAAACCTTGCCGCAACAATTTAAGAAATAACTGAAATTTACAATTCTCACAACTCGGTTAATATGAAGCATTTTCTTACGAATTTGGGGCAGCAACTCCTTTAATGAATAAAGAATATCTCCTCCAAATATAGTGTTGAATTTTGTAAAAAATAAGGAAATATGCACACTTGAAATAAATTGGCTAAAGAATTCAAGAAATCACAACTTGAACCTTCGATTGGAAATTCTTCAAGAAAAACCACCACGAACTCAATTTTCTTTGTAAGTTGAACACCACTTCATACGCTCTTCCTTGAATAGAAAAAGAACACAGATGCAAATAAGAAAAATTAATCAACTAACAAGTAATCTTAATGTGATATCACACCACAACTTCAAATGAATACACCGAAGGGAGAAAAAGGAATAACTCCAAATTCAAAAAGCAACGCTTCAATAATTATTCAAAGTTTCGTAAACAGCCATGAAAGGAAGCTTAAATAGCTCCTCTCAAAATAGGGTTTGCATGAAATAGGAAATGACTAAAAGAGGAAACTAAGTAATTTATTTTAAGTAAAGTTGCCAAAAATCTAGTGAATAAGTAAAGTTGCCAAAAATCTAGTGAATCTTAGTATTATTACTTAAATTAACTCTTGTCCATGCCTCTCCACTTCATGCTTGATGTTGACCACTTCTTTCTCTTTATGCTCAGCCACTTGGGTTGACTCCTACTTCAAATTGTGCTTCAGCTTTTCTTGGTCTTCTAGAGTTGGTGACTCCTCCACTTAAAGTAAAATTGAATTGTCTACCAAATAAGAAGAAATGTAAGAGTTAATTAGTCTTTTGGCTATAGCCCTTGTGATAGGACCTTGTAATGCATCAAAAACTGTTTTGATGACCAACAATATCCATTTTCACACAAGGCTCGCTATAGTTGCTTGATTAAATCATACAATATTTTCTTCAAACTTATGATAGATAAATATCATATAGAATTCATTAAAACTCATTCTAAATTGGTCATGCAATTCAAATAAAACGTTTTGTAAGTATTTAAAATTAACTACGTAACATATATGAAGTTAACATTCTAGGACAATTCAATATCGATCTTAATTTTTATTTATTTTAGTCCTTTTTTTTAAAAAAACCCTTCATTTCTTTTTTCTTCAGCGTAGCGAAAGTCTTTTCTTTAACAATCAATCAAATCATAAATCATTTATCAATTATAACAATAAATTAATTATTACAAATCATTTTCCATTTTACAAATTATGTTCCATTCCACAATTTTGACTTGCCTAACAACTTCAAGCGCTCTTCATCAGTATGCTTCCTCAACTGTGTGGTCCTTCCTCACCACTCTCTTTGTCCAAGTTACCTACATCACAAGATTCATCTATGAGCTTAATGCTTAGTAAGTAATGAGAAATAAAAACATGATAAAAACATTTATATTTTCTTTCTTTGCTTTTTTTTTATCATTTAAGGAAAAATGGTGAACTTGGGCCAACGGTGAACTTCAACCATAATGGTGAACTTGGGCCAATGGGGAACTTCAACCAAAATGGTGATCTTGGGCCAATGGTGAACTTCAGCCAACTCATCCCTTCTTATTTTTTTCACTTTAATTTTATTCCTTCTTATATAAAACAAGTGCATGCATAAACATAAAATAACTTTGAGCAATAATAAATCATCACATCTTTGAACAACATATAATCAAAATCAGTAGTACTATCATAACAAAATAATCACAACTAATTAAATCCTAGCATCTTGTGATGTAGAGCCATTTGGTCAAACACATGCAGTCATTACTTGCCTTGAGATCTTAGAAATTACCTAGTTTATCTCCTTGAATTGAGGGATCTAAAACGTATAACAATATATGTTAGCGTCCATATTGGTCACTACTTAAAGTTCCTTTCTTTTAATTAATTTACATTAATTGTATTTATAAGTCCAACCACAGTTATACTTATTTCATTCAAAAGTATAAATTTACTGTCCATAATCTTTCATATCCATATCCTCCAAAATAGGGTATCATCATAATTGACCAATCAATTTCTAAAAATCATAACTTTAATGATATACATTCGATTATCATGATTCCAATACTCAATACTCCATTTAACAACAACATATCAAAAGTGAATAAAACCATTTAAATGGATTGATGCTATTGACACAAAACCTTCTCTGTATCCATCTCACTTTAGTTCAATAAAAACATCACTTAAACTTAAATAATTTCACAAAACCTTCAAAGACTACTACACACCTCAGACAATCGCTAGAAACATGTGACTCTCTTCTGTCCAATTTAAAAAGCCAAAACCTCTCTATTTATAGAGGTTATAAATCCGTGTTTCAAAACCATGAGTTATCTTTTTCACAAATCACAATCAGCCACTACACCACATATTTGATTGCAAGCATTAAAGTTACCCTAATCCATTGAAATTATGTACATCGGAGGTGCCTATTGAATATCCATTTAGTCACGAAAGTAGTTTTCTTAAATATCCTTCGTTGTGAATTCTGCACAATAGCGAATGCTTGCGTGTCCGCAGTGGACATGTTTGCTCCCACAAGAGCATCTACCATCGAATATTCCCAATACTAGCCAATCTGCAAACGCCACGTTCCCCCTCATCTATTCTGGCACTGTTCTTAAAAAACATGTTGCCACCTGCAGACGCCAATACTCTCGCAAGTCCACTATTCAACGTCCATACTTATCCAAAACATCGATGTTTATTTTGCTTCGTTGACAATTTACTAACCAAAATGATGATGTTTCCCATTAATTAAATGTTGTCGCAGACACATTCCCTTCCGCAGAAGCATTCGGTACATCACTCTCCGGCAAGGAATCTTTCCCATCCACAAGATGATTGTTTTTCCTAATATAATATTCCTTATTTAATCCGATACTTGATCCAATGGCCATAAATCCTCACGTGGGGCACCTTTCATGGCATCCATCTGTGGAAGCATCTTTGAAATCTTACGGTTCCTTTCATGTCCGCCCTTTTAATGAAATGTTCCACATTTCGTGAGCTCTTTATACTCTCTTTACAACTTTAATTCAAACGATGTCGTTTCTATTCTTTAGTACACAGCTGCGGACACGTTTGCTTCCATGGAAATATTCCATAATAATCTAACGGTTAGTTTCTCCACTGCTTATCTCATCTAACGGCCCCCTTTGATTACTTCCTTCCGAAGCAGCATCATCCCTTCTCTCCCGATGATCGCAACTTAAACTTTGGTCGACCGCAAAATGACCAGAGATAATTCTTTTCTACCAACAATAATTTCTCTCTCAAAAATATCATTTTATTATCTAATTAGCTGTGAATATTTTTCCAACTTCTTAAATATTTATAAATACTTATTTTTCTTGGATATTACAATAAAAATCCAAATAATCACTCATGACTTTTGTCCAATGATCAATATAAGCATATGAAACATATTGAATTATCTAAATTTATTCATGGAACAAAACATAACAATTGTATATAAAATCCACATAACCATGTACACTCTCCTCTCAACCACTTGATACCTACCTCATGAAAGAAGAAAAGATAAACATATTAATGAACAATATAATATTGAAATTTTGAAAAATAAATTGATCTTCTCTTCGATGTTGTTGTACTATCCAGAAACTCTTAGTTTACTTAATGTGAATAATATATGGAATATTTTTAGTAATAATATGATTTTATGGTTGTTATGAAAGTGAATATTTAATGTGAATTTGATTTTGTTGTGGAATGAATTTTTATGATGAATTGGGTTTTTATTATGGATTGGATGATGGATGTTATATGTATGTTTGGAATCATGATTTGGTTTAACACGGATACGGACGTTCACATGTGTAAAAGATTTGGCGTGGGTGTTCGGGCTTAGCGTTATTTTTGGAAAAATTTAAGTGAGGGCTTCCACGTTAGGAGTGGACGTCCGCATGTGTAAACATGCTTCTGGCATGGACGACCGGAAGGCCAAAATGTATTTTGGATCGAACGACGTGATTGCAAACAAATTTTAAAGTTTTAACTTGGTAGGTTACGATCGCCTAGAGCAGTCGTCCAGAATTGCAATTCTGTGGAAGGCAAGAATTCTGCAGTAGACGTTTTAGCATCCACAAAGAGAAAATCTTCTGTGAAAAATAAAAAATGTATAAGAGTGGTTGCCTAGGCATTTAAATGCAGACAACTGAGAATATGAAAGGTCACCTAGAATTAAATTCAATGTTATGTTTTAATTGGTGGTGCAGGGATGACTCACCATCTTCATGCCTAGCTTGAAGCACATGTAATACCCCAAAAATAAGTTTAGTAAACGTAATAAATTTGGTATAATTAGTGATGATTATTAGAGTGGATTGAAGATTTATTAGATGATTTTAGAGTTAATTGGGATGATATTAGAATTTATTAAGTAAGGATAATTAAGAACTACATTGGATGTTAATAGGAATAGTGGAGAATTATAGTAATTGATGAGTAAATGGTAGTGTTAAATAAATGAAATAGTAGGGGGTTGTTGATCTTAAGGGAGAGTGGCGGTCGATCATCTATATAGAAAATAGTTCAGAGTTTGGCAAAGAAGATGATCAACCACGAAAATGGCAATGGCGTATAAATAGATTGGCAATGAAGGAATCAGTCAATCATGTGATCAGCCGTGAAAATAGCAATGGAGAGCAGACTTGAAAATATTGAGTGGCAGTTGATCGTCCACTAAGATAATGATCGACCGGCATTGAAAAAAATTGTTTTGTGAAGAATTGGTTGTTGATCATGTGAAAGAAGGTGATCGACTGACACCGAAAGAAAGTGTTAATTTTGTAGGTTTGGCGGTTGATCGTGGGAGGGGATGGATCGACTGACTTTTCTATAAATTTCTAGAAACCATTTTAGGGCTTGTTCTAGTCGATAATGGGAAAGGTTTGATCGACCGACTTGTCTGAAAAGCCTTCAACAACTTTTTTTAGGCTATTTCATGGTCGATAGTTTGATTGACTGGGAAGCTCAAGTGTCGCCACGCGTCCCTCCTCCTCCATATGGCAGCTGGAGAAGAGTTGAATATAGGATATTTTGGGGATTTGTGTAGTTGTGTTTTTGAAAAGGGGGAAAGAGCCGAGCAAAAAGAATGAGAAGTTTTTGGAGAGGAAAAAGGGGAGCCAAGAGAAACTGAGATAGAAGAGGAAGAGAAGTCTCTGGATAAGGGAAAAAGACACAAGAAATAGAGAGGAGGAGTCTCGAAAAATATTAGTGAGAAGAACTGAAGGAGCCTGAAAAGGGGGAGGGAGCCGAGAGGGAAGGAGCTTCTAGGAGAAAAACTAAAGTGTTGCTGAAAGTTAAAGAAAAAAAGAAGGAAGATCAGTCTAGGAGTTTCAGCTTTCTCCTTTTTCTCTCGAGTTCTGCATGTATTCCCATTGTTTTCTCTTGATTCTATGGATTTTATGTGAAAGTTGTAGGAGATGAAAGATGCAAGGTATAGGCGGGGGTTTTTCCTCCATTTCTTTGCTGATTGATGGACTCTGTTAGTGTTCTAGTTTTGTGGATTTGGTTATGATATGCGTTTCTTACAGTGCTTGAATGACTCTGCGAGATTTTTATTCTATTGATATGGGTGCCTTCTCTGTCCCATTTTTCTGTTGATGGATATTGCCGAAACCTTGTCTGTTGAATGAGTTAGGCTCTTCCTTTCAGTTTCTGCTTACTGGGCATGGTGAATATTTAGGCTCGGTCGATTGGATTTTAATCTCTATGATGTTTACTGTATTGATTGATATTATAAAGAATTTACCCTCTAGTGATTGGGTTTTGTCCCTGTTTTGGATGGACTCTATTGGGATTTTGTTCTTACTGCTTACTAGTTATTATTGGATGTTACGCTCGGGTGATTGGGTTTATGTTCCTTTTAAATTCTAGTTTGATAAACATTGTAAAAAATTATTAGATTTTGATGAGGTTGATAATCTGTCAATTGGGGTTTTATTATTTATTTTAGTTATAGCTTTTGATGATCATGGTTGAGGATTTTATGCTTGGCAGCAGGTTATTTTAGGGGTGTTGTGTTTGATGCTTACTTACATGAATTATGCTGTCTATCATTCATGAAAATGATAAATGGTAAAGTGAAGAAAAATGTTCAGAATAAGGTTCAGTTGGTTGCTCTCGGCTGGGAATAATTGGTTGAGAATATGTAATAAGGATCTATGCTATGCTAATCAAGTTTCATTTCTAATTCACTGACAGTATTATGAAATGAATGATAGGAAATAGTTATTGACGAAAGTTTTATTAATTTAGATGGTGTATGTGAATACTCAAAAAGATTTGCATTAGTGTTAAATTGCTTTGAAGACTGTCAAGTAAGTGATATTATTTGTGTTTTGTCGTTTGTCCTACATCACAAGAGATTAGGACTTGTTTGTTGACTGTTTACTAGATTATCAAGTTATTGATCGTGCTATTGTTTGAGGAGATATCGTTGTTTGTTGTTTGATGTTGTATTTATTAGATTTAAGTTATTTAAGTTAAAAATTTTGTTATTGATTATGCTCTGAGATTATATTGATGATATGATAGAACTGTATGCATTCATGTTCATTTCATACATCATAGTTTTGAAAATGTTACGAAAATGGTTTTAAGGATGGTTTTTGAAATAAAACGGATATTTTAAAGGATATGTGTGAGTTTGTTAGTTTGTTCTCAATTGATGTCGAGAAAGACCGGCCAACAGTTGGTGAGGCCATTTAAGTGTTGATGCACATGGCCGCTAGTGTGTTTCAAAGGATGTTGGAACCAATTGTTGTGCATTGATGTGTACAACCGCTACCAAAGCTTTCGATCGATGTCGAAACTGCTTATACCGAAGGCGATGGGTCATTGTGCATTGATATGCACATCAGCTAATAGGTGGTTCGATCGATGTTAAGCCTTTATCACAAGATGTTATGTATTGATGTGTATAGCAGTTAGTGAGTCCTCGATTGATGTCAGAACCAGGTGCATTGAGGTGCACGGAAACAAAAAAAGAACTAATATGTAAAGGAAAACAAAAATAGAAAACTGCATATAGACAAGTTGCATGGCATCTGCATCTCATATTTTATATTGCTTAGTGACCATTAGGCTCATAGTTTAAGTCTTGTGATGTAGGTACGTGCGAGATCAATAAAAAGATGCAGTTGATGAAGGATTTGCACGGTTGGGGGCTTGGTGGCTGGCTAGGCTAAAGAATTAAAGGAAAAGGAAATGTAAAATGTTTTGTAAAGAAATGGTTAATTGTATAAACTATTTATTGCTGATGGACCACTAGGTCAATTCACAAAGGCCCAAATAAAAGAGCAATCAACTCAAGAAAGTCAAAGAGGGCCCACGCCCCTAAAGCAATGGAAAGAAGCCCAAGAAGACTCACTTGAAGGACAAGAAAGACCAATGAAAAAAGAGATAAGAAAACCTACTAAAATCAACCAAGCAAGTGGTCAAAGTTCAATCGATTTGGCAACTATCCAAGTGGTAAATTTTGACGGAAAGTAGCTGCCAACCAAACCTCTATTTTGTGGCCCTCAAGCAAACAAAGAGTTGACCAAAATATTAGCTTTAGAAAGTTATTAAAACTATAGTTTACTAATCAGCCAATTAGGACAGAATATTTAGTGTGTTTCCTATTTTATTGTTTCTTGTTTTATGCTTTGTATTTGGCTATATAAAGCCACCTAATATTTATGTTTTAGACAATTGAATTTGAATACAAAAAGCTTTTGCTTATTTCAAAATTAGAGAGATTTATTTTTCAAATACTTTGGTGAGTTACATCTAAAATATCATTGTGTGAGTAATATCACAAGATTGGGCTCTCTTGGAGTTGAGTGAGCTCTCTTATTGACATCTGTAGCCCTACTCATTGAGGAAATGTTGTGACAAGTAATGTCCAACCATCAAGACGTGTCATCATCAGCATTGCATCCATTCGAAGGTTAAAAGTTTCCATATTTGTCAAATCCGACCACCTGGAGGGTTTTTAGCATATTTCCTAATTCTTGAGTGATATTTCTATAGTTCTTAAAGGGTTCTTTTTCTTATTCATTCAAGAAAGTGTGGTCCAAATTTCAGCCTCAAAACTTCTAAAACAAAGGAATTACAAGCTTCCAAAGTTCACTTTCCAAAAGTGAATCTCGGCCAAAATAAGGAAAGTAAAGCACCGGTCGCGTAGATTGTCCACTAGATCGTCCGCCCATCAACCGCTACACAAAGGTTGAATCTGTGTTGTTTTTTGGATGCCATCATCGACCGCGACCTCAACCGCCTTTCGACCGCCAGTTTAGAATATAGCCACCTTTGGAAGATCAACACATTCTAATACTTTAACACTTCAACATCAAATTTTCAAGTTATATTCTAATCCCCTTCCACTGGGCATCATTTGGTATCAGAGCTAAAACGCATCCTAATAAATTTTTTTTTCATGATGACACGAGGAGCATTCAAAGCGGCACACAAAGACGAGGCGAATATCATTCCAAATACTGAGCCGTCATCATCGCAAACTGAGCAAAACATGATAGAGCTAATTAGAGCACTTCAAGTACAAGTGGCACAACTCATGGTGATCCAAAATCGACAACGAGAACGTCACAACCACCCCGATAATGAAGGCAATTTTGCAAGAGAAGAAACTGGGTATGAAGATTTCCATCGCCAAGCGAGACCATCGCAAAGGGGTGACATGAATTTTGTCAAGGTATCCAACCCACCGTTCAATGGGTCAAGCAACAACCACGATTATATGGAGTAGAAGAGCAAAGTGGAAAGAATATTTGAGTGCTACAATGTAACGACCCGGTTTTTATTTACTTTAAAAAATCGTGTAAAATTTAAAACTTTTCTTTTTATGAAAACGTCATAGTATTTTTCCTTTATAAAACCGGATCATTAAAACTCTTTATTTAAAACATTTATCAATTGCAGTAGAAGTAATAAAATCTTTTTTATGAAACGCAGTGGAATTAAAACAAAGCATTAAAGAATATTAATTAATTTACAAAACCTTTGCAATCATTTCCATTTAATTCTTTTACAAACCATCTTTCTTTAAATCTCTTTAGCCTAACCAGCCACAAGATCCGCTCGTGCAAATCCTTCATCCATTACTACTTAACCTGTTCTCCTATTCGTGTACCTACATCGCAAGACTTAACTAATGAGCCTAATGCTCAGTAAGTGATATAAAATAAAAGGTATGATGCATATGTCATGCAACTCTTAAAATCTCTTTTCGTTTTCTATTTTTGTTTCTTTTCTTTTACTGTTTTCTTGATCTTAACTTTGCTTTATCTTGACTTTACTTTACTGTTCATTTCTTTACTTGATCGTTATTTTACTTTATCTTGAAAGGTGTTGGAGATGTCTAAACTTGACGAGGAGGAGCAACCAACTCAACCTCACATCCCTAGACAACCCCTTTATATTTTTCTTTATCTTGAAAGACGTTGGAGATGTCTAAACTTAACGAGGAGAACCTCATATCCCCAGAGGACCCCATTTATGTTTATGGTTGTCTTAATCTTGAAAGGCGTTGGAGATGTCTAAACTTGATGAGGAGAACCTCACATCCCCAGACGACCCCGTTTATGTTTATCTTTATCTTGAAAGTGTTAGAGATGTCTAAACTTGACGAGGAGGGGTGGCTAACCCAACCTCACATCTCGTCACACCCATTTACGTTCACTTTTTTACGTTTCACAACCGTCTCGTTTCTTCTTTGTTTCCTTCTTGTCATTTTGTAATCGTTTTGTTTCTCCTTTGTTTCCTTCTTGTCATTTTGTAATCCTTTTGTTTCTTCTTTGTTTCCTTTTCAAAAGTATGCATGGAAACCATTTTCGTATCTTTTGAAAACTATGATGCATGATGCTCGTGAATGCATACATTCTCCATTAGAGAAATTTAATAAAACAACCAACATACAATTCACATATCATACTTATAAATTGTAGACATGCTTATAAAAACAGTAAACAACGAAACATGTTATTTAAAACTGTAAACACCGAAACATGCTATTTAAAACTGTAAACACCAAAACATGCATCTCCTATTCTTGCGATGTAGGGCCCTAAGGACCAAAGCACATGCGTATCACTTACCTCGATTCTTCGTTCAACGCTTAATACTAATCTCTCTTCTTCTTAGTACCTTCACATTTAGAAACATCTCGTCATTAATACAATCATTTAATCTACTTATTAAATCTTAACGTCTTTTCTATTCTAATTTCTCGTTACTTCCTAAAATCTCATAATTAGAATCGTTTTCTTAATTGCTACTTAGCTTAATTATTAATCCTAATATTCATATCCGATTATCGTCATACATTCGTCCAATTAATAACTCAAATCTAAACCAAACATATCACCAAAACTGCTGAAACTAAACAGGTTTATATCCAAAATAACGTTTCTACACTTATTAATGTCCAATAATAGATTCATGATTCCCCCCTTCATTCTCGATTTACAGAGTATATTCCATCAAAATATCCATAACCAAAATGACACTTCTATGCTCATCAATGCCTATCGGCAGATCACCCATTCTATCCACAAAATAAAGACACAAAACTCCAATAGATTACCTAAAACAGATTACCAACTTAACATGCATTTATTATCTATAAATTCATGCTTCACAAAATTATCAACAGAGCACAACCAACAGAGTACACAATCCTGTAACCCAAAACATTAATCCGACTTAACAACTTATTGTCCATTAGCATAACCCAAATCTAACATATTGATGCTATCAGAATTAACCAACCAACAAAGTGTATGAATTAACATTACAGAGTGCTATTCCAAGTGACAGAACATTAATCCCTTCAACAATGGTTAAACAGATTATCACAAAACACTGAATCAAACAACAAAGCAGTTCATAGGGAAATCAGTCATCCAACAGATAACTACAACCCAACACAACTAACAGAACCTAACCATGGCCACATAATTCCATTCTCACAACCAATAACAACACATAGTGTAATTACACACTTCACAGCTCTTTGGCAAAAACCCAACCATGAACAAAACCACTTTCAACAGAGTAATCCTCTACATCTTGCCAATCGACAAAAAGCAATCATCAACAGGATACAAATCTCTATGATTGTATACACAAGCATTACAGACTCATTAAATCCAAAAAGGAAGGAAACCTCACCTTCTCGGCCATTAGCTCCAGAAAGCATCACTCACTCTAACTTCTCCAGAAGTACACTCGGTCCAACTCTTCTTCACAACCATCACCCAGACGCAGTAGACATCCATTCCCTACCATACCTATATAGGTAGGGAAAGCTGCAAGCAGATGGAGAATTGCCCACACCAAGGTGAGTGGTCCAATACGTGATGGCCACGTGGAAGCTCCCAATCTTCAATTCTCACCTTATTCCAAATATCGATTAACAATTATTATGGGTCCAATTTAAATTTCTCAATTTTATTTCCAAAATAATTTTTCATTATATAAATCTCTAATTATCCTTAATTAATTATATTACGAAAATCAGGATATTACATACAACCTTACAGAATTCAAGAGGATGCAACTAGTCACAATCGGGTTCACCGGGTATGCAAGCATATGGTGGAGTAACATTAGTACAAAGAGACGAGAAATCCAGACTTGAACACTACTGAAAAGGCTTATGGACGAGAAATGCATTCCCAAAAACTACCATCAAGAGCTCTATTATCAATTACAAAGCCTCAAGCAAGGATCCTTCACCATCGACGATTATATTGCTAAGTTCGAAGCTTTACAAACAAGGTGTAATGTGCAAGAGCCTATTGACCAAACAATTACAAGGTTCATCCAAGAACTTCGCTATGACATTGGAGACATTATCGAGCTACAACCTTACACCACCTTGGAGGATGTGATCAAGTTGGCTCAAAAAGTTGAGAGACAGAGAAAATAGAAAGAAAAAGAGAAGGCTAATCGATTCCTGTAAAGAAATACAAGCTTCTCCAAACCACTACCCATGCTTGATGATGTAAGAGGTACCACTACTAAAGCAAGTGACAACAAGCCATTGCCCATTGAAGCACCAAAGCCAAAGTCAAGAGAGATCAAGTGTTTCAAATGCCTTGGAATTGACACTATGCCCGCCAATGTTCGAATATGAAAGTCATGGTATTGAAAGAATGTACTAATGAGGTTAAGAGTGAAGATGAAAGTGAAGGACAAGAGGCACCCAAGGAGGAAGCACAAGTGGAGACCTTCTATGCTCAAGAAGAACCTCTCCTTATGGTTATCCAGAGAATACTCACCACCAAGGCTAGCATCAACAAGTGTCAAAGGCAAAACATCTTTCATAGCCGATGCAAAGTCAAAGACAAAGTTTGTTCCCTAATAATTAATGGGGGAAGTTGTGCTAATATAGTTTCTACGGATCTAGTCAGCAAATTGAACATAGTAACAACCATGCATCGGACTCCTTACAAGTTAAGTTGGCTAAACGACAAAGAAGACATCAAAGTTAGTAAGCAAGAACACATTGAATTCTCTATCGGAATTTTTGCGAACAAAGTTTTATGCAACGTGGTTCCAGTGAGCGCAAGTCACCTATTTTTGGGAAGGCCATGACAATTTGATAGAAAGGCTACACATGACGGATTCACAAATTGCTACACATTCAAGTTTATCATAACTTCATAATTGCACAAGACAGAAACTAGGATTTGGGCAGAAATTGGTGCGATTTTGACATACATAAAAATAGGCTAATTGGTGGAATTCCGAGGGAATAAAAAGTTATGATAGAAACAATGAAATCTGTTCGGCTTGGCAAGGATGAATTCTCGGAATGGCAGTTTTTGGAGTGAACTTGTAATAGCCATATCTTAGGCAATTCAATGACTTTTTGCACGAAATTTGGGTAGCACAAACCTTCATGAATGAGGAAATTCTCCTCCAAAAATCACAATTAAACCTTCATGAATTAGGCTGCCCAAAATATTTTGAAAATGGCACACAATTACCAATCCCCATCCAATTAATCTAAAATTTCATACACTCTTCTTCAATCCAATAAAGAACAAAATTCCAAATTTCCAGACCATAATTCACAATACAAATAATGGAAGATTGCGGGTTCACCTTTCCACAATCCAGGAATAACTTTATGTATGTGCTCCCTGGAACAATTCTTTCATAGGTTCACCAACATATCGTTCACGCAGATCAAATGGGAAACATTTGTTGACATCATGAGTCAAATCATTCATATTAGAGTGTCCATATAAAACAACAATAAGAAAGTAATCAATGATCATATGAAGATAATCTATCCCACAATCCAAGTTAGCATCTTTATCACAAAATCGTTCATCATAGGTAAAGAAATCAACACCAACCACCTTGTCAATATTTCTCATCCCTATGGGTTGAATAGGCTCATCATTAACCAATCTTTTGATCCATGCTATTTTAAAAAGCTAAGTAATCAAATTGTTTAGTGGGGCATACCTCGAGCAACTAGTTTTGACTAGTTTGCTTGTTTCTCCACTATCGTAGACTAGCAAATGAATACTCGATTACGGTAATGCCCCTAAGCGCAAGACCTCATCCAAATGCATGTAAACAAAGTTGATATATCTCCTTTCATTTGTGAACAAAGAAAATACTTTGTCCATGCCCCAAAAATGATCATAACAAGTTAGCTCCCCTTGATTTTTCTCTTCTCGGCATTCAATAGTGAGAGGTCTTTCTATTGTCAAGAAAATAATTTCATCCTTCGCATCAAGTAGCCGCTGAGCTTTTAAATTATTCTACCAAGATTTTGCATGACCCACAAATTTCTATGAAACCAATCTAACTTTTGCTTTATTTAAATATTCATAGTAATCAAAAATTTTCTCTACTTTTTCTAAGCAATCCACAAACTTAATATTGTTGTTGAATCCATTGAAGGGTGGAATAGAGACTTTGACATGTCTAAAATCATCCTTGTCATGAGGTCTTTTTCTAAGAATCGGAAGCTTTTCCATATCGGTTTCTTCTTTACCCCTATCATACAAGTTTTTATTTCAGCCCCTTGACTCAATGGATGTGCCAATTTTTCTCCTTAGTCTAGGAGTCCTAGGACCCCTCACATGACCATTAAAGAGTTCTTCATGACTTTGTTATAATTTAGACAACATATCCTTTAATTCATCAAGTTGTTGCTGAAAATTCTTCTCGGCTTTTTCTTGTTTTATCTCAACGGGCGGTGAACTTGAGCTAGGTGTTGCCCCTTTACTATGGTGATAATTAGCACCACTTCGAGTACTCATTCTTTGCACAAAATAGAATCACAGAGCTGCATATGAAAGCCAATTAAGGCTCTGATACCAAATAATGTGCCCCAAAGGTGCCAAGAGACAATTCAACTCTTGGACCAAATCGGCTAGGGCAAAACAAGTTTCTCAAATTCAAAAAGATGGAACTCCTAGGGCAGACAACCAATAACGTCCAAATATGCAGGGCTTCAAGATTTATCAAAGAAGAAGATCCAGTCCAAAATCATTATGGAACGAGAGTTATACCAGAATCAATACTCAATCCCAAAACTATTTTCACAGACAGTTCAGATGAGCTTCAAAGAAAGGTGCACAAAATAGTGAGTTCAAATTAAACATCATCAAAAAATATATCAATTTCTTCATATTCTAGAAAGGATTACTCCCTTAAAATTTCAGAACTCACATAACCCGACCCCCAATCAATAGCCCACTTCCAATATCCCACAAAATAACCAAGGGTAGTCAAATTACGGAGTTCCCCAAAACAAAAAATTTGAAAATTAAAGCAAAAAAATCAGAACACAAGATGGTCCACAAACACCTCAAACAACCGAGATGAGCGATTAGTTCAGACCTCTTTAAGAAAAGGCTACTTCTTCTTAGCTTTGCTCAATCTTCTAGCTCTTCACACCATGGACACTTCCTAGGAGAAATGCTAGGAGAACTAGCTCAAACATCCCTCTCCAAGATCGAGCAAGAAATGAGAGAGGGAGGGCTTTGGTGTTGGATTTGCGGTGCAGCAAGAATTGAGCACCGAGAGGTTTTGGAGAGAACTCCAAGCAAGAGCTGCTGCTGCGATTTTGGGTTTTCCAAGCTGATGATTAACAATTACTTAGGATGTTAATTACTTCACCTAATAAGCCCTAATACCAAAATTATAAAAACAACCTTGTTTTAGAGTTTTGAGCATGAATGCTTGGCTAACATGCTAGCCGAGCATTCCAACAAAAATGCAAATTAACTACATTAAATCCAACCAAAAATACCCTAACAAATTGTATTTTCGTCAAATATAAATCTAACTAACATATTAGGAGATAAAACAGATAATTCAAGAACTAGAGGTGTCCAAGGGATCGGTGTTGTGAACCTTCAAATAACCGTGGGTCATGTTGTTTAGTCGAGAGGGTTTGCATTGTTATTCCATGTGAGCATATGTCTTGGGGCTTTCTTGTCTTCATGTCTTGGTTCATCCCCAAGTTCCATTAGCTTAGTTTTCACCTGCAAAATAAACTTTCGTTAGACAAAAAATGAGCCTTTTGGCTTAGGCTCAGGTGGTAGGACTTGGGGTGCATCAATGAAATAAGTAGAGCCTCATTATTCTCAAGAATCGACTTAAAGAGTGGTTACCACCAAATTAGAATGCGGGAAGGACATGAATGGAAAATGGCTTTCAAGACCAAGTACAGACTTTATGAATGGATGGTAATGCCTTTCAGACTATCTAACGCACCAAGTACTTTCATGCGGATCATGCACTACATATTCAAAGACTTCCTAGGGAAGTTCATTGTGGTTTATTTTGACGATATCTTCGTCTATAGCAAGACTCTATCTTCACACATGGAGCATCTTAGAAGTCTTTCGATCCACCAAGTTCTATGGCAATTTAAAGAAGTGTTCATTCGCACAAGAAAAAAAAGTCTATTTTCTGGGCTTCATCATATCTAAACATGGAATGGAAGTAGACAACTCAAAGATTAAGGCTATCTAAGAATGGCCTACACCTAAAAGTGTCACTGAGGTACAAAGCTTCCATGGCTTTGCTTCCTTTTATAGAAGGTTTATCCAAGATTTCAGCACCCTCGTAGCTCCTATCACGGATTGCACAAAGAAAGGGAAAGAATTTTTATGGAATCACGCATGCTAAAAGAGCTTCGAAGACATATAGGAAAGATGATGCAACGCCCTTATCCTTGTGCTACTGGATTTTAGTAAAGTATTTGAAATTGAATGTGATGCATCTAGGGTAGGAATTGGAGCGGTACTTATGCAAGAAGGAAAACCTATAGCCTACTTTAGCAAGACGCTAAAAGGAGTTGCTGTAAATTACTCCACATATGACAAAGAGTTCTACTTGGTTATAAGAGCACTAGACATATGACAACACTATCTTCTTTCAAAGGAGTTCATCATTCACACCGTCCATGAAGCTCTCAAGCACATTTAAAGTCAAGACAAACTGAATCGAAGACATGCTAAGTGGGTTGAATTTCTGGAAAGATACACCCCTACCTCATCAAATATAAAAGGGGAGACACGAATGTAGTGGCCGATGCCCTATCCCGACAATATTCTGCCACTCAACAAGACTCATCATACCCCTATGACAAAAAGGATAAAGAAGATTTGGGGTCAAATCCTCAAAAACCCAGAGAGGATGATGGATCATTAGGTCTATTCACAAAGGCCCAAATAAAAGAGCAATCAACTCAAGGAAGTCAAAGAGGGCTCACGCCCCTAAAGAAATGAAAAGAAGCCTAAGAAGACTCACTTGAAGGACAAGAAAGACCAATGGAAAAAGAGATAAGGAAACCTACTAAAATCAACCAAGTAAGTGGTCAAAGTTCAACCAATTTGGCAACCATACAAGTGGCAAATTTTGAAGAAAAGTAGCTGCCAACCAAGCCTCTATTTCATGGCCCTCAAGCCAGCAAAGAGTTTCCCAAAATATTAGCTTTAGAAAGTTACTAAAACTATAGTTTACTAATCAACCAATTAGGACCGAATATTTAGTGTGTTTCCTATTTTATGTTTTGTATTTGGCTATATAAAGCCACCTAATATTTATGTTTTAGACAATTGAATTTGAATACAAAAAGTTTTTACTTATTTCAAAATTGGAGAGATTCCTTTTTCAAACACTTTGGTGAGTTACATCAAAAGTATCCTTGTGTGAGTAATATCACAAGATTGGGCTCACTTGGAGTTGAGTGGGTTCTATTATTGGCATTCATTGCCCTACTCATAGAGGAAATGTTGTGAGAAGTGGTGTCCAACCATCAAGAGGCATCATCATCATTATTGCACCCATTCGAAGGTTCAATGTTTCCATACTTGTCAAATCCAACCACATGGAGTGTTTTCAACGTATTTCCTAATTCTTGAGGGATATTTCCAAAGTTCTTAAAGGGTTATTTTCCTCATTCATTTAAAAAGTGTGATCCAAATTTTAGCCCCAAAGCTTCTAAAACAAAGGAGTTACAAGCTTTTAAAGTTCAATTTCCAAAAGTGAATCTCGGCCAAAATAAGGAAAGTAAAGAACCGGTCGCATAGATCGTCCGCCCATCTACTGCCTCACAAAGGTCGAATTTCTGTTGTTTTTTGGATGCCATCATCAACAACAGCCTCAACCGCCCTTCGACTGCCAGTTCAATATATCCACCTTTGTAAGATCAACATATTTTAATACTTTAACACTAGAACATCCTATTTTGAGGTTATATTCTAATACTCTTGCACTGGTGCATCAATTGCCTTAAGTTATGACACATTTTATAAGTCGTAAAAAATTTTAAAGAAAAGAATTCCATTCATTGTCTTTTAAATGGTTTCAAGAATGAAATATCTTCTGCTACGCAACTCGAACAAAAGGATTTAATCGAACAGAAAAGTTTTAAATTTTATATGTTTTTCAAAGAAAACACGTTTTAAAAATGTCATGTTTTAAGAAAGGAAAACTGGGTCGTTACATCACACCACAGCTTGAAGTTGGAAAAGGAGTTTCTTAATATTAAATAGGCTAGAAGACTTGAAATGAAAAAAGAAAGGCAACTATCAAGAAGCTCTCAAGGAAAACTCTCTTTCCCTCCCAAAATTTTGAAGGTAACAAAAATTCTTTTTATGATTCTTAAAAAATTTTTATCTTAAAAAAACACTCTTTCCCTCCCAATCATTTTTGGTCGACCACTTCTAGTCATTGGAGATATAACCGTTAAAAATCCGACAATTGTAAAATAGCCGTTTGTGTCTTCTGCGCTTTTTCGGTCGTATTTCTCAACCACTGATTCAGCTGCTTCTCGTCGGAAATACTTCGGAGCCCTCTATGATGCTTTTCGGTCGCCTTCTTCAACTGCAGCTTCAATCACTTCTAGACCCAAAAACTTCAGATTGCACAACATACATTATTCAATTGCTGTAGCCTCATCCTTGACTTGTCTAAACTCTCGAAGAGTAATCTATAAAGCTTTTCGATCGCATCTCTCCACCGGGTCTTTGATCGCGTCTCATCTGAAATCTTGTGGAGTAATCTATGTATGATTTTGGTCGAGGTCTTCAACCACAGCTTCAACCGAACTTCGTCCGAAAACTTCTAGAGTGATATTCATCTCTTTGATTCGCATTCCTTTGATTTTCTAAGTCCCACATTGATGTGTATTCGCTACATAGACTTAGGTAAACATGTTAGCACAACTTTAATACCCTTATTGAGGGTATTTCCAATGAATATATATATATGTTATAATTATACCATTAAGAACATTATCAATAAAACCACAATAAACAACTTATTATTTCAATCAAAACATTCATCATCAAAATAACTAAGTCTAACACATTTAGGCTGACAGCTAGATGGGAAAATTTTAGAATGTTGAAACCTCCAAGTTGTGATGGTAGTCCTACCAATGTTATGGGAGTCGAAGAACGGATAAGATCTTTAGAGGTGATGTTGTAATACCCCAGAAATATATTTTCCACCGTTTGTCAATGTATTAAATTTGGATAGTTAATATATGTGCATATCATATCATATTTCATGATGATACGCGTTAAATTATGCTTGGAAAATATAGGGTTAATGTTGAAAATTAATTGAAGTGTGAAGGTTAAGAAGGAGGTGTACTGGCGGGTTTTCGGACAAAGTCCAAAAATTGGATCTGGACGGCGCGGATGGCGAGGATGTAGAAGAAATGAATATGTACAATTTTTTGGCACATTTCGGATGCCTCTATCTCGTCCGAAATCGGGCGCAGACGATGCAAACGAGGAGGAAACAAATTTGCACCAATTCTTGTGACTTTTCGACACATCTTTCTCGTTTGAAATAGAATTCGGACGACTAATCTCATCTGAAAAGTTGGAAAATCTACGAAACCCATTTAAATCTCCCTTCTCTCTCTTTCAATTTTGTGTCTTACACAACGAAATCTCCCTCCTCTAGACCCCTGCTGCGACATCTAGCCTATCCTGCAGATGTGGAAGCTTTTCCACGTGGCTCTTGGTGTGTGGACCTCGCCTCCTTGAATTGTGCAATGTCAACATTCCCCTTCTGCAGCTTGCAGCTCTCTCCCCTGCGATAGCTCAGCTCTCTCCCTCTCTCCATCGTCTATATGAGGTAAGAGCTCTCCTCTGTGTTCCATTATACAAACGTAAGTGAAGTGTGAGGGAGTGTGTACTTTGTGAGTGAAGAAATTGTGGTGTGATTGTGTTGGACGAGTTGTGTGCTACAAGCTGTACGAGTTCTTCCACCTGTGAAGATTGGCAGGTAAGATTTGAATTGGGAAATTACTGATCTTTGGGTTAACGTTTAGGATCGAATTGATTATGAATGTGGGATTAATCTCTAATGCCATACTTGTTTAGGAACTATTAAGAGTTTGGAAGGATAGTGGATATATATTGGCTGCTGTGTTGATTTTGGCTACTGTTCTATTGCATTAAACTGCTGGAAGATTGAGGTAAGAATTTGGAATTTGTAGTTGGCCAAAGGAGGCCCTACATTACGGGTTAGGATTGTTTGGATTGTTATGTTCCCGTTGATTTTGCTGGAAATCATGAATTGCCACTATATTAATTTGTTGTGAAGTGTTTGAATTGAAATGTTAAGTCCTGATAGGTTGCTACAATTTGGATATGTTATGCTTTTACTAAAATTGTCAATATTTGTATTTTTGCCTTGAAGTGATAAGCATGGATTGTGGGATTGGACAGTGAGAGCATAAAATTTGTATTTGGTGATATGTTCATGATAAAGACCGTATATGTTATCAACTAGCATGATTAGTTACTGTCAAATTTGATTGTTGTGAAGCATGATAAGTTAAAATGGGAATGATGTGAACTGTCCTTCTGTTTCATAATTGGCATCAATACTATCAAAAAATTTTGTTCGCTACGACTTTCTATTGGAATGAGATTATGATGCACGTACCATGTTGAAAGTCTGTAAACTATGTTCATCAATTCAAAGTTCATGTGCGTAGGGCTAGTCGATTTATAGTTTAGCCTTGTGAAAGGAATTAAAGCCAATTCTTGCTCATTATTGCCAATGAAATAAACAATAAATCATATTGTCTTAGTTTTACATAAGCATGAAAGTTCCTTAGTTTCAATTGTTTTGCTACTAGTAGTGATAATGACAACTATGCTGAATTTAGCCTGTAAAGATTTATGGTTACGATTTTTCGTGTGTTAATTCTGTGAATTATTTTGTGGCATTCATGCATCACCTTAGGAATTATGAAATTATTTACATGTTGTGTGTCATACCTAATATACGTAAATAGGTGTGTGGAGGTTCGAGTGATTTGGTGACTTTCCATACGATAGGATACTCCCACGTAGGGGTAGTGTGAAAAGACAGTTAGCTACGTGGAATCTAGGGTTCACACTTCCCCCGTTCTGAAACCCCCAACGTCTTTAACAAAAGTGAGGATACTGGCATGTGGAACACCCCCAATGGATATATGTTCTCGCCAGAGTGAAATGGTTCAGCCACATGGCCCTAGGGAGTTTTCCACCTTAACTTCTAGAAGAGATACGGTTCTCCTCTGTAATGCATTGTGTGATCACGCATTCATCTGCATTGCATTTGAATTTTGATTCTTGCTGGGCTTTAGGCTCATTGTTTTTCCCCATAATGTAGGTGACTATGATAATGATGACGATGTATCAGTGGAGGAAGAGACGTTCCAAGATGACCCCTCATGTTATTAACCGATTTGACCTGTTGGGTGTGGCTCAAATGACTTGGAATTTATGGTTATTTTGGTAAAAAGGGAATTTTGGTAATTTACTATTAGTAGTGCTTTGAATGTTAAGAACAATTGTAGTCAGGGACTTTGAGACTTTACTAAAACATTTGAAACTATGTTTTGAAATTTATATTACCTATTCCGCATTACTTACTCTGATATACATTTTCTAAATGGATTTTGAATGTTGAATAAATTAAACGAAAAATTTTATATGTCGAAATTTTAAGATAAGGAAAAATGATTTTAAATTATTAGGGCGTTACAGATGTTTGATTGTACAAGGATTTAGGAATCCAAAAAAGTTTCTTGCGCTACTTACTTGTTGGTCCAAGACGCTCGATTTTGGTGAAATTCTATCAAGACAACTCAGGATATAAAACCATTACCTAGTAGCGGTTTAAGAAATTTTCTATGACAAGTATTTTAATCACACTACCAGGATAAAGAAATTGGTGGAATTCGTACAATTACGCCAAACAGGATCGATTTAGAGGTGTAAAAATATATGGTGCTCAAGATACTTCATATTCAAATATTGTATCTAAGGCATTGGAAGTTGAAGAAGCAGAATTTATGGTAGCAAGATAGAGAAAAATGAATAAGAGATTCTGGAAAAAAACCAAGGCCCACAATAACAAAGAAGGGGACAACAAGGTGGTGGAGTAAAGAGGCCATTGGAAAATGAAGAGCAGCAGAAAAAAGAAAAACGTATACAGAATAAGCCAATGTCACTTCATCAAATGTTAAGACGTCTCAAGCTAGCCAATGTCCTAAATGTAAGAAGCATCACTTTGAGGAGTACAGGGCAGACATGAGGCAATGTTTAAAATGTGGAAAACAAGGGCATATAGCTCAGTTTTTCCCAACTTTGATGGGAGAACAAGAAAATGTGACTCTGAAAGTTTTTTCTCTGATTGGAAACGAGGAGGATGTAACATCCCATGTTTCATTTTAACCGTTTAAAAATTTTCTTTTAAAATGTGTGAGGGAATAGCAGAGTGAACAAATAGTAGAAGTCTTTATAAAGTAAAACATACGACCTAGCACTTCAAATTAATTAAGTAAACAATATTAGTTTAATTTTAAAATGTTTAAAACATTCAAAGTAAACCACAACAACTTATTGAAACATTTTTCACAATTAAAATAAAATACTACTTAAAATATTTGAAATACTTAACACACTTGAAAACCATATCCTGAGTCATAACCCCCAAAGTCATTACGCCAACACCACAAAGGGCCCAACACTGTAATACTCCATCAGCTGCGTCCTCGCCAAGTTTTATCCAACCATAGGCTCCTTACCTAAACCTCAGTAAGTGATATAAATTGTAAAATACTCATGCTATACTCTTTATAAAAACACATGCAGTTTCCATTTTCATTTCCTATTACCTTTACCTTTACCGATGTTAGAGATGTCAACTTAATAAGGTAGAGTGGCATCTAATGACCCATACGGGCAGCCAACTCAAGAACCCACATCTCGCAACATCATTAACATTTATTTATGTGTATTTCAATTTCATTTAGTTCCAGTTACCCATCAAAATGTTAGAGATTAACGCTCCATTGATTTAAAACCATTTTTCTTTATTTTAAAATTTTGGAGATATTAAAATTTTTGCTTACTTTATTCGAAACGCGTAAATCAGAGTAATTAATTTCAATCGAAAACTTATCAAAGATAATTGAGCGGAAATAGATAATAGATTTTCAAAGCATAGTTTAGTCATTCCAACAAAGTTCTAAACTACAAAACGTTTTACCATATTAAAATAGGAAGTTAACTATTCAAAATAACTAACACCATTTACGTGAACCACAACCATCAAGTCAAACCCGGCTGATAACCCAAGGGATCCTCCTGAAATGCCTCCTCCTCAACTTGCGCGTCACATGTGTCATAATAATCACCTACATCGCTGGGAAAACAATGAGCCTAACGCCTAGCAAGAATTAGAATGAAATGCGATGCAAATGCTAGTGCATGCCATACAATGCATTACCGAAAAGAACCTATCTTTTCTGGAATCCGAGAGATGGATACATCTATTGGTCATGTGGCTTAACTGTCACTCTGATGAGGAGATACATTCATTAGGGGTGTCACCACATGCGATCACCATACTCTTTTGTTAAAGACGTTGTGGATTTCTGTACAAGAGAACGAATTAACCCTATAGTCCATGTGGCTTAACTACCACTCCGATCCCTACATGGGAGGAGATACATCCTTTAGAGGTGTCACCACCGATGGATCGTCACCGATTCTCCCGAACCCCCACACGCCTATTTACATATATAAGACATGTCATGCAATATGCTCACAATTTCATAAGCCCTAAGTCTAATGTATGGATGTCATGGGCAATTCACAAATATATATAAAGGAAACGCAGCATCCATCAGTGAATTATAGAGAGTGATCAAAAAGTTAAGCAAGACTAACACATATATGTGATTCCTAACATGGTTGAACTCATGTGTTTTGGCAGAGCAGCAAGAGAAAACCTTAGTTCAAATTCTACCATTAATAACAAGGAGGCAACCTATAGTTTCTTGAGGGGTTTAAGCACAACAATGGGCTTGCTATGCATTGTTCAACAATTTACAGATTTGATTCATGCTATTTCTAGAAAGATGCAAATTTCATTTCATAAGTTACAAGTTCAGTTCATGCTAAATCCGACCAACACTTCGCAAATCTAATTCATATTGTTCAATCCTGTTACAAGTTTGATTCATGATTCGTCCAGCTCTTCACAGATCTTAGTTCATAAAGCTTAGTCAAAATAACTTTTGGATATGAAACAGAGATAGGAATCCATTTCTTTCGTGCGGTATCAACCTGGAAATTCTTCACAATATAGTTTCAGCATCCTATTCAACAACCCATAGCTCAAACAATTGCCTATACAGACGTAGTCTTTCATGCTTATACAATCAACACTACCATATCAGTTCACCGTGCAATAACATTTCGCAATGAGTAATCCAATCAATGTCCAATATCAACAACCAAGCACTTCTATAATTCACAGGGAATAACTCAATGTCAAACAACAACAACAAATCTGTGATGTAGGGCCTCCTCTGTCCAACCAACTACACCCTAGTCCTTACCTTGAGCAAAATGTTGATCCTCAGTAGCCCACTTCACAGCCACGACAATTCGCACGGAGCAGCCACAACCAAAAGGTTTCCAATAGCAGGAGATCACTTCGATCCTTTCACAACTCACAGGACGTCTCTCACGTATTGAACAAAATGTAACACTCTCCTTACACTCCAGTTGCAGCTCGCAAGGCAGGAATCCAGAGACAACACCATGGCTGTCAGTTATAGATGAGGGAGAGAGAGAGAAAGGGAGACTCACGAGGTGAGGGGATGTTTGCCCAGCCTCAAAGGAAAGAAGTCCAACGTCCATTAATGCTTGGAAGATTCACCACCTTTCAGAGAGAGAAAAGGAGATTTGTCGAGAGAATTTTGAAGAAAAAGGATGAGATTATGTCATGCAGAAGCGAGATTCTCGCCTTAATTGATTTTTCGTTCAAGGAAGGCGTCTAAAAAATCAACCGTGTATCGACTGAATTCCCAAAATTTCCTTCAGAATTGCATTTTTGGTCGAGGAAGGCGTCTGGAGCCTCGACCACATGTCGACCGAAATGTCAAAAAATGCAAATAGATTCAAACGCTCCTCGTCCGTACTCGACCTCTCCATCGATCGCAAAACAACTGAAAGGTCAAATAAATTTGACAGATTCAAATGCTCCTCGTCCGCACTTAACCGCCCGTTGACCACTGAATGACCGAAAACCCTCAGTGTGACCTGGAACGCATTTAGGTTGAGACACCATGTCCAAATCTCGACCTCAGCTTGACCCAAAATGCAAGAAGTCACCAGAATGGGTTTTCAGTTGAAACACTTGTCCTAGCTTTGACCGCTAGTCAACCAAAAACGTATAAATGCATAGTTCGTGATAATTTTTCACTTTAAATTTCCCAAAATATTTCTTCCATCAATTACACCACACCAAGTCCAAAATTAACGATTATGAAAACATATCTTCATTTATAAAATATTCCTTCGTACAATAAAATCTTTACATAATACAGGGAGAATTTATCAGGGCATTACAAGAGATGTCAACTTGACAACATAGAGTAGCATCTAATGACCCACATGGGGCAGCTACTCAAGAACTCACATCTCTTACACCTATTTACATTTATTCAATTATTCCATTTTACCTTTTCAAAATAATGCATAAAAACCATTTTTCGTGCCATTTATAAAAACATGAGGAATGAATGCACACATACAAGTCTACCATACATGTCTATCTAGCATATCCTCAAAGCATGGTCAATTCTTAACTTATAGAACCTAAGTCTAGTAAATCACAGCATCAAACATCAAGCAACAATATATCATCTAACGATAGCAATATCAACAACCTAAGCAACTAGTAAACACAATCAACATACAAACCCCAAGTTTAGCACCTAAATTTCTTCTTCTTAATACCTATTCAAAATCAAATCAATATCTATCAATAATAATTCTCCAACAACAGAGTCCCAACTATAAGAAAATCATTACCTAATAGAATTCCACAATCAAAACTTAACAGTTTATTTGTCTAACCATGGACAATATCCCAACTTAACTATGTATTCCAATTTGCTAGTGAACAACATAAATATATTGTTAGATATAAAACCCATGCATATGACAGTAACCAATTCCACACTCATCAACTTTCAACATACACAGATTCTATTATAGCAACAATATACAATGGCTTATTACAATCACTGATTTCTAACTTCCTATTCCAATTCATAAAGAGGTTTTCAAATACTATTCGATCAATTAGTCACCTTCCAGTTTTCCCAATAATCACAGCAGACAACTAATCATCTGTAGCATAGAGACCTGGATTAAGTGATAATATATAGTGCGAATTTATAGACCACTTAACAACTATGTATATGACGGAAAAAATGGAAGCACTTGGATGAAAATAGAAAGCCTAGAAATTAATCTTTAGAGGAACCAGTAGAACTAGCGGTCGATAGGTTGAATGGTGGTCGAGCTTGGTAGCAAACTATAGGTTTTGCGATCAATCTGGTAGTTGACCTCTACTTTGAAAAAAAACTACGGTAGTCGAGTAACTCAGCCGGGAGGTGGATTTTCCAGAAGAACATTTTGAACGAATTGTAGGCACAACGGTCGATTACTGTGGGTGTGATGATCGACTGGTTGGCTTGGGGAAAAAATACTCCTTTACAATTTTTCTATTCCTCCAAAGAACTCCTCCTTGATGAATCAAAAAGGAAATTCTCACCAACAAGAAAATGAGTTTGATTGCAATCTTCGAACTTGTTCACCAATGGAAATTGGCTAGAAGAATTGTAAGAATATAAAAATCAAGTAATTCTCACAACACTTGACTTTAGTTTTTTTAAATCCAAGGATCATTAACAATCCAAGAGAAAGAAAGGAAAATTAGCCAAAGCTAAAAAGGAATTTTATTCATCAAAAACTAAAAACTTCTAATGGGTTTTGGTGGGGTATAAATAGCCCACCTTGAAAACAATTCTACTAGGGATAGAATTGGCTTATAGTTATTCCTAAATAATCTTTATCTTCTATTTGAAATTAAAAATAACTTGAATTTAAACTATCTATGAAAACTTTGAAATAACTTGTCATCTATCTAAAGATTTAAATGAATTTGAACTCCATTCAATTTGAATGCATTCAAATTCATGGTCCTTCTTCCTCTTTAGTGGATTACTCATGAAATTGCCAAGTAAGTACATGTGTTGGCATCTCTTGATCCACTTCATTAGGTGTGCCTTCATCTTGAATCTTTGAATTTGAAGAATAATATACCAAATAGTACTTTGAAAACTTCTTTGAAGTAGGCCTTGTAATATTCCTTGGGACACATCATAAGTTGGTCTTCATATGGATTTGGGCCTCTAAATCGGACAAGTGAAATCATACCTCTTAAACAGAAACATAACTCTCTATTCATGGACTTTTTGACATAGTAAACAAACTCCGAATTAAACAATCAAATCCATTCTGGAAACATGGAGATGTTAGCTACATTCTTTGTGAAGAGCACTTCTTGATATAAAATATTTAACATAATTGAAATTGCTGAATAAGCTTCAAAGGTCAGATCTCAGATTTTGCAATTTACCACAAATCCCTCAATCTTGTGGTTGATTTTCCACTTATGTTTAATATTGAAGAACACCATATTATATTTGAATGTTGGATCAATGTAATTCATCATCTTTCTCCTTTGAAACTCTTCAAAATAAACATAATAAAAATCATTAGAGAATCCCCATGTATGATTGTGAAAATAGAGGCAATCTATGGCATATCAGTATAGCATTCTTTCTCTAGATTAGGGCAATGACCAAATTCATAAGAAGCCATAGAAGAAACTTGGCTTACCTGAAAATCCAAGAGAAATAGAAAACTGGAACTACAAAGACCTCTTCTTTATGATTCTCCCTCTCACACTTTCGAACTGCTCCTCCCTTTCCTTCTCTCAAACCTTCTCTCTAAACTCTCTCTCTCTCTCTCTCTCTCCTTTTCTCTCTAAAATTTCAAAATTCCCCTTCTACACTCTAAAACTCTTATGCAACTCCCACTCATCTTCTATTTATAATCCATATTTTGCACCCCTTTAGTATCCATTTGAAGGTGAAAAGGTCGAGTGGAGAGATGCTTGATCGTCAATGAAGCACCAAGCGTCGATCCCATAAGTTTTCAGGTGACGGTTTATCATTTTCTGGTAACATTTCAGTTTGTCGGTCGATCATCCTCTTCATATGATCGACCAAAAATCCATACAATGTCAACTATTTTCTTCAATGTCGGTCGATCACCTTCAATGGATGATTGACCGTATATCCTTGATTTTCACAATTCTGAGAATAACTGGTCATCATACCCTTTTAGACGATCGACCGGTTCCAATTTGGCAGCTCTCTGGAATATTTTCTCTTTGGAGTCGGTCGATCAACCCCCTTTGGATGATCGACCGATTCAATTTTGGCTTGCTTCTGTAATATTTCACACAAAACTGGATCGACCACTCCTTTCCTAGGATCGACCGCCATCATCGAACTTTGTTTCATCCTCTAACTTTTTTTTCTAACACATTATATTAACACAAACTCTAATATACCAACAGAGGAATTGCCTACAGTTTTGTCAAGTATAATTTATATTAATGCATAACTGTATATACATTGATTGATTATAGAGCTACTCATTCTTTTATAGCCTTACAGTTTTGTGCAAAAATAGATTGTTTGTCTAGATTAATTAAAAATGAGTACAGTGTACTGTTACACTTTGGTGATTGTTTGGTATCTGATGGTGTTTTAAAGAAGTAGGCAATTGGAATCAATAATCATATATTGGGAAAGCAATGCAGATTGGCAGAAGGAAAAGGTTGGCAGAAGGAAAAGGTCGATCAAGAGATCGACCCAGAATTTGGCAAAGAAGGAAATGATCGACGGCGAAAATGGTTGATTCAATGTAAAGTTTGGCAATGAAGTAATCGATCGACCAAATGGCCGACTGCTAAAATGCCAATGGCATATATGAAGGGTTGCAATGAAGGAAATGGTCGACTACGAAAAAGACAGTTTTCTATGTAGAGTTTTAAGGCATGGAAACGGTCGATCAAGTGATCGACTGGGTGGATATTGCGGCATGGCTATCGACCATAGGATCAACTGGCTCCACTAAATTGGCAAAAAATGGTGTTTTAAGCTAGTTTGGTGGTTTAGCATGGCAGGGTTGCTCGACTGGCTTCCTTAAAAGTCCCGAGGCTGTGTTTTTCTGGGATTTCTCCATCTGTCCTCCCTTTTTATGTGGTGACTTGGATGTGTGCCACCTATTGGGTGGTAGGTGAAGGTTATAGAAAGCTTCTGGGGGAAGCTTTTGAAGAAAGAAAAGGCAGAGAGAGGAAGAGAGAAAGAGAGAATGAGAGGAAGAGAAAATGGGAAAGAGGGAAAAAGGTAGGTTAAGCTCTCTTGAGAAAACTAAGAGTTGAGAGAGAAGAGAAACATAGAAGGAGAAGAGGAAAGGGTCAAGAGTGAGCTTCTATGAAAGATTGAGAAGAGAAAAGTGAGAGAGAAGTTCAAGAAGGAGAAGGAGAAATCGAGTGGAAGGGTGCTGGAGTTCTCTTGGTCTTCTGTTTCCTCGGGTTTTCTGGTAAGCTTTATTCTGCTATGATTTTTTTAATGGTTTAAATTCCTGTTATAACTCATAGAAAATACTAAGTTAGATTGTGTCATTGAGTATTTGTTATGGACTCTCTGTGATTGGAAATGAAGTCTTTTCTATCCATTAGTGCTTCGATATATATATATTTATGCTCTGTTGGTTTTGATTCAGCCTTTGGAATGGTTCATTCCGCGTGATGGGTTTGCCTCTGTTATGGAACTATTAAGAATATTAGTTAAGGCTCTATTGATTGAAATGGTCCTTGGTTACTGCAGTAGTGATAAAAAATATGTTGAATTTGCATGGTTATGTATTTCAGTTCACAGCTGAAGTTGTATTAAAAATAATAGATTGGTGTTTAGTTAGTTAGTGGATACAATGTTATGCTGTTGTGCTAACTTCAGGCCATGACTTTACATTGGATGTTTATATTCTGTTTATATTGAGCTATAAGTTAAAGAAAGATTTTGAGATGTTTCGGGTGATTGGGGAATAATGTTGTTCTAGTTATTGGTTATTTTATTTCTTGGGAAATATTGTGAGAGTAGAAATTAGTTGAATGAAGATAAAGAAATTAGAATATAGAATGAGAGCTTTAATGTGCATGTGTGAGGAAGTACAATTTTATAGATGGCGATTGGTGATTGAATATTGTTGATTTTGAAGGTATTGTGAAGGCTAATGTGAAGTATTAAACTCCCTAAAGCTTCCAAGTAAGTGATATTGTATGTGTTTTGCCGAAATGTCTACATCGCAAGAGTTAAGATTTGTATGCTTACTATATTTATTAGATGATTAGGTGTGATCATGTCTTGAAGATGTATTGCGGCTTGTTCCTTGATGCTGTGTTTATTATAAGTTCTTTAAGTTAAAGATAATGATATTGATTGATCATGCTATGAGGATTAAATTGAGGATATAGAATTATATGTATTCACAGGCATTCATGCATCATGGTTTTCACAAAATGATACAAAAATGGTTTTAAGCATATGTTTTGAAAATGAGATGGTTTTAATTGTATAAGTTGTGTATAAGAAAGATAGAGAGAAAAGAGAAATACGTAAAGAAAATGAGAAGGGTTTGAGTTAAGTTGAAGTTCACCTGCTCTCTCTCGAGATGTTAACAAAAGGGTTTGAGTTGGGTTAAGTTCACCGCTCATTCCCGAGATGTTAGCAGAAATGAAACGATATAAGTTCATCATGATGCTTAAGTTCACCATCATGGTACCATTTGTGGTATAAGTTCACTATGCTAGTTTAAGTTCACCAGCATGGTACAAGTTCACCGCCAGAGCCTAAGTTCATCGATGCAACCTAAGTTCACTAATGAAGTTCATTACAATTCATTAAAGTTCAAGTTAAGTTAAGGGTAAAGTAAAGTCAAGATAATAATAAAGGAAAACAAAAATGAAAACAGAAAACTGCATACGGATTTTAAAAGCTAAATAGCATGTGCAGTACATGTTTTATTTTATATCACTTACTGAGCCTTAGGCTCATAGTTAAGTCTTGTGATGTAGGTACGTGCGAGATCGAGTTATGGAGCAGTTGATGAAGGATTTGCACGCGCGAATCTTGTGGCTGGCTAGACTAAAGGATTAAAGGTTAAAAGGATGGTTTAGCAAATGTTTTTAATTTGTGAAGTGTTCATTGTTTCAAGTTAAGACAAGCTTTGTAAAGGTTTGTTGATTGTACTCTTAAATGATTTGTTTTATTCTTAAAAGGCTTCCGCTGTGTTTTATAAAAGAAGTTTTCCAAATCGTAATTGTGTTAAAGAAAAGAATTTTATTATAGTCTTTAAATGGTTTTAAGAACGAAACGTTTTCCGCTACAAAAAAAAGTTTTAATTTTATACGATTCTCAAAGATAAAATGCCTTTTAAAAATGGCACGTTTTAAGAAAGGAAAATCGGGTCGTTACATATGATGTCATTTTGGGAATGCATTGGTTATTTTGCCATTTTATCACAATAAATTGTAAGAAAAGATAAGTTTATTTTCGACTTCCATGTGGTGAATAGTATGTTTTTCAAGGAATTAGAGACACAAACAAATTATCTGTAATTTCTACAATTAAGGCTAAACGGTTACTAAAAAGTGGATGTATTGGTTTTCTTGCTAACATAATGGATATGACTATGAAATTGTAGATGAAACCTGATGAGATTCCTATAGTTCATAATTTTCTGGGAGTTTTTCTAGATGATTTACCAGGGTTGCTGCTAGATAGAGAAATTGAATTTGTAATTGATTTATATCCTAGTACATAACGTATATCTAAAAATCTATACAGAATGGCACCTGTAGAGTTAAAGGAGCTAAAAGTACAGCTAGAGGAATTATTGAAAAAAGGATTTATACAACTTAGTTTTTCATCATAGGGAGCGCCAATATTATTCGTTAAGAAGAAAGATGGATCGATGCATATGTGTATTGATTATAGAATTAAAAAAAAGTAACAAACAAGAATAAGTATCCCATGCCAAAAATTGATGATTTATTCGACCAACTACAAGGTGCTTGTGTGTTTTCAAAAATTGATCTACGGTCAGGATACTATTAATTGAAGGTGAAATTTGATGATATTTCAAAAACGGCATTTCGAACAAGAAATGGCCATTGTGAGTTTTTAGTTATGTCGTTTGGTTTGACTAACGCCTCAGCTGCATTTATGGATTTAATGAACCAGATTTTTAATGACTACTTAGACAAATTTATTATAGTTTTTATTGAGGATATTCTAATATATTCTCGCACAAAGGAGGAATATGCAGAACACTTGAAAATCGCATTATCTATTTTGGAGGCGCATCAATTACATGTAAAGTTATCAAAATGTGAGTTTTGGCTAGAGAAAGTCAGTTTTCTGGGTCACGTGATTTCTAAATAAGGTATTAAAATTGACCTAGCTAAAATTCAAGCAGTTTTAGATTGGTCACAACCAAGAAGTGTTGGAGAAATACGTAGTTTTCTCAGGTTGACAGGATATTATCAAAGATTCATAAATAGATTTTCAAAAATTGCATTTCCATTAACCAGTTTAACTAGAAAGAATGAAATATTTTGGTGGTCAAATGAGTGTGAAGAAAGTTTTCAAGAATTGAAACATAAGTTGACAAAAGCTCCAATTTTGGCTCTACCATTAGATGAGAGAAATTACAGTATTTATTTTATTGTGATTCATCGAGAAGTAGTCTGGGATGTGTATTTATGCATAATGAAAAAGTAATTGCATATGCTTCAAGAAAGTTAAAACCATATGAACGTAATTATCCAACAAGTAATTTGGAACTTGCAGATGTTGTTTTTGCACTTAAGATATGGAGATATTATTTATATGAACAAGGATGTGAGATATTTACAGATCATAAAAGTCTAAAGTATATTTTTACCCAAAAGAATTAAATATGAGACAACGACAATAGTTAGAATTTGTTAAGGATTACGATTGTTAGATCAAATATCATCAAGGAAAAGCAAATGTTGTAGCAAATGCATTATGTAGGAAGATCATGTCAATGCATATGTTATGCCAAGAAATGTCTTATCTACGTTATCAGCCATGCCTCTGAAACCTACGATAATGGAGAAGATTAAAGAAGCTCAAAAGGATGATCCTAAAAACATGAGTTTTAAATCAGATCCAACCTGGGAAAAATATGTTGATTATTCCATTTCTGGTGATGGGATTGTGAAATTTAAAGGCAGGTGGTATGTTCTGATGGATTCACAACTACGAACAAAAATATTAAATGAAGCTCATTCATCAAATTTTGCTATTCATCCTAGCAGTACTAAGATGTATAAGGATCTCAAGCAACATTTTTGGTGGCTTAATATGAAACAGGATATTGCCAAAGATGTAGAATTATGCTTAATTTGTCAACGAGCAAAGGTGGAACATCAAAGGCTAGGAGAAACATTACAATCTTTACCGATACTTGAATGGAAATGAGAGTACATAACTATGGATTTTGTGATTGGACTACCAAAGACAATTAAAGGACATGATTCTATATGGGTGATCATTGATCGATTAGAAAAAACTGTACACTTTTTGCCTGTTAGATGACTTATACGACGAATCAATATGTAGAATTATATATTAGAGAGATAATTCAGTTGCATGGAGTACCTATGTCAATTGTATCAGACCGTGATTCAAGGTTTACACCCATATTTTGGAAAGGAATTCATGGGAACAAAATTAAAATTTAGTATCGCATTTCATCCGCAAACAATGGGCAAAGTGAAAGAATAATTCAAATTTGGAAGATATGTTAAGGGCATGCATACTGGAATTTTAAGTAGGTTGGAGAAAGATGTGACCATTAGTAGAATTTACGTATAATAATAGTTTCCAAACTATTATTGGAATAGTAGCGTACAAAGCTCTATATGAAAGAAAATATTGATCACTGTTGCATTGAGATGAAGTTGGTGAAGCAGAACTTTATGTACCTAAAATTGTTCAAAAAACAGTGGATATGGTAGCAATTATTCATCAAAGAATGTTAATTGCACAAAGTCAGTAGAAAAGTTATCCAGATCGTAAACAGTGGGAAGTAAAATTTGGAGGAGATATGATATTTTTAAAAGTGTCACCATTTAAAGGGATTATGCGATTTGGAAAAAAAGGGAAATTAAGCCCAAGATATATTGGTCCAGTTTCGATTACAAAGAGAATAGGAAAGACGACTTACAAATTGAGTTACCATTATCAATGGAGGGAATTCATAATTTTTCATGTTTCAAGGTTGAAGAAGTGCATCGGAGATCCAGTTCAAGAGGTAATCTAAGAAAATATTGAATTTCGACAAGGCTTGAGTTATGAAGAAAAACCGGTGCTAATATTAGATTCAAAAATTAAAGAACTTCGACGTAAGAAAATTCTATTGGTTAAAGTTTTATGGCAAAATCATTCAATCGAAGAAGCCACTTGAGAGCAAAAAGAAGATATGGAAGCTAGATATCCAAAACTATTTCATTGGTCAAATTTTGAGAATAAAATTTTATTGACGGGGGAGGAATGTAATAGCCAAAAACTCTTAGTTTACTTAATGTGAATAATGTATGGAATATATAATATAATTTTGTTGTTGTTATGAAAGTGAATATTATTTTGAATTGGATTTTATTATGAAATGAATTTTTATGACGAATTGGGTTTTATTATGGATTGGATGATGGATGTTATATATATGTTTGGAATCAGGATTTGGTTTAACATGGGTGCGGGCGTTTGCATTTGTAAAAGCGAATCTAGCGTGAGTGTCCAGACTTAGTGTTATTTTTGGAAAAATTGTAAGTGAGGCCTTCTACGTTAGGAGCGGACGTCCGCATGTGTAAACATGCTTCTAGCATGGACAACCAGAAGGCAAAAATGCATTTTGGATCGAATGACCTGATTGTGAAGAAATTTTAAAGTCTTAACTCGGTTGGTTGCGGTCGTCTAGAATTGCAATTCTGGGGAGACAAGAATTCCGCAGTGAACGTTTTGGCATCCGCAAGGAGAAAATCTTCTGTGAAAAATCAAAAATGTATAAGAGCGGTCACTTGGGCATTTAAATGTGGACGACCGAAAATATAAAAGGTCACTTGGAATTAAATTCAATGTTATGTTTTGATTGGTGGTGAAGGGATGACTCACTACCTTCACACCTAGCTTGAAGCACACTTTCAGCTTAAAGCTAGAGGAGTTTCTTAATATTAAATAGGCTAGAAGACATAGAATGAAAAAGAAAAGCAGCTATCAAGAAGCTCTCAAGGAAACTCTCTCTCCCTCTCAAAATTTTGAAGGTAACAAGAATTCTTTTTATGATTCTTAAAAATTCTTTAAGTTTAAGGATGTTGTTATCGTGGGAAGAAATAAAAATGAGAAAAATAGTCATAATCGGGTACTTATTGTTTGCACTATGTTGACTACCTTAATGGAATTGTAAGGTAAAACCAATTGAGTTTGTTATTCCTGACATCCTAAGGAAAAGAAAGGTTCTAGAATTAATGAATTTGATTGAGTATGAAGGAAGTTATGAATATTCAAATATTGACAAAAATTTGGGAGGAAAACACTAGATTGTATGCATATTGGATTGAAGTTCCAAAAATGTGTTGTTTTTATCATATGCATATAATGAGCACTAGATGGTTAAGTAATGTACACAATAGTGATGAAGATTGTTTATATTTGGAATTATGCATACTTTGAGTTATATGCAATTAAATTGATATTGATGAAAATTTTACTATGTTTAGGTTTTGCTTTACAAGAAGATATTCCTAAGTGTTGGAACAACATTAAAGACTTAAGGTAAGAGATATGCATATTTTTAGCCTTTTTGCCTATATCACAAGATATTAGGGTTGTATTGTTTTGATGACATTGCTTATTTTGTTGAATATAATAGGATGTTAGTATAATCTGGTGTTATAAATTGTATGTTATCACATGTTTGATTGCTAGGAGTTATAGAAGATAATGATTCATGGTGTTGCATAGTTTTTAAGTGATGGTCTGAATGGTATGCACTCATGATTTTAAAAAAAGAAACAAAAATGTTTACATGCATATATTTTGATAAAGAACTTGAAAATGGATAGAATAAATGTAAATAGACGTTGTGAGATAGGGTTGAGTAACAGTTCTACTTAGGAGAACCAAATGATGTATCTCATCCCTAGAGGGATTGAGTGACGGTTCTACTTAAGAGGACCAGATGATATATATTTTTCCTTTGACTGTGGATCTCCAACATCTGGACTATTATGTGACTCAAAAAGAAAAAACTAAAATGAAAATGCATATTTAAATGAGATTGCATAACATGAGAATCACATTGTTTATATTTATATTATCTCTTACTGAGTGTTAGGCTCATAAATAAATCTTATGTTGTAGGTGAAAAATATGATCAAAATGAAGAAAATGTGGATTGATAGCATGAAACTGTAGCTGAAAGGGTATAGCTATGTCACTTTGTAATTTTGACCAATGAGTTATGACTCGTTTTGTTTTTAAAATTGTTTTAGATAATGGTTGTTTAATGTATTATGTAGGAATTAAGATAAAGTTGTGTAATATAAATTTTGAATGTTTTGAATGACACAATATATCTTTTAAATGAATTGAATGGCACAAAGGAATTTTAAATTACAAAGAAAGGCTTCCGCTATATTATAAATTTTGTGTTACACGATTTAAAAAAAAAAGCTTTGAAAATAATAAGAATAAACGGGTCATTACTACTGTTGTGCTGCTCCTTCCTACAATAATCACTGTCACAAGATTGTTACTGTAAGAGCTTCAAATTAGACTCTAAGAATGCAGATGGAAACAGGTCCGACGTCAGTTTTCATCCATTGGCTACAGCAAGATGAAGCCTTCTCTGATTGAACTACGAATATCTCCCCTTTTCTATTTCTCTTCTCGATTTTTGTGTTCTTTTCTTCACTTGACTCTCGATGCTTTCTTCGTGAAGGGTTGCCCCCGTTTTAAAATGAGATGTCTTTCTTTAACCTTTCCAAAAGTTTTTCTCTTCCAACTTATTTTTAAAATTAAAATCAGAATATCTTCTCTGTTTCACAATTCCAGCCGCTACTCGATTCTCCTCCACATCTTTCCCAACAAACTTCTCTTTCTTGTCTCTTTAAATCCTCTATATTGTGATTCCCTTTGTTTTTTCTCTTAACAAACTCTAGTTTACTCTGCATATAAATATTTTTTTAAAAATAAATTTGCATTAAACATAATTTTGCATAAGATTTTACCTTAAACATTAATGAAAATAAATTTTTATATATAATCATCGATATTGTAGCATTTTGTAGTAAAAATATACTTTTTGCTTATTAAATTAAAACAAAAAAATATATATATAATAAAATTTTATGATAACTATTTTTCAAGAATGATCAATTATTATGCCGGAGCTATTGAGTTAGAGAAAATTACAAAGAGGAAAAGACTCTTTTAACCTTTTTTTGAAGCCTAAAAGCAAATTTGAATAGTAGGCTAGCAAACTTGACCAGTGTTCGAGGCAATTGTGACTAATCGATTAAATTATCTCAACTTTCACATGTTACTTCAATATAGATAGAAAAAATAAATTTGAAGTATTTGAATTATATTCACAATTTTATGAATATTATTATACAGAAGCTATTGATAAAAATGAGGGTAGAGAATGTTGGAAAGAAGAAAAAGACTATTTTAACCTTTATTTGAAAGGCAAAAAAGGAAACTTGAATAGCCATGGTTAGGGCTAGCAAATAAAAAAATAGCTCACTAACGAATATATTAAAATAATATATCAAACAATATGGAGAATGGTAGTTATAAGATTCTAGAAGATACATTGACATGGGAGTGGGAGACGACTGGCTTTTTGGCTTCTGGCTTTTGGTAAAGCTAAGAAAAGAGACAACTTAATTACCGTCGCTTTAGGTTACTGTATTAGTTTAATATATGCTTTTTTATTGCAAGTAGGAGGAGAGAGAAGAAACACCCGACAGCTACATAAACTATATATTATATCATTTTCTCCTAATTATTTTCAAGTGGGGGAGGGGTCCCACTAGAAAATAAGCCAACATAGTCATTTTAAATCCAATAACAGGGAAATGAAGGTGTCTTTTCTTGTTTGAACATGTAATACCGTAATCATACAAAAAATGAATAAAGCCAGGAACTTACATGAATGTTAAGTTATTGTTATTTTGAAATTTATAATTTTTTATAACTATTGACTTTGGAATCAGATCTGTTTAGATCGGAACAATTTTCATTTTTTTATGTTTTTGACATAGATACTACAATCTTAATTAATAACTTATCAGTAGTTACTTTTGATTCCACCCATTATCGAATCAAAACCCTAAACCCTGGTAGCTTATACTTTATTAGATGCTTAATTGATTACTTGACTTGTTCCACTGTAATAGTCGATAGGGGTGGGCAAGAACCGCAAGGAATCGAGAACTGACCTGGAACTGAGTTTTGGTTCTTGTTCTTGGTTCATAAATTTAAAACTGGTTTGGTTTCAGTTCTTGGTCCATATTTCGGTTTGGTTCTTGGTTCTTAGTTTATAGAACCGAGAACTGAGAACCATCTTGGTTCTTGTTTCCTCGTTGCTATTCTCTTCTCAGAAGAGAAAAAGACTTCTGTCTTCCTCGAGTCGAGGGTCTTCGCAGGCGACAGTGCAATACCCCGAATTTTTATATCATAATTTAATAAGATTAATTGGAAAGTAATTAAGAGTATTTTGATTAATTGGATAATTATCGGGGTATTACCAATGACGTAACTGTTAGATTATAATTATAGGAAATTATTAAATAATAATTAGGGAGAAATATGGACTGAGCCGGTTTGGTTCGGCTCAGTTCGAAAGATTTTGAATGGCTCGATTTTCTTATATTAAAAGAAGAAGAGGAATAATTAGATTATTTGGGATTAAATATGTTAAGGGATTAAATGGATTTAAGAAAATTAAAGGGAGTATTATGGAAGGCATGAACCGATTCAGCAGAACCGGTTCACGCCATTGGATTTTGGTCTGGTTCAAAAGTTAGAAAGAAGGAGGGGAGTATTCATTTGGCCTTCGGCCATCGCGAGGGAGAAGAGGGAGAGCCAGACAGAGAGAGGGAGAGAAGACCGAGTGAGCAAGGGAGATGCAAGAGGGAAAGGGCGACGGAGCGAGAGAGCACTCGGGCGAAGGACGCGTCAGGAGCATCAGGACGAATTCCTTCGACGACGACGCCGGTGTCTGCTGCTAGGGCTCGAGCTCCAGCTCCATTGGGCAATGTTTTTCATCGGCATTTCGGGGTAAGTCAGCTAACCTCTCATCCTCCTTTGCATTTTCGTTGATCTATTGTTCGCAGGGAGTAATTTCGGTGTCGATTTTCATTCGGCGTTCTCGCGATGGCAGGGGTGTGGTTTCGGTCGGGTGTGACTGGGTCTGACTGTTGTCTGCTGAGCATACTACCCCGTAC
>CM039472.1:24688038-24821482 GCA_022433065.1 Begonia loranthoides
AAGTATTCTGTCGATTTCCCTATGAGCTAAGTGTGTTTTTCTTCTGGTGGCCGAGTGATGGGAGTGTGGAGTTGTGAGATAAGTTCCGTGTCCTTAGTTTTTCTCTCGGTCCAGCTTTAGCTTCATAGCTCCTTTGGGTAACAATTCCTTCTCTGTTTAATTAGTTGAAGCATGTAAGGATAATTATTTTGGACTTATTATTGGACGTAGGTTGTTAAGCTAATGTTGTTAAAGCATATAAAATGCTCTGTCGGTTTATTTAGTATTATGTGGAATCTGTATTGGTTTTAGAATCTATATTGGTTTTATGGTAATCTGTTTCTTTGGAAATGAAGGTTGTCTTGTTAAAGTAAAATCTGTACCTTGGGTGTTAAGTCCAGCATTAGTATTGATTATGGTTTTGGGGATCAATTTGCTTAATCCTGTGATGTTGCTCATTTGCATGTTCTGATGACAGTTGATATGAATTTCTAAATGGATTTGTTAACCTGCCTTGTTCATTATGAGGATAGCATTAGGAGAAATAGATTTATGTGATTGCTATTATGTTGGATTTAGTCCTCTGATGATTGTTAAGTTGTAAGCAATGGAAGCGGTTAAGTAACTGGATATTAATTTAGAGGACTTAGGATGTGGGTCGTAGAAGTAAGGTCATTAATATGTGCTTTTAACGACGGGTTATTTGTAGTTGTGAAAGTACTGAAAAAGAGAGGTAGGACAACAATTAAGTGCGAATGCGCGATAAAATTCGAGGTAAGGAATTTAGATGTGTCTTGGCCATTTGGAGGTGTTACACCTCAAGTAGTGTGCATGAGTCTTGTGATTAGTTCACTGTGAATTCCCTTATGCTATACTGTGATTGGTAGTTAGATATATTAATAATGGAAATGCTTGTGTTAGTAGATAATTTTAATTGATATCAATGTCGTTAATTCTTTTGATTTATTTATTGGATGTTGTTATATTCCTTGTTAATAGTATAGATCCCTTTGCTATTAAGTGTTCCCTTTTACTTGTGTGGACTTCCTTTGTTGCTAGTGTAGATTTTTTTGTTGATTAGTTGTTCTCCTTACTACAAACGTTTTACTTGACTGCTATGATGCCTTAATGTTCGAATGTAACGGATGTAGAATGAGGAATATATGAATGACGAGAAGCATAAATGAGTTAAGAGTTTGACTTAACTGGTTTGGTTATTTATTATTTACTTGCCACTTAGCTTAAATTATTTGTATTAATTAAACTGTCATTTCATTAATTCAACGTATGGATTGTTTGTTAGCATGATAAATTAACCCGATTAGCATGTTAAATTAACTATCACTTATAACCAGTTTAGTTAATCTAAGCATGTAGACAATTTGATTAGTCTAAACATGTGAACTAACTAACTTGTCTAATTAAAATATGCTTAGGTAAGTGTTGTTATTTCTTGAGCATGTAAATTGACTAATAAGTAACAACTAGCATGTTTAATTAATTAACTAGCATGTTTAGATTGATTAACTAGCATGTTTAAATTAACTAACTAGCATAACACGTGTAAATCAATTAGCAGAATGTTAGTTAACTAGGGTAACTAACTAAAGTAAGTAATTAGAATTGAGCATGTTTAATTGATTATTCTAGCATGTTTAACAACTAGTATTTAATTGGGCATGTTATTGACATTGAAGCATGTAAATTATTCTTTAAGCATGATTAGTTAACACTAAATCTAACCATGATTAGCTAACTAGGATAAAAACATGTAAACTAATTAGGATAACTAACTAGATGATAATTATAATTCTTTCTTGAACATGTAAATTGACTAGGATAATCATTTAAAGTCTTGAATATGTAAATCGACCTAGAACAACTAACTACAACCTTAAGCATGGAAATTGACTAGGATATATGTATGTAGAACTTTGAACACACCTAACCAACTAGTTGAACATGTTTATTAACTAGTTGTAAGTAACAACAAATTCTTGAGCATGCTAGTTAAATTATGCTTCACTTTCATATGCACGTCCCTTGTTGATCCGTTATATTCCCTTTATTATTGTGATTTACATGTCCAAGCATGTCCTTCGTTGTTTAATTAGTTCTATAATTGCTTCCTTCATATGTTGTACCTTATTGGGTGTTCCATTGTTATTACTTGTCCTTGTATGCGCGTTCAATTTTTGTTATTCCTTATGTGCGCAATTTCAATTACAGTTACTTTCATTTCAATGTGCAATTCAATTATTATCAATGTTATGTTATAATGTATCATGCATCATGTTAGGTTGAGAATGTATGGTCATACATCATGCTAATATAAATCAATAGGGAGTGCCGCCTTGATGGTGGTACTCACACATGCATTATGTGAGGTAAAATGTTAAGAAAATGAAGGAAATTGGGAGTTGGAGGGCGGATGGGTAGCGGGTCTAGTCTGCAACTAGCCGAAGCCCCTCCCTAGTAGGGTACGGGAGTTCTAGTTACAAGTAAAAAGTTAGATCTAATCCACTATTTCATCTCCTAAGACCCCTCCAATCTCTCGCTCAATGTACGAGTAACGAACGAATGAAGTAAAGTAAAGTAATAAAACGAATGAATGATGTAATGAAATGATTGGTTTGAGTGGCCTCCATCCCAAAAAGAACTAAAGAGAGGCATATCATGTTGCATTAAACCCTTTTTTCCTTACTAAGCCTTTGGACTTACAGTTTACTTGTGGTGTAGGTATAGGTAATTGTATGCGAAAAGGAAGATAACGATGAACAGATAATAAAGCAGGGATGAAAGATTTGCACGCGCCAGGGGGTTTGTGGCTGGCCAGGCTAAACAAGTAAAATAAGGAACGGTTGTAATTAAATTAAGTTTTATTAAATTGTATTTGAAGATCAGTTTCTTTCATTAAGTTCTTCTATTAAATTATTTACGCTTCCACTATGTTTTCAAACAAATGATTTTATAACGCTTTCGCATTTTATAAATTGGATTTTGATAACAAGTTTAACGAACGGTTAGTAGCGGTCCGGTTAGACGCACTCTAATATCATTTTCAAAAGAGGGTTTTAGTGGTTTTACAAAAGTTCAAATTTTCATGCATTTCAAAGGATTTACGAAAAACCAGGTCGTTACAAACAGAAAGAGAAGGGCTTCGAGAGGAGGGGGATTCGCGAAGACGGAGTTCGTCGATTCCTGTCGGCGGTGTCTACAAGTTGTCAAGGGCTGTGAAACACGGTGATTCCGTTGTCCGTCCAAGAGGAAGAGAGAGCTCGGGACAACCCGATTACAGGCAACGACAAAAGCGCGACGTGCGAGCTATGACCGGGAGCTTCCGGTGCTGGCAGGGCCGAAAGGGTTCCCAATTTCTTTGATTCGGTGAGTAATTTCAAACACCTGATTATGTTTTGTCCTCCGTGATGGGTTCTACTTGATTTATGCTAGGGCTTCAGCCAATTTGTTGTTCCTCATTTCTGTTCTGCTCGGTTTAGATCGATGATAAAATTGTTCTCGATTTTCTGCTCACTGGTCAGTGTTCTATTGAAAATGTTGCCCTGCTCTTGTTGTTGTTGTTTTTTTTTTTTGTTCCTCTTTTTTCTTGCTGTTGTGTTTTTTTGTTGTTGTTCCTCTTCTTTTGGGACTTGCCAAACTTATTCTGCTCGCCGAGCAAATAAACATGCATCGCTATTTGTCCCCCCAATTTGGCAACGAAATGGACGAAGCCCTCGGTGGTGTCTCCGATTGTGTGTTACAGACAACAAAATGAAAACAGGCAACAGGCAGAAATAAGAGAAACCAGTTAGAAACCGAAACCGAACCAGAACCATGTTCGACATAATTTAATTGATTAGCCACCTTTGCCTCAAACACGTACCAAAATCGTATCGTTAATTTGTGTTGGATTGTAACTAACTCATTGAATGATTAGATGTCATAATTAGTTGGTTTTCTCACTCTATTACTTTCAAAAGCAAAAATCTAGAAAAGATAGACTTTTTTGTGTGAGTTGTGAGTCTCCTTTCATGTGATTCAATGTTTCTTGGAGAAGAAAGAGGCTTTTGTATTTGGCTGCGGAGGTCAATCAATTACGCAAGAAGAAAATTAAAAAAAAATTATTATTTTTTATTTTCAAAGATATGATGGATGAAATTACGCAACGCGCTTTATTAAAAAAAAACCGACATTGAAAATTAATAAAACAAAATTGAAAAGGATGGAAAAGAAGCAAAGAGAGGATTTGGATATGGTGCCTTTTTCCATCGCCAATTAAGAAGTTAGTGATGCATCAAAAGACCTGACTTGGTCTCTTTTGCTTTTGTGGGTCAGGTCTTGCTTTTAAAGGTCAATCCACATGGGTCTCGGGGACATAAAATTCCATGGTTGTTTTCGGGTTGCTTTTGTGCTTTTGTGGAAGCAGTCGATTGGTTGGGAGTCAACGTTTTCAACATATTAAATTGAAATTATCATTTGGATAAGAGCTTACTTGGCCACCATAAATGGCAATTTGAGTAGAAGAAGAAAAAGAACAAAGGGGCTAAATCAATTCAGAAAAAGGTCATGGGAGGCTCAATAATTCATTAAACATGCTTTCTATCCTCATGGATAAACATAACCATTAAGGTGGTCCCTCTCTCACTTTCCTCTACGCACCGAGAATGTAATGTCAAACTTTAAATCCTTAGGCAATAATTTATGATATTGATCAACTTTCATATAATCATACTTTATATTAAGTCATCATTGTGCTATATTTAGGGGTGGACAAATCAGTTCTCGGTTCCGCTTCCAGACCTCTTGGAACCGACCATTCGGTTTTCGGTTCCAAGAATAAGGAATTGGAATCGGAACCAGAACCGCATGGAACCGAACCCGAAACCAGAACCGAGTCTCGATTCCGTTCGGTTCCAGTCGGTTCTGGTTGGTTCCGGTTCCCACCTTGAAATGCAAATTCTTTCAGCATCTGATTATTCTTCTAGCAAGTTATGAAAATGCAAAATGTGAACATTGAAATGCAAATTCTTCCAACAACTTGAAATGCAAAATCTGGACAAAAATCTGATTATTCACTACATCATTCATTTCACAGCAACTTCAAATTCCAACCCGGAAACTAAACTAGGAATCCAAACAAGTCTCAACTCTTAACACAGCAATCGAAAGGACGGACAAAACTAACTCATTCAACAGAGCAACATTCTTTCAACATTAAAACATACCCAAAAATCACAGAACATTAGCTCTCAACATGTTTTATTGGGTAGAAAATGAATTGGAGAACATCAGACTCAATCACAAAGACAAAATTCCTCAACAGTGGTCTATCAACCAATGACCGAGATACAGAGCACAAATTAATTTAGCTGAGCATGAACAATACAATATTCAAAGCAGAATGTCCCAAACAGGAACCTAACAGAACCAAGAGTTCAACTCACTAAAATATTCAGTAAAACAGAAAAAAAAAAACCCTTCAGCAACATCTAACCAACAAAATAATTGAATCTAGAATCTAATCTGTAAAAATAATAGCAGAATAGTGAAGAGGCAACATAACACGTTCATACATCCCCTAAAATTATCCCCTTGAGCAGAAACCAAATCTATAGATCATCATCTCCCCATAATGCCTCTCGAGCAGAACCTAACTAAAGCACAAAACACCAATTAGCAGAACAACAGTTTCCTCACTTAGTCTAGCAGGTCAAACAAAATAACAACTGAAATGAAATCAATGGTGCAACGATTTCTCAATGGTTTCAGACAGTGAACAAAATGAAGAATTCGACTCAAGCATATAACAAAATATGCACATCAGAAATCAAAAACAGAAACATACCCTAAATCGCAAACCCTAAATCGCCTCACGGTTCCAGACTTCGCAGGTTCGCAATCGCAGGTTCGCCGTTCGCACTTCAATTGCATCCCTTATTTTTTAACAGCATTCGGTTCTCGGTTCTTGAATTCTGGAACCGAGAACCGAATCGCAATTATAACCTAGAACTGAAAACCACAAAATGGTAAACTGTAGGAACCATGAACCGGAACCGAGCTGCGATTTTGGGTCGGTTCTCGGTTCTCGGTTTTGGTTAGTTCTTGCCGACCCCTAGCTATATTCAATAAAATATGGGACGAGCATAATATGTAAAGATTAGAAATCTAGATCATATTCAATGCATGCATTGAATAGAAAATAGAATACATTAACTAATTATTTGTCGCTTTATTTTTTTTATTAACTTTTAATATTTTATTGTCCGAGACTATATAAAAAGGTGATTTTCTCCCTAAAAATAACATGTTGATGTAAAAAATCATCAATGGTTCTAGTTCAAGTAATATTGTGAGAGAGTATTCTAATACTTATAGTGAATTCAAGTTATGTTATTCTTCTCGAAAACAGCTTAATATAGATTAAGATTGTGATTAAAGAATAAAAAGATGAAGATAGTAGAGAAAGTTGTAAGAGTAATCTCCCTAATCATGTGATTATTCCCTTTCGTTTAAATGACTAAACTTGAAAGAGAAATACTAGGTTTATCTTCTAATTCTGTACTTCAATATTATCTTCTTATGTCAGGCTTGTTAATTGGTACAAATAATATTTTATTTTAACTATTTATAATTTATTTTAATTATTATATCAATTAATTAATAATATTTGAATATTATGTAGGGAGATCATTTTAAAATGTAAAATGAGAAGATAAACTTAATATCACTAAATTTGAAAATTTCATATCAACATGACAAATTTAACTATTGAATTTACGGTGCCACTACTAAAAGTCGGTTTTGAGTAGAGTTCATTGAATTGCAGAAAGTCTTTGATTAAAAACAAATGTATGCAATGGTCCCAAGATTGAGTATAGTGGTAGTGTGAATTGGTTGATTAAAGATGATTTGGTGTTCAAGTGGGCTTGCAAATTGAATCTTCACCATCACCACCACACTACACACTACCCCACATCTGCAAGTCTACTCTGTTTTCTCTGAAAACTACCATCAAAAGTTTTGAATCTCTACTCAATAAACAAATCAATCCTCACCCAATCTTTCTCAGAGTTTGGGTGGATTGAAGAAGAAATACTGCGGAGGCCATAAACAAGAGTACTGGATATTACTAATTTCTTAAACATAACCTTACAAAAATGGAAGACGGATAGACAGAGTTTGGATTTGATGTAAACGTAGCCTGCATAGTACAATGAAACATCACATATGAAAGGGAGATTTTTAGGGCTTTGTGTCAGTTGGGGGCCTGAGGCTGTTAATTTCACCAATCTCGTGGCAATTAGAAGATGATCAAGATCGTATTGATTTGTCGATTCTGTATCTGGCGGCCGAAACAGATCTATCATTGGCCCCGGCGGACGGCGGAGACTAAGCCTCATCTTTCTTTATGTATTTGTATGTATTGATTAGCAGCCATTGCCGATGATCATTTAGAACTATACTGATATCCGATTGTTTGTCCGATCGATGTTCAAACGATATTTAGTCCAAGTCGCTACCAGCACTGATCAGTCTCCCAATTCCGGCCAGCATATCCAGAAAAGCCAGTGGAAATCGCGGCAGAATTTAACGAACGGGAGCGCCTTAGAATTTTCCGGTCATAATCAGCGCGTTTTTCAGGATCCGATAAGGTGGAGTAAGCATCACGAATCTTCATGAATTCGTGCGCAGAATGATACTTTCGGTCAGTATCCGCCACGTCCGGATGGAGAATCCTCGCGAGCCGACGATACGCCGCCTTGATCTCCTGGCACGATGCTCCAGTGGGGATTCCGAGAACTTCGTACATGGACGAGCACGGCGTTGATCCGCGAAGGCTCAGATATAACGACCCATACTCCTCCGATGAAGCGTAAGCGGTGGAGGCAGAAGCGGCGAAGGCTTGAGGTGGCCGGAAACTGACCCGCGGCGACTGCGGCGGAGAGTCTGGGCCGAAGATAGTCGGAGAAGCGAGAATCGCGGAAGACGGAGAAGTAAGCATGACGCCAGGCTCCGAAGTTTGATTTGGTGTGAACAAAGGTGGGGGGCATTTGGATATGTATATATAGAGAGAGAAGGAGAAAAAGGAAGACGTTCTAACCAAGGTTAAGGTTGTCTCTGCCCCGGTTAAAGATAAATGCTTATCTTTTGCTGCTCCGACCTTTATTTTTGCTCGATAAATAAATTATTTAAAATATTAAATTACAGAATTATTAGAAGGAATAATTTACTTATTTAACAATTTTATATTAATATTAAATCAATAAATAAATATTAGGAGATTGTATCATTTAATGATAAATTTTCAAATATCTTAATTAATAAATTGATAATTTTAAACCATTATTTGACATGTTTTTATTTTATTTATCACAAAATAAATTATGAACAATATTATGATTTTTCAATGAAATTGACCAAGTTCATTGTACATTATTCTAATATTTCTATATAAATTAATTAATTTAAACGTTTAAGATTTGAAAAATGTACACCCCATTTTTACTTAAAATAATAAAGTCATTTATAAGGAGTTCCATTTATAAAGGAGAACATATAACTAGAATATATATATATATATATATAAATAAATATTTTTTATTAAATTAAAATTTGACTTTTATACTTCTTATCTAGTTGTCATAAATAAAGTACAAAATATTGAGCCACTGCAACTTTTATGCAGTTTGACGATACACCTACCTGTGGAAATTCAACCATGAGATTAACTTCAAATGAGAATCGAAAGAATTAACTCAAACATTAGATTTCCTTTATTTTCTATTTAAAATATAGGGAAAATGACAAATCAACCATCGTGGTTTGTGATCAATGACAAGTCAACCACTGTGGTATGTTTTCTAACAAATTAACCACCAACGTATGTGAAAATGACAAATGCACCATCGCTGTCCGTTAAAAAAAGCTGATGGCCCCACCATGTATGCCTGGACGCTGCGGCGTCCAGGCCAAAATGATTTTGAAATAAAAAATATATATATATATATACTTAAACCAATTTCGCCCAAATTTCAAGCCCTAATCTGCAACTCTCGACAGACTTGCGACGAGGAGTGCGACGACGAGTGCGACGAGGAGAGGAGCTGCGTGCGACTAGGAGAGGAGCTGCGTGCGACGAAGAGAGGAGAGGAGCTACGTCCGACGACGATTTGAGGTAGATTTGTGTGTATTTGTTGATGATTTTCTCATAGTTGTCTGTGATAATGGAAATGGACTGTTGATTTGAGGTAGATTTGCTGCGTTTCTTCGAAGTCTCTATGAGGGTCTTCGGCGCCGGTCACACATTTCCGCGGCGTCCAGGCAATTTTGGCCTGGACGCCTTTTGGCCTGCACGCCGTGGCGTCCAGGCACTTTTGGCCTGGACGCCAAAAAAAAAAAAAAAGAAAAAGAAAATATATACCTAAACCTAAACCTAAACCTAAATATATACCATGCAAGAAATATTCAAGTTAAACTTTTGTTTAAATTTGTAAATCGATAGTTATAGCTTGAAATTATTTTGGAGATAAGTATTGGGGTAATAATCTGTTATCGGAAATGAAATTGGAATTTTGTTTTTGTTTCATTACATTTTTTATTATCCAAGCGACGCAATGAGGAAATACTGTTATGCTAACTTAGACATGTTGTGTGAGTTATTATATTGCAGGTTGGTGAATTACTCTGAACTATCAGAATGCAATCCCGGACTAAGAAACTGACCTCGAAGCGTGGGAAGGCAACGATGGAGGCAGTTGAACCCGTTCAAACTGCGGCGTTCGAAGCCGATGTAGTGGCGGCGGTGGAAGAAACCGCTGAGCCTGAAGAAGGAGAAGCCGGATGCTCCAGCGACCCGTTCCAACCCGTTCAAGTGGGTTCAAGGTCGAAACTATATTGGAACCGGAATTGCAAAGCACGGTACATAGAAGATATACAACGCCGTACAATTATTGTGTCCAAGATAGTAGATTTGGACTCATTCGCAGGGATGGGAATTGATCGTATGCTTGAGGCTGCTGGGTTAGCCGGGTTGTGCCGGATGAGGGGCATTTATTGCGAGCGAGTTATACGATTGTTTTATGCAAATTTGAGAATTTCCACCCAACCATTAGAGGTGCATACATATATTTTTGGACATGAGGTTAGGTTCACGGCCAATGATGTCAACATTATGCTTGGATGTGTGTTGGAGGAGCCAAGCGATGAATATTATCATATGGCTCGGGCGCCACCATTCGTCAAACAAGGACGTGGGTTAGAGCTGATTAGATTGTTGCATCAGGATCCCGAGGTTGCCGAGTACAGCAAGCCAAAGGGCAAGGAGTTGAATGCCTTAGCCCGATTGATCCACCTGATAATGACGTACACAATTTTGCCTCGGAATGGGCATCGAGACCTTGTTACCAGCATGGATCTCTATATGCTAGAGAAGGTGTTCACGGGACAAAAGGTGGACATCGGATATATCATCGTGAGCCACATGCAAGAGGTGCTCAACAACTCGGCGAAGTCACTGCCGTACAACTGGCTCATCCAGAGTATCGTTGAGCAGTTAGGGGTCCCCATCCCGGAGACGGAACCTAGAATTGAAGAGTCGGTCAATGACATTTACAACAATTCATTAGTGGACCGAATGGGGATCACCCAAACTGGAGGGGAATGGATGCGCAAGTCAAAGAAGGAAGCAACACATCCACCCCGGTCAGAGCCTAGGCATTCAGTCCCGTTTCATGAACAACCTCCTCCTCCTCAGGCATCTCATTTTAGTTCGATGCCTGATGAGACGTTCGCTTGGATGAGCAGGATGGAGGAGCTCCATCATATGTCCATGACCCAAATGCACAAAATGCAAGAGCAGCTGCAAATGCAACAAGTCCAAATACAAGAAGCGGCCAAGCTCGCAGAACATAGGTGGGCCATAGCACAACAATGGCATATGCAATCTGCCGAGTGGCATCGTGAAATGGTGGCAGCCCTGAACCCAGGTGAGAGGCGATCACCCCATTTAGCATCCGCGTCATCCTCCTCTGACGCACCTGATACGACATTCCGATTGTAAGTTCATTCCGTTGAACGCTAATTCCACTTTTTTACTTTATTTTGTTTCATGTAATGACATGTTTTTAATTGGCAGCAACCCTGTTGGAAGCAGCCAGCATATTCCCCCAGCCGTGCCTCTCGAGCCGCCGCCCCTTAAAACTGTGCGGGTGGTATGTCTTTCATTTCGGTATATATGTGTGTTCATTAATGTTTACGCTCACCCTTTTTTGACATTTTGGTTGCAGGCTCATGATTTGATGAGTAAGTTCAAGGATTATTGTCAGGGTAATCTTCGAAGGAACATAGAGACATGCGCACTTCTTGGGGGAAAGCTGACCGACAATGAGTACGTCGTCAGCGAGATCATCTTCCCGGATCAAAAGGGCACGGCAGATACTGTGAGAGGCCTTCGTTGTGTGCTAGTTTATAAGCTTTTATCTAAGTACTCATCCAAACTTATATGCAGTGCTATGCGGTGGACGGCGCAGACGAACATGTTTTCAGACATCAACATGAACACGGTCTGCTCACCGTAGGATGGATTCACGTAAGTATTCAGCTCGCGTCTCCAGTTTGTTGTTAATGTTTATTGATATCATATAATGCGTTGTTTACATTGCAGACACACCCGAAACATGAATGTTTTATGTCGTCCGTTGACCTGCACCAGCAATACGCTTACCAGAAATTACTGCCGGAATCAATATCCATTATCGTAGCTCCCACCGACAAACAGCGGTAAGAAGTTTCCCTTGTGTACATTCTTAATATTGCTTTCCACGTAATTGACCTCCAATTGTTCCCTTTGCATTACAGGCCGTTCAGCGTCTTCCGGTGTACCCCTGCGGGGATGGAGGTGATAGGAAAATGCAAAATTAAGGAACAATTCCACCTGCACGAACTTCCAACCTTTGAGTATGAGGGTCCGTTGTTCGCCCGAGCAGATAGAGTATTTCTTGACCCGCACTTGTCGTTTCTGATCACGGATTTGCGCCCGAAACCGACCAGGAAGAAGAAGGCGTAGTGTAGTTCAATGATATGTTGTTTGGATGTTATGTATAGTTTACATTTAGCGGATGATTTGGATGATACTGGAACTGTTTGGGATTCTTTTTTGTGCAGGATGTACGAGAGTAGTTTTGGGGGAGTAAAGAAACAAGACACATTATGTCAAAATTTTTAAAAAATTATGAAGTCAGGTCAATTGATTAGTTGTAACACCCCTGGAATTGAAAAAAAAACATTAACTTACTAACACAAAGCTTTGAATTTGCAAAACTTCTTTTTATATCAGAAAAACACAACTTTACATCAGTGCCATTTCACTGTCATCTACATTTGTCGAAAGAAAAAACAATTGTATCATGGCAGGTTAAGGTCCACATTTGTGTACGTTTGTGTGGGAGGACCTTCCGCATCAGACTCCTGCAGATCACATTGAAAAGGAAATGAGCATATGTCAAATAACAATTGAAAGCATAACGTGATAATGCACGGACCTGCGTCTCATGGACTCTATCAGGAACTGTCTCAGACACTCGAGAAGGAATTGTCTCAGGGACTAGGGAAGTAATTGTCACGGGAGCTGTCTCGGGGACTCTGAACCCCATAAAGGTGTCCTCCGACCTTCCTCTGCCGCCTCTGCCTCTCCCTCTGTTGCCTCTGCCAGCCCCTGCACTAGACTGGCCTCCACCTTCGCACGTGCGGGCATTGTGCCCCACACTACCACACCGCCCACAAGTGACGTTCAAATGTCTTCTGCTTAGCACTGTCCGGCTGGGGGCCTCGTCCACATCCTGTATTCTACGGATGCGAGGCCTTCCTGGAAGCCTTTTAAAAGGCGGTGGGATAATTGGATCAAGATTCGTCACAGGAAGCCACTCGATTGGTCCATTAAGGGGGTGGAGAAAGTGGGAGTACATCACCATGTATGTTTCCCGGTGATAGCACCAATGCACAAAATCCTCAGGAGATCTCCTCATGAAGTGAATGCACGGGATTGCATGCACACACGGGATGCCGGTCAACTCCCACCGGTAACATGTACAAGTACACCTTTCCAAATCAACAGAGTACATGTCGGTACCGTTGCTGACCTCAAACTGGGCAGCTCCTGCAAACTGAGGGCTCCAATTTCTACTGGCATGTTGTACTTTGGCGAGGCGGTTGCTGATCATTGGACACAACCGTTCGGTCGACTGAGCCATCTTTTCATATTTTTTTACGATCCTACCCATGATGCCCTTTCGAATGATCTCGAACATACTTAGAATAGGTTTGTCCCGGGCGGGTAGGATGCAGGCATTGAAGGACTCGCTGAGGTTGTTGAGGCTTATGTCGCACTTTGGGATCGAAGAGAAGGCATGTTTGGCCCAGCATGTCGCCTCTATTCCACGTAAATAGTCATGGGCCGCCAGGTCAAGGACACGTAACTTGGCCATCTCTTTCTCAAATTGTCTCACTGTTGTGGCTCTTGATGCAGCCCACATTGCATCTTTCAACAACTTGCCTTTAAATTGTTTTTGAAAATTGGCATACAGGTGTCGGATGCAAAACCGCTGGTCTGCTTGCCATGCCACATCTCTCACAGCTGGCACTAGTCCCTGCAAAGATGCATAATATGAGATAGACATTGGTAATATATGACAAACATAAACACATAATGCAAAAGCAGTGAATAACACCTTACCTTTTGTCGATCAGAAATAATCGTCCACCCATTGCCAGATGGGGTGTTTAGATCGTCCAGCAACAATTCTAGAAACCACCTCCATGAAGCCCTATTTTCTGCTTCAACGACTGCTACAGCAATCGGGTACATACCATCGTTCCCGTCGATGGTGACAGCAGTAAGCAGTTGCCCCGAAGTCGCTCCCTTCAAGTGGCAGCCATCTAAACAAATAACAGGTCTACCACCATTCAGCACTGCCCTTTTGCATGCATCCAAGCACATGTACATCCTTTTAAATACACTCATATCGAGGTCAACACGCAGTGAACTTCCAGGATTCGACCTCCGAATCTCCTCAGCATAGGACCATATGAGCTTGTATTGCTCATTGGCATCCCCTTCGTTAATTTTCTTAGCCGCATTTCTTGCCCTTCTAGCAAGGCTGGATGTAATGTTGACGTTGAAGTCCTTCCTGACAGTCTCAATTATGGAAGATATGGCCCAGTTGGCCTGACTTTTAAATCTGTCCAAGTAATGCGTTGCCACCCATTTGGCTGTGGCATGACGGCTTTCCATTTGTCTGGAGCATGTGTGAACGTCGTTGTACATCTTTATTTGAAACGTCATTTCATTTTTTATTTGTGAGGCGTGCAGCCGCCACATGCACCCTTCTTGACAAGCAGCTCTCAATCGATGCGCATCACTGTGGGTGAATTTTATCCCGTACCCATTATTCATTGCATAATCAACAATTTCTTCTCTAATTTTATTCAAGGAACTATATTTTTTGCCTAGCCCCATACCAACAAATGTGCACTCTGCTTCTGGTTGGCGTCTCAGTCTACTCTCTGCCATGTCCATCTCTTCATCACTAGTGGATTAGCATGCTGATCGGAGTTCCTCATTGTCCTCTTCGTTTAAATTTGCTGAGACAGAATGCAAAATAATACCAACTTCGTTTCCAAAGCCACGTACCTCCTCATTGGCCAATAATGTCTCTAAAGGGCCCACTTGAGCTTCACGGTTAATACCACCTTCTGTAACACTCCAAGATGCCATTTTTTCCAACAAATTCTTCAACTTTTCCAAAATCCCTTTCTCTACTCGCTTCAACGTAGCTCAAACTTCTCTAGGGTTAGCTAATAAAGGGAAAACGATAGAATACATGCGAATATCGCAGACCACTCGGATTATGTATTCTGCTGAATTAACATTATGTATTCTGCTGACTTAACAGAGGGACGCAAATGGCCTGGAGGCAAATTGCCTGGACGTCGCGGCGTCCAGGCCAGAAATTGCCTGGACGCCGCGGCGTGCAGGCCAAAATTGCCTGGACGCTGGGGCCATTAGCTTTTTTTAACGGACAGCGATGGTGCATTTGTCATTTTCACATACGTTGGTGGTTAACTTGTTAGAAAACATACCACAGTGGTTGACTTGTCATTGATCGCAAACCACGATGGTTGATTTGTCATTTTCCCTAAAATATATTATAATTGCCAATGAATTTCCAATAACTATTACTAAATATTCTATTTTGGTGCTTCCACATGGTTCATCCTCATGGGTCTTAATTTCCTTTTTACAAGCCACTATAATACACTTTAAACAGAGATTAACATTGTGCTGTCAAATTACGTAAAGTAAAGTGTATAATTTTTCTAATCAAATAATAAAGAGATAAATGTTTATCTAGCGAGAGACTCGTGTATGAAGACTTTCCTTAATAAATCCACAAAATCTCAACATAAGATCTATTTGATAACCACTAAATTATCAACTTTACTCATTTCATTGTTTTTTCTAGTTACATCTTATCTTACAAGTAGAGATAACAAACAAGCTGGCCAAGTCGAGTTTGAAAAAGTTTGGCTCGCTGAGCCTATAGAATGAGCCGAGTTTAACGAGCCAGTTCAAAAAAACATTTGAACTCCAGCAGGCTTGCGAGCCACGAGTTAAGCGAGCCAACCTGGCTAAATGAGCCTAACAAGCCTTAACGAGTCGAGCTTAATGAGCCGAGCAAATAATACAATCTGAAACCGAATCGACTGTATTTAGTTTGAAAAAAATAGAACTGAACCAAAAATTATTAAAGGGAGAAACCGAACCGGAACCAAAAATGGACATCCCTCAACTTACAATGGACGTCCATCGTCCCTTAACTTAAAACGGATGTCCCCCATATTAAAACGGAAGTCCCTCATATCAAAATGGACGTCCCTCAGATTACACTTATAGGCTTACAACTTATTACGTTGAATTCTATTTCTTCACGCAACATTCTGTAATTTTAAAAGCAACTCATACCTCCACCTCATGACTTACAATTTCTTTCAAGTTTCACTTTATTTCAAAATTTTTAACATAATAGCATCTAACATCTATTTATTTATAGATGTTCTCCCCAATACAATGCATTATGCATTCATCCATAATCATTATTTCGATGATTTTGATAAAACAACAACGACAATTAGGTCCAGAATACCTAACCAGAATGTCATGATAAACAAGTGTGCAATAACTATAACTCAATTCAAAATCTCAAATGCACAATTCAAAAATAAATATACAATAATAAGTAACTGTATAATAACTCAAAATTCAAATGAACGTACATACAATTATACTTTTAGAAACGGAGATCGGATACATTGAACGTCAACTCGTGGTTGATTTCAACATGAGAGAAATGCTCAAAAAGGTCATCCAGAGTGACTTTATAATCATTGTGAAGATGAAATCCTTTCTATTCACAACTGCTAATCACCGACTCCCCTATAGGGTACGAGATTTGGAATATTCCCTGTGGGATGAAATTGGCTAATTGGGAGGGAAAATTATTAATTAACTTCCTTTAAAGCACAATGAATATAGCGCAAGGTTAGAATGTACAATATTTTATCTGTAGGGGCCATGACAATTGCAATTGACTCAGATAACATCATTTGGTAGACGTAATGGGTGTGCAGGTCAACAAATGATATGAAACATTTTTTCTTTGGGTGAGTTTGACAATTAAAATTAAAACCATATATTATAAGCAATTCAACAAGAGGAAACAATTTTGCATGAAGGAATAAAAGTATCTTACATGGATCAAACCAAGACTCATAAGTGAGTTCCTCAATTGTACTTCAAGATACTCCTCTTCATTCAAAGTGTCGCACTACATATAAAGAACGCATTTAAGAGATTTATTTTTTCATAACAGCGTCTTAAACATTGATTACATATTCTTAAGAAGTTATCCTCACTGTGTTTGATATTCCCTTTTGTTTTGGAATGATGAGGGTTGTTATTGTGAGAATATCGTCATTTTGAAAAAAGACAACACGATGCATGATTACATGATATCCTAAGCATACAATCAAAAGTAAAACTGAGAATAACTTTGAAATAATACAGTTTCTTACCCTAGTGCTAGCAAGAATGCCATATGTCTCCATGTTCTTTTTGGTATTTGCATGTGCCAAACTCAAGAACTCCTCCATCAAGTTCACAGGCTACAATAAATAATCAGTTTAAGCACGACCCTCAGACTACTAAGTGTAAATTGGACACATTGTACAAAACCAAATTGAAGACATACCACGTGCAATTTCAGCAGTGAAGTAGGCTTTGGAACTACTTTCTTCAATAGAGGACCTTTTGCCAATATCTTCTAGACTTTGGCAAGGGTTGGAAAAAGGGATGGTTTCCTGATGACAAGAGACATGCACGGTTGTAACACATTGTTATATCTAATTCAGAGAGCCTAAACCAACAACTAACTAATGCATACATTGCATCGATGGAAAGAGGAAAATGCATATGAACTAAAAGACTTACTGGAATTCGTTCGGTTTGACGACGGAAGATGGAGAGGCTGATGGACTCGGAGGGGCTGATTGTTAGGGTCGGCACTTTCAAGGCCATCAAGTTGTTGGCGGGGATGTTGATGGAGGAGCTACTGGCTGGGCTGCTGACGAGGCTGCTGAAGGAGTTGATGGAGGAGCTACTGGTTGGGTTGCAAGAGGGACTGATGGCGGATCCATAAGCCTCATCAGGTCATCTTTTATTTGTAGTAGAGAGACTTGAATATTCTCAATTTGCCTTTCTTATCTATCCAACTTGCATACAAGCTAGTTTCACTTCTCTTCAATGATCACTACATTGAGTGAGGACTTAGGAAGGGATAAATAGTATCTTCCTTCACCTCCACGTGATCTAATGGCAATGCAAACAATGTCTAAGGAATTAGTGCAGTCGATGTCGAAGAAGTCTGGGCACCTAACTTCGATGAAGGCTGTGCAGTCGACATGGGTGGAGGTTTTGCAGCTGACGTGGATGGAATGTTAGTGCCCTTCAATACCCACTCCTCTCCTACTTTGTTCATCCCTATCCGAGCCAATGTCACTTGATTGTAGACATTAAGTGTTTTTTCATTGATTCATGACACATTGGGAGGGAGTTCGAGCCCGTTATTGTGAACAATCTTCTGAATGAGCCAGTTGTAAGGGAGGTTCTTCCTTGGACTCTTCAGAATTGCCTTCATCAGATTAATAATAATGTATCTGACATTGAAAGTCTACCCATAGCTTCTCTATCACATAGAGATCCATGCAGTTGACATGGTCTCTTTGTCCATCACGAGGCAGAACTGTGTGGGTGAATATGTGATGGATGACTATGGCTTTTGCCTTTAGGTCCTTGGATTTAAGCCTGTAGAAAATTTCAACGTCGGGATTGCGATGCAACTTTTTCAACAACGCTAGACCTTCTCCTTGTTTTATAAAGTTTAGGTCCATGGATTCGTTAAAATACTCCTCTGTCAGCTCCTCCTGTAGGGCATCCAATTAGCTCATTCAACTCCTTTAGAGTTAATTTAATCTCCCGCTCTGCTGCCCACAACATCCAGATTTGTATAAAATAATTTCACCATCCGCTCACAATAATACCTCCATCATGTATAACTCATCCAATCCAATGCGTTCAAACATTTGTTCAAATCCAAAATCGGTGAATGAATTGAATTCTACCCTCCTAGATATAATAATCGAATGACGACTGATGCCAGTGTCGTACCTTTTCTTGGCTGACGTCGTCCTGAACATGAGTGACTAATAGTTATCCTCTGTCGATAGGCGAGGACAAGATTAACGGGTCAAAGGACTCTAATGTGAACTTGCTTGACCGTCGAACTCAGAGGGAGGCAGAGGCGGAGCCACTTTATGCTTCGTGTTGAGTTTTCTAGCCTTTGATGTCATTTCCTTGTTCAAGAAATTTGAAGAGAGAAGTTGAAAGTTTGAGGAAGACAATAAGTTGAAAGTTCGCTTGTAAATCGTACAAGGAAAATTCAAAAGTGTTTGCCCTAGCAACAAACGTCCTTCAACAGTTTATATAGAAGATGGAGTTGAGGGACGTCTATTGTGGGTTGAGGGATGTCTATTTTAATATAGGACGTCCGTTATAAGCTAATGGACTTCTCGTTTTCATCCGTTGTAAGCTGATGGACGTCCATTTTAAGTTGAGGGACATCCGTTATACGATGAATGACATCCATCTTATATGATGGACATTCATTTTAAGCTGAGGGACGTCTGTTATACGATGAAGGACGTCCGTTTTAAGATGATGGACGTCCCTCATCGAGAATATGCTCTAAAAGACAGACTAAAACCCTCTCGGCTAGTCGGCTCTCATCAATAATAATCACATTTGCAAGTAATTCATACTTCATAGGCCAATTTCAAGGGTATTTTCAATAAGTACATTCATCATCAAAATATACATAATTAGTTTCCTAAACCAACAATGTATTTAACAAAAAAATATCTGAGACCATGTATCACACAAATATCATTATAAATATTTAACAATTGTATCACTACAAATTAGATACATCCCATATAATATCCTAAATTTTCGTTGAGCTAAGTATAATGTTTATGTGATGATTTTGGAGTGATAGGAGATGAATTAGACTATTTGAAGATATTGGTCAAGAGAAACGTATTAAGGAATAAATTTATAGATAGTGGACAATCCAAGTGTTGGCCAAAGAGAAAATATATTTGAACGTAATTGGATGTATTTGGATATTTTAAGGATATTGTAAGAATTGGAAGTTTGGATATAATTGGGTATAGAAATGTAGAGGTAGATGATAATAATTAGAGTTAAGAGAAGTAATATTAGAAGTAGTTATAATAAGGTTATATTAATATAATTATATATAAGATAATACATATAGGCATGATTTATTTCACGTTACGACAAAATACTCTCTAAAGAGGGAATTACACTACGGGCGATCACGTTGGTCCCATGGCTCATCACTGATCGACCCGCGTGATCAACCGCCAATTGAGAATGTGAATTGTGTGTGAACGTTTGGCTGATGGTCGGCCGGTCGTCCTTCATTAAAATCGATCAACCGCAAATCCTGAACGTCGTCTGAAGATATTAAACTGTTGCTGGAAGCTTCTGTCTGCGTTATGCGAGTATGAAGACGAAAAGAATCAATGTTAAACCGTTTGGATACTTAAGAGACACCATCATTTGGCCTTCCATCTTCACGTAGTTAATGATGAAACGTTATTATAAGGCCTATAAGTTGGAATGCTGAAACGAGAGTTTGGAAAGGAAGAAAATGAAAGGGGTTACTCTGCCGATTTGTTGAGAAAAGTCTTGCTTCTAGATGAGTGTGTAAGCAAGGAGGTTTTGTGAAAGAAAGTATGCTGGAGTTTGGATAAAGTCTTGCTTCAGTGTTTCTTTGTTAGAAACTGTGAGTGGTTGTTGGAAGTAACCAGGGTTGGGAGTCGACTGTGTGGAGAGGGTTGTTTTAGTGTTCTCTACTCTCAAGTTTAAGGTAACTGACCTTCCTCCTATTACTCTTTTGATGATTTTGTTGGTTAAATATTATTTGCAACACTCTGATACTTGGATAAACGATGATAGAAACATAAAAAAGGTGATAAGTAATAGCCATGTTTATTGAGAATATTATGAAAATATTAGTGGTAATATTAGATGAGTTTCTGAATAATCATCGTGAGGATTTTACTGTTGAGATTATTGGATTAAATGGTTATTGAGTTAGAGTGGTGATTGTTGGAAATAATTTATGGAATATTGGTTAGAGATATGTTAAAGTAGTTATTAGAAATATTAGTTAAGTTTATATGTGAAAGTAATGAGTTTTATTATATAGGATTTTGAAGAAGGTAATTATTGGATAAAGTGATGGTTGGAAAATAAGGTTCTTTAATATTATGGACATATTAGGAGGCATGTTAGTTGAAGCTAGAAGATTTTATTATTGGAAATTAATAGTTATATGTGTTAATAATAGATAGGTTTTGTGAAGGAAACTTAAAGTGTTAAACCATTACAGTTAAGGATTTCAGGTACGTGCTACTGCATGTGCTTCGTTCGAAAGGACCTACATCTCAGGAAATTAGAGTTTTGTTTGATGTTTGTTTACTAAATACATAAGTTATGTTATTGTATGAAAACGTATGATTGCATGTTTATTTCAGTTCCTTAGATAGGACGGATCACGTTTTAAGGATACGATTAAGGAACACATTAGATATGATTGTATGTGCACTATAATGTTAAGACTCGAAATCCTAATAAACGTAAATAGTTGTTTCGTGGGCCGGTTAGTTACGCCTGACACATAAATCAAAGATAACAACTGTGGTCCGGTTTGTTACGCCCGACACATAAACAGTAAAAGACTGAAAGAGTATGAGACAACAAAACGAAAATAGTAAGATACGTAATTAAGTTGTTTTTGTTGACTGGTTAGTCACGCTCGGCACAGAAACCAAAGAAAACAACTGTGGTCCAGTTTGTTACGCCCGGCATAGATATTTATGTGGTTTGGTTTCTTACGCCCGACACATAAACAGTAAAAGATAGAAACAGTAAACGAATGTTTGTATGGTCTGGTTTGATACACCTGACATATAAGCAAATGAAATAACGATGAAAGACATGAACAATTAAAGAGAAACGAAACAGAAAACATTATGCTATGTTATAGAAATTGTATGTGAAATTTATGTTTTACGTTTATATCACGTACTGAGCGTTAGACTCATAGTTAGGTCCCGTTGGTATAGGTAAGGAGCCATGAAATAATATGTTTTAAAGGCTCACAAAGATGAAATAAATGTTTTAAAGGCTTTTTAAGAGTTTTATGACTTCAATAAATGTTTTAAGTTAATGTGTTCAATTAAATGTTTATTTAAACAATGAGTTTATAGTATTAAATTGTAAAAGACTACCACTGTATGTTTTATAAGATTAAAACTTCCGCTGTTTATTACTCTGGTGTTTTATTACGCAATGGTTTTAAAGAAAATAAAAATTTTATATGGAAAAAGGTTACGGGATGTTACATCCCAATTAGATTGGCACGCCTCTAATTGTCAATCATGTGCAATCTTTGATGCAAATGATTGCTTCCTCGAGATCATGTGCAAGTCGCCCTCTTCATTCATCGTACACACATCTATCTGCACTAAAAACAGACTTCGATGCTACTGTAGAAACCAGAGATGTTAGTAGATCACGTGCCATTATAGAAAAAATAGGATAAGTAGCATAATATTTTATCCACCAATCTAAAAATTAAAATTCTCTTCTCGTGAAATTGATTATGAGTTTAAAAATAAATATCAAGTTCATTACGAAAACTAGTAGTAGAATAATTTTTTCTATCTAATTCACTCCATATATCATGAATGTTAAATTGTGGAATACCAATACTACTACCACTACTACTACTAGGATAATTCTCCATGTGTGGAGGAGGACGTGAAGTTGAACGACTAACATTAGAATATTTTATTTTATAAGAAGAAAATAAACTAATAATTCTATTTGTTATTTGATCACTAGTAATTAAAGGAGTAGTACATAAATTAGTAGACATCCTATTAAGCAAAAAAAATGTTAGATGACATAATACCCTTATTAAGGATATTTCCAAGGAATAATATAATGTATTTATCAATTCAAACAAATATATAATAAACAACCCAATTAATCATAAATCCATAATTATCAAAACAAACAACCTAATGTCAATTAGGCCAACCACCTCATCCTCAGACACCTCATTCACGGATATATCCTTAATTTGTCTGCCAATCACTGTCCACAACATGTACATTTCATATCGTGGACACCTCATTTTTGTGGACACGAACGCTTCCGTAGATACCAACTCATCCGCATTGCCGCCAATAACTGTCTTCCATGTATACATTTTTTTCGTGGACATCTCACTTCTGATGACACGAATGCTTCCGCAGACACAAATTTCCTTCGTAGAAATCTCATTCCCAGAGACACTAATGCTTCTGCAGATGCTAATGCTTCCGTAGATACCAATTCTTCTGCATTGTCTATCCATCCTTGCCCGACACGTATACATTTCCTTTTGTGAACACGAATGCTTCCACAAATCCATTCCAATCCACAGGCACTCTTCCGCCGACAATTTACACATAATTTTTTCCTTCTTCATTCTCCACCCAGCTTTCTAATTCCTTAATTTACTTCATGAATCTTATATTTTTATTAAAAATATAATCTTTCGTTCCAGCTTTCCTCATCCCGTAACTTACTTAACAAATACCAAATTTTTATATAATCCTTTCGCAGACACTCTTAACTTATTCTTTTCAATTTCTTTTTTCGCACCCAGCATTCATAATTTGGTAAATTACCTAATAAAATGAATCATACATTTTATTAAAACATTATTTTCACTATACAGTATGGAAATTTCTTATTGTGATGTTATTCATTTCATTTATATTCCAAAAGACCACTTCACATATGAAATTGTTCATGAAAATGTTCGATGATATTCTTTTGTGTATATGATGAGTTATATGAGTATTGCGATCATGAAATGAATTAAAAAGATAGATGAAAATGAAATGTATGGACTTATAAACTTGCGTAACATAATCATGCATCATGTAAAATATTTTTGTTGGAAAAATGAAAATAGTTTGGTGCATATTTTAGTGCATTGAATGGAATAACCTAGAAGTTTAAGTATGTTATTAGTCATGTTTATAATGTATATACCTTGTTGATTGAAGGATACTAGTGTAACGACTGCAAATTTGGAATAATAGAATATGTTTTTCTTCATTGTATACGATTGGTGATTTATTGGAAGTTTTTAATATATTAGTGAAAGTATGCATGAGATAATGAAATTGTGTTGTGACTTGGGTGTCCAAAATTTTAAAAGAGGGATAGTGGTTTAATGTTAAAGGATATCCAAGGAAAAAAGGGTGGTGAATGAGATGTTGACCAGGGAAGGGTGAAGAAATGGAATGAAAGATAGACATTGGATAAAGGGGATTAGACGAGAGAGGCCGTTGGATGAAAGAAATCAGATTAAAGATGAACCATTAGATGAGGATGACCGAATGAAAAGATAACAGTTAGATTTGGGCATCATATGTCCTTTAAGTTCTTAGGGATATCTGTCACTAGGATGAACGATTAGGATAAAAGGAGAAAAATCTGCAGCAGAAAGGAACGTGTCCACAAAAAGGAATGCATCCACAGAAAGGATTGGGCCTGCAGAATGGACGACATTGTTTTGTGAAAGGAACACATCTACAATGGTAAGGAATGTATTATGCAATAGATAAGTAAGGGAATAAAATGTTGTCTTAAGTTGAAGTATCCGCCGAGGAGAAATCCGCAGAATGGAATGGATCCACAACCGATAAGTTAGAAGGATAAAACAACATAAATGTCATCGTTTTACGGTATGCAACCATTGTAGTTTGATAACACTGTTGTGTACATCAATGCTAGAAAAACCAGAAGAACGCAGAAGTCACCTTGAAGAACTCTAGAAGACTAAGAAGATTTTCCTTTTCGTTTTTTGCGTAGACTCTCCTCTTATATGCTCTATAACCCACAGAGAAAGTCGAGGAGGCACAACTAATCGATTTCCAGATGCCCCCTCGAATTTCCAGACATCGGTTATCCATTTTTTGGGCAACTGTCTGTGTTCCGGTTGATCACCTCCTTCTTATGATCGACCACAAATCACCAGAACTAAAAATCTCCACGGCTATGATCAACAGCAAATCCACCTTTTTAGAATTACTTGTCGATCATCGCCTTAGTAAACGATTGACCGCCGCCAAATTCGACACAATCTGTATTATTTTTCCTTTGGAACCGGTCGATCACCATCCTTCAGTTGATCGACTGCTTCCAATTTTGCTGCTTATTGTAATATTTCATCCATGAAGGAGATGGACCATCTTACTTTAGAGATCGACCACCACTTCAAGCTTACCTTTTTATTCTTTATTTAAATGATAATTCTCCTATTTACTCTTCTAATATGTTACACTTACACTTCAAGGCTAACACCAAATCCAATATATACCTCTAGTCATTAACAATATCATTATTCTTAATGATATAAACCACTCGAAGTTATAATTTCACTATTGCCAAACACCACATTACACCCAATTGAGTTTTTATAGATAGGTGAATTTTTTGGGTATTACATTAAGAGAAAGGAATGTTGTCGTTCTGATGGAGTATTCTCTAAAAGGAGATTTCGTGAAAAGGAAAGCATCCGCGGTGAATAAACAAAGAGAAGAACGACGTCATATTAAAAGAAGGAATATTCGTTGCGGATAAGAACACATCCATGGGGGATAAGTAGAATGCACAAAATGTTGTCATTCACATGGAGTATCCACTAAAAGGAGAATCTGCAGAAAGAAACTTGTCTGCAACAGATAAGTAGAATGCATGAAACGTCGTCATTCAGATGGAGTATTTGCTAAAAAGGAGATTTCGCAAAAAGGAATGCATCTGCGGCGGATAAGTAGATCGCATGAACATTGTCATTTAAATATAAGGATCTATAGAGAATAGTGAGAATTACCAGAGCGTAGGCGTCCACGAACCAAAGAAACATTGTCGTTTGGATTAAGGATCCACAGAGAACAGTGAGTATCGTAGGAGCGTAGGCATTCTTAGAAAGGAAAGGGTACATGAACTAAAGAAAACATTGTCATTTGGATTAAGGATCCGTGGGGAACAATGAGTATCGCGGAGGGTAGTTGTTCGCAGAAAGGAACACATCCGCAAACCAAAGTAAAAATTGTCATTTGGATTAAGGATCCATGAAAAACAGTGATTATCACAAGAGCGTAGGCGTCCGCAGAAAAGAATGCGTCTGTGAACCAAAGGAAACATTATCGTTTGAATTAAGGATCCATGGAGAACAGTGAGTATCGCGAGAGCATAAGCGTCTGCAGAAAGGAATGCATCCACAAACCAAAGGAAACATTGTCGTTTGGATCAAATATCCATGAGGAACAGTGAATATCGAGGGAGTGTAGGCATTTGCAATAGGGAATACATCCGCAAGAATGAAGGACGTTGTTGTTCTAGGACTAGGGGGCGTATGTCCGGGCCTTAGTCTGGGCTATAAAAGGAGAAATTTATGAAGAAGCCTAGCCACTATTTTATTAGAGTTGGCGAAGGTAGTATCCCCATAAGGACCATTAAGGAACCAAGACGATGGAACACAAGACGAAACAAGGGAGTGACTAGGTTTGATTGTTAAACTCGAGGTAAGTAGTGTAATGTGTGCTTGGCCTTTGGGTCTACAACACAAAGTGTTAGGTGAAGTAGCTATAAAGATTTATATATATATATATGTGTGTGTGTGTGTGTGTGTGTGTGTGTATGTGTGTTCTTTGATGACTATTATACTATCAAAGATATGAGGTTAGTATCGACTCTCTCTACTGTTAGAAATACATTGTGATAATGTATATTATGATGATGATATATGATGTTTGAAGATCTGTTAATATGCTGGTTGTTATATCTTGTGATGATGATGTTACTCACTCCTACTATTATTTAAGTTTATGTGATAATGGTTTATGTACAGTAGCTACCATAAAGAAATATATTGATTCCTTGTTGATGCTTGTATTACTAGATGATATTTTCTAAGCTGTTTGTTTGATAATGTGAATTGAGAGCATGTTGGCTGGTTAAAATTTATTGTTAGATGAAGTTTTTCATTTCAGTACAGTGATGTTGATTCAAGGATATGTTTATATGCTATTTATTATATTTCGTGATGATGATATATAGGGATTTAATGATAATGTGGAAGTGATTGTCTTGCATGATTTATAATAATTGTTTCACGATGACTTTCAAGTTAGGAATATGAGAATGTTATGTTGTTTGGTCATTTTATGTTCATGAGCATATACCATACATCACGAAAAATGTTTTCTAAGAAAGAACCAAAAAGAAACTTTTAATGCATATGTTTTATGAAAGGAAGAATGAACGAAAAAAATGAAGAAAATTAAACGAGCTTTGGTGATTCGGTATCCATATAGCTTTGGGGGTTTATCCCCCAATGTAACTTTGGTGGGTGTCCTCTAATGGAGTTTTGGTGGACTTGTTCCCCAATGATTTAGCTTGATGTCGAATCCTAATGGTAAAGGAAGAACGAACAAATGAAATGAAGAAAACGAAAGAAGTTTTGGTGATTCAGCATCCATGTAGCTTTAGGGGTTCATCTCTAAATGTAGCTTTGGTGGGTGTGTCCCCCAATATAACTTTAGTGAACTTTTTCCCTAATGATTTAGTTTGGTGGTAAATCCCAATGGTAACAAAAGTAAGAACGAATGAAACAAATGATAAAATATAAAAGACAAACTGTAAACTTTTCATAGACATCATGTGCATTATTCATATGTTCATGGTCTCATGCATATACTTGTTATATCTTAGACTTATAGATGAATCTTGTGTTATAAGTAAGAAAGTTTATGATGAATTTTATGATGAAGACGTAGGTTTATGAACATGCTCCTAATGAATACTCGATGTTGTTGGGACTTTAGATCTGACAGATGGAGTTTTAAAAAGAGGAATTTTTTTTACAGAATTAGGAAAATTGACAAAGGTTAAATCTATAATTTTATGTAATAATTCCAGTTATGTTTTACGAATGTCTTTAAGAAATGTTTTGAGTTGGCATGAGTATTTATTTTATAAATGGTCTGTTGGTTTTTTTTTTATGATGAAATCTTCTTATGTGTTATTTTAAGGACATTATTTATTGTTTATTATTAAAGACACGTTTTAGTTGATGCAATTTAAAAAAAAATTATAAGAAAATGGAGATTTATGAAAATGGAAGTCACAACTAATATGCTTTATTTTATTTAGTAGTTGCTAAATAATATTATACAATTAAATGTAAATACAGTATGGAATGTGACACACGTTGTACATTATTTTTGGAGATGTATAATTTGAAGATATTTGGGGAAGTGACCAAATTAGTATTAGATTAGTAATTGATTAAAATAGATTAGGTATAAAATAATCAAAAGGACAGGAGAGGCTATTATTGAAACTAAGAAGTTAATTAAGGGATATTTTTATAAAGATTCAAATTATGGGGCCTTATTTACAAATAAACAAAACCTGATTTCTGTTTAGGCAAATATAGACACAGACATAAAAATCTTGCCCTGGCTATTTAGCTGGTCACCACTCCACATTCATACCAACTCGAACATTCAACTTTAGCCGTAGATGGGTCAGTTAAACGATTCCTCTATACACATATTCAAAATTAAGACTCGACGATTCAAAACCCTAGCTATGATTCTTTGTTTTTTATTTTTCCAAAAGAAAGGCATCAAACGTGAGGAAGAAAAAGTGGATCAGCTGGGAACCAGAAGAGCTCTAAATTATCCCAAAACTAGCAAAAACTAAGTTCTGTTGATAAAAACATACCAACCCTGTCGTTACCAACAACTCGGCCCAAAAAATCGAATCGTACGACCTATTTCATTTAATTTTTATTAATTAGTAGCAGAATATTTAAAATAATTAATTAAAAGTCATGGCTCGATAATATGGACTTAACAGATCCAATAATGATATCATATAACATATAATATAAACCAAATAAAATATTCTGCAGAAAGTAAAATAAGGATTACAGATATCCAAATGAAGTATACCCCACAAAATGGTCTTCAAGAATAATTTATTAAAGTGAAAAAATAAAATAAATTCCCACCGAATCTAATCTTGACTCGGTAACGAGAAGTCTGAGTGATAAAATCCTTAAAGGTGTTATTGGGGGTGAGTTGACTAAATTCAATAAAGATTTAATAATTTTAAGTTAAAAGATATGGTGTTTAAACATGCATGAAATTAAAATCACATTTTCTAAATTTATTATAGAAAAATGTGTACAAAAGGGTACGTGATTAAAATCATCTACTAATATGTGGTACGTAATTAAAATAGACAATTATTGTACTAATTAAAAATAACAGTGAAAATAGAGTCACTCATGGACTCCGGGCACACCATGTCACAACCCGGAGGCAGACCTAACAGAATCGTCGGGTCAGACGATCCAATTTTCGGAGAGAACCCAATCACCCAGCCCAAAACTAGGAGTACACGGAAGTCTTAATATGAAATTAAGCTCAAAACCCAAAACATATGGGTTGGGGTCCACATAGTGATCAACAGAAGGCAAGATAGTATAATAAATAACAAAGAAAGTAATGTGCATGAATTAAATCAAAACAAATCTCAAACGTAACCGATACGAAAGGATCAGACCAACGAACCTTCACACATCTATGAGAAGATCGATACACCCACCAGATGGGTACCGACAACGCCCCACGACAACACGTGTAGATCCCATGCACTGATCATTCACCTTTACCTGGGAAAATTAGATTATAAGGGATGAGTGACAAACTCAGTATGAAAATCTATACTAAATGCAATGCATGCTAAAAACTATTTTTCTCATATTTTGAAATTCATCTCTCATATTTCTCATTTATCGTACATGAATTTTAAATCATTTAAAACCTATGTTTGTCATTTATCAAGCCAGCCCATGACCCTCGATGTGACTTTATTAAAACCAACTGTATACATGGACAACTATATCGCAAAATATGCCAACATCATTTTCTGCACGAAATGTCATCATTGAAATGTTGGGAGTAATATGCCCAACAAGCAAATGTAATAGAACAATTTTATAATATATGAATAAATTTATATTGATTAATATTATGTTAACATTTTAGATTATGTTTTATAAAATTCATAGAAAATTCTTTGGTTATTTATGCTGACTTTATATTAACATATATATTATATATATGTGAGATAAAATATAAAGAGTAATAACCAGAATATATTCATGACTTATATTTGAAGTATGAAATCTTCAAATAGTTCACAGTCATAAACATAGTTTATCTCATTAAGAATGCATAGTTATATCCCGACTAAATATGTAATGACATAAGATAAATATGTTTTATATAATATGATTATATAGGATTGGACCAGATAAAAATTATATTGTTATAATAATTTCTGTTAAATATAGAACAATTAATTTTATCATAATGATGGTCATACATGTATGATCTAAATTCGTTGTATTTAATAAACTCCTATTTTATTTTGATTTATTCTTTGATTTACTCGGTAAATTTTTGTATGAGTTACGATTCGTATACCTTGTATATTGAGAGTAAATTAAAATGAATAGCTGAGAATGTTAATATCGATACAATGAAATCCATTTATATAGATTCCCTTATTTGTTAGTTCAAGTATCGAATAATTAGCGCGCAAATTCATAATTGTTATGAATTAATTATTCAATTAAGAACTAATGATAGTCAAGGATAAAGACGCAATATGAGAGGTTAACGGATTATAAACCTAGCTCTATTGCGAATCTAAATGGAGGGTTAATACATATGCAATGACTATATCAATAGACATTACTTTAAATAAATATACTCTATATTTTTGATAGTGCAACTCTAAGTATTTAGTAGAATTACTTTAGAGTTAATACTTATGTTAATTAATAAAAAGAGTTTATATTAATTAACGAAATATTATTGGAGTTTAAAACTATAGGTCTATCGGTCCCTTCGTCACCTTCTATCATTATTCGAATAGTAGAAAAATGAACAAAGAATATTAAATAATTAATTATGAATTAATTATTTAATACACTCAATAATAAGTTTATTATTATTTTTTCATTAGATGAAATAATTGAATTATTGATTATTCAATTAATTAAGACAAAATGACAAAAGTTATCAAAGTTAATATATTTGTTAAATGAAATAATTGAATTATTAATTATTCAATTAATTAACAAATATAAAGTAACTTTTAAAAATAATTTTTAAAATGAATTTTGTCAAATTTGAATTAATGTCAAATTTGATTTAATGTCATGACCTTTTGTTTTCCATAACATTTTTGTTATAAAAGTGTTATAACTTAAACGTGCCAAGTGTTGAGCTATGGTGACAAGACTTTTGATTTCCATAACATTTTTATAAATGTATGAGATCAATTATAACTTTAATGATGAATTTGTAGTGTTTTTCTCTAAATGTCATAATGGCCATTATGGAGCAATACCACTATAAATAGAGGTCCAACTTCATTAGTGAAGGTTGGAGAAAAAGTTGAAGTTGTTATTGAAATGTTTGAGATTAAGGAATCCATTTTGAGAGCAAAATTTGTGTCGTTTGTGTTGGCTTTAGAGAAGTGTTTTTTAAATCCACAGCTTGGAGGGAGATCTTTCATATCTTTCGAGATCCACCCTACAATATGGGGTCAAAAAGCCAAAATAAATGATTTTAGCCCTTATAAAAAGAAAACTGATTCTTGAACCCCTTTCACGCTCATGTCACGTCGAGGTACTGCAGAAGAAAAAATTGCAAAATCTTAGATCATCTCATGTGTTGAGAATACGATCTATCATAAATTGAGTGTGATCTTGTTTCGTTCATCACGCCCACGCGTGCTTATTCAAGGTGAGGAGGATTGGCGGAGAAGATCGAAGGTTGATTTTGTACCCGTGTGAAGTAAGCTACAAAGGTAATATTCTTCTTCTTTTAGATCAGATCTAATAGAGATTTTAAATACATATTATTATTAATATATTATAACAACGATCCATTTTATGTTCATGTTGAAATTTTTTTTCATGATACATAGGTTATGTACGTTACCGTTGTTATGAACATGGGTAATTCCGCCGTGCAAGGGAACTTAAAAACCAACATGAAAATGGATGGTCACACAAGCACCCATCTGATACTCATCATAGAATAGGTGGCTATTCGTTGATAGCAACACCTCATGAGGTAGAGGAAAATTAAATGACGATGATCTGTAGATCCAACGCGTCACCCAAGTTGCCGATGAGATAAAGCTCCTAGTCGACACAACCTGTATGATCAAATAGAACAAATAAGGTTGCTCGCGACAGATTGTTTTTCAACTAATACCTATAGGTTCCAAATTGACAAGGGTTGCTGACGAGAAGAGCTACAAGTCGTCATGCCACCGGTCAAATGGAACGGTAATAGGATAAGCAAAGCTCAGCGACTAACAACCTTCAATCCGTGTGATTAAAACCCTACCAAGGTTCTGGGGCTCAAAACCCAAGGACACGTCATCACCGTCTCATCTCTATTTTGACTTCCGTGGTTTAAAACCCTAGGACATGTCACCAATACCCTATCACTCTTTCGCACGTACAAACAACCAATTTTCTCACAGTAGAAGATTGCACGAGAAAGCCTTAAGATGATTTAGCACCAGAGTGTCTAAAGCATTCAGATGATTCATCCTCCCAATATATCTACAGATAACAAAATGGAATACCATATCTGATAAAGTAAATGTGAGAAAACATACTTATACGTAAAAATAGACATGTAGTTAAAACAGTTCACGTCAGGTTTTCAAGTGAAGTATCCCGCAAAATATCAATTTTGAAAACATGATGCAATGCAGTGTAGAAAGTATAAAAATCCCTACCTCATAGGAGACCACGAAACTCTTACCAACTACAGAGCTCCACGTGCTATCGGAAGTGAGGGTCAAAACAAACGACATCTCTAGACCAATAACAAGGCTGATGTCAACATTCAAACAATCATACAAGGGATACAACAAGGATCCTAAACTAGAAGCCAAACCAGACAGGAAAGAACAACACGAGACTTTCCTGTTCAAACAAGAAACGATGAGTTCCCTAAACTTTGAATCGAGAACCTACACGATTGAAAACCAGATATGGCTGATGAAGCTGAGTGAAGTTAACTAAACCCAAACTTCATGAAACAAACTGCGCAATTGACCTAGTCATAACAACAGTCAACCAGGCACATCAACAACCAACCAGAAAGACCAACTGGTCGACAATATTAGGGGTGGGAATCGATCAGGTTCAAATCGAATAACCGAACCGAACCGAAAAATTTTGGTCTGTTCAGTTTGATTCTATTGGAGAAAAATTATAGGATATAACTTAACCGAACCAAAAATTTTGGTCGGTTCTCGATTTTGGGTTGTAGGAACTGGGTAACCCAAAACCAACCCAAAACTGACCCAAAAATAAAAATAAAAATACCAAAACCCTGAAAACCCGTGAGTCACCCTTCCTTTCTGTTGCCTTTCTCTCTCGAGTTTCGTTCGACCCTCCCTTGAAAGGAGAAAACATGTGAGTCTTTGTCGTCGTCTCTAGGGCTAGCCACACGCACCCGCGTCATCCCACACCTCCTTCCATTCCGTCTCCCGCCGACCCTACCCTCTCTCTCAATATCGCTAGCCGAAGGTAGACATCGATGACGATTTGACGAACCGAACTCAGAGTCAAACACTATAGCCGGACATTGGTGATTCCAACCGGCAATTCGAACAATCTAGCCAGAAATCGGCGATTTGAACCCTCTAACCAACGTCATCCATTACGATCTCCACCCCAGCACAGGTCAAAGTGTCACAGTGCAATCTTCACAAATCACAGGTTCGGCTTCAGTTCACAAGTTCAACTTTCAGTTCACTATTCACCATTAGGGTTTTTTAAAATTTAATTGTGGCATGATGTTTGTGATTATTTAGTTAGAATTTCTGTTATGTTTGGAATTTTTATTTCTATTGTAAATTGGAATTGGAATTGGAATTTGTAGAGACTCGATAAATCTGTGAATTGTATAAACTTGTGAATTGTGAATTGTGAATTGGAATTGTGAATTGTGAATTGTGAATCTATGAGATGTGAATTGTGTTGTTGCATTATAGAGTTATTTTATTTAGATTGATGGTATTTCTTCACTGGAGAGACGAGAGATCTATTCTGAATGTTGAAGTGAAGTCTGATGACTTTGCACTTTTTAATGTCTTCTTGATTTGTTAGCAGGATTATGTGAACTATGAAACTTGTTTTTAATTTATTATACTTCTTGGTTAGTTGGTTTGCTAGCAAGATTATGTGAAGTGAACTGTGAAACCAATTTTTATAATGGATAATATCATTTTTCTACTTACTTTGGTTGGCATTATTAGCATATTGGTGGAACAGTTTTTAATTCTTATGAAAGAGGTTCTATATCTAGACTACAAAAACCAACTACAAAACCAAATCGAAAAAAGAAAATGGAATTTATGAAAAAACTGAACCGAAACCAAAACTAAACCGATGAGAACCGAAACTGAGGTTCGATTTTCAGTTCGGTTTTTCACTAGCCTCGGTTCGGTTTCGGCTTTCCAAAACCAAAACCGAACCATATCGGTTCGGTTCTAATTCGGTCAAAAACCAAACCGAACAGAACTGATCCCACCGCTAGACAATACAAGGCTACGGTCGATGAATCAGAACATGCTCGAGCTGAACAACACAACAGTCGATAAAACTCAATTGGGGTTAACCGAACTCAACTATGGTGGACACAACACCATAGTGGTCAACTGAGATGACCCAACAGTCATCGAACTCAACTAGTGTCAAGTAGAGAGCAAACAATAGTCAGAGACACAACTGTGGTTGACAATCATGACTACGGTCAACTAAGAGCTCACAGTGATCAATAAAACTCGCTAGTAGCCATCCCAGACTCGACAAAGGTCGACAAGACACAACCGTAGTGTAAACAGTTCAAAAACATGATAATTTGACCTTGTGTGTAGGGGTGGGCAAATCGGTTCTCGGTTCCGGTTCCGGACCTCTTGGAACCAACCATGCAGTTCTCGGTTCCGAAATTAGGGAACCAGAATTGGAACCGGAACCGCAAGGAACTGGACCCGAAACCAGAACCGAGCTCAGTTCTGGTTCGGTTCTGGTTCCTAGTAACATTTTGAAAAATTTAATATTCTGAAACGGTAAAAGAGAGCACCAAAACAAGTAGAAAAGAAAAAAAAACAGAGATGAGAGCCCATTTGAAAAGTCACCAGCTTTGAAGAGTCCAAATCTTTTCAACACTTCCTAGATTGCATTACTTTCAGAGTGTGAAGAGTCACCAGCTTTAAAGCTGTGAATGCCGCTACCCAGTTCAATCCAACTCTTTCCACGGTTCTTATGAATTCCATTTTTCCTCATCATTTCTCTTACTTTCTCTTATCTATCCCATCTCTCAAGAGAGCAATAAATATTGGACAATAAGACATATTTCCTACCTTTGGGATCGGAGATATTTGCAATTGCGCTTTCCCCCAACTCTTGATTTTTGTAAATTCTAGAAGCACTGAGAAATGACCTCCATATAACAATATCAGGCTCCATTGGCATTTCCTTAATTAGGGCATTAGCCTCTTTCAAACGGCCCGCTCTACAGAAGAGATCAACCATGGCTCCATAATGTTCAAGTTCCGGCTGAATCCAATAATGCAATCTCATCAAATCAAAGAACTGTTGACCCTCTTCGACCAACCCACAATGACCGCAAGCTGTTAAAATACCGATAAAAAGTGATAAAATCAGGGGGGGCATTCTCAACCTCCATTTTTGAAAATACTGTAATTGCTTCTAGATCAAGGCCATGCACCGCCAGCCCATTAATCATTGCATTCCAAACTGATACTTCATTATGAGGAACATGATTAAACAGTTCTCTAGCTGTTTGGATTCTACCACACTTTGAGTACATGTCTATCAGTCCTGAACTTAGTATAGAATTCAATTTGATCCTTTTCTCGATCATCAAACCATGAACCCACTGAGCCGAATTAAGAGATCCAAGATGTGCACAGCCAGAAATCACAGAAGCAAATGTGTAACCATCGGGTTCAACATTTGAATTTAGCATAGTTCTAAAAATTTTAAGCGCTTCATTGTAGCGAGCATTCTTAACACAAGCCCCAATTTGAGAATTTCATGTCACTATATCTTTAGGCATCTTATGGGAAACCATCTGGGCGTATTTTCTTGCCCTATTTTTCATTAAACTGTCAACTAATATGTTCATAAGTATCAGATAACATTGATCAAAGAAAAAGTAGACCAACAAGCTGATGATAATAAAGGAGATTTCAACTTTAATGAGTTGACATAAGAGAAGCAGCAAGAGATGTATATGTTACGTACCCAAATTCAGTGATTTCTGCATGAAATTCGGTCGCGGTTCTGGATTTAAAAAGGAGACTTCATGATCTAGAACACAATAGAAGTTTGATGATCTGAATCTAACAACAGATCATGATCAAGACAACAAATTATGATAAAGACACCTAGAATCGCAAACCCTAAATCCAAAGATTCAGAATCACAAAAACCCTAAATCCAATGATTCTTTAACCATACATACCCTCGGAATGACAAGAATCAAGAAGGAGAGTCGCCCGATCTTCTTCACAGATTTCGCCTTCGCAGCCCGCAGGTTCGTCTTCGGGAAATCAGGTTTCTCGATTCAGAGCTCCAAGTTCCAGCTGCGACCGCGACTGCGACTGCGAGATCGTCTGGTCGGCTTGTCCCTGATTCCCTATTTGTTGTTTTTAATGTAATTCGGTTCTCGGTTCCATAAACCAAGAACCGAGAACCGAACCAAAATTTGGACCCCAAAACCAGAACCGAACCAATTTTAAATCTAGGAACTGAGCACCGGAACCGAACCAGAACCGAGCTGCGGTTCCGGGTCGGTTCTCGGTTCTGGTTGGTTCTTGCCCACCCCTACTTGTGTGGTCAACTCTAGTCTACTAGGGTCGACATGGGACCTTTAGTGTTGAAACTGCAAGTTCATGGTCGATCAGGAAAAGTTCAGCAATCGACTACATGAACAGTGTGTGTGAACAGTACCCCCTATAAACAGTGCCCCCTATTAACAGTGACGATTAATAGTGCAAAACCGTATTTTTGGTCGACTGGTTTGTCACCTACAAGATTGATCGAGCGCACCTCGCACAACAGTTGACCGACACAACATAGGGCGCTGTTTTTCGACTGGAAAACACCCTGTTTTGCTAATTTTCAACTTCCAACGACAAATAATCCTGTATAAATTTTTATTTTACAAATATGAACCAGAAATTTCCCCCATATTTGAGTTTTTAACCCCAAATTCGAAGGCAATAAAAATCCAAAATTTTAACCCTAAAACAGAGATAAAAAATGAAAATATTTACCAACTGTCTCTACAAAAGTTGTAGGTTTGGACGATGGAAACCTAAATCTGTTGTTGGAAATCGGAACCACTCCAATTCGAGACTCTCCTCCTCCCTCGCCCTCTCTCCTAGCCGCATGCCTTCATTTCATTTTATTTTATATTATTTTAAAAATAATATATATACAATATATAATATATATTAAATAAATCAAAATTCAAATTTTGATTTAGAATCGCACTTATTTAAACACTAACCGAAAATAATTCTTTAATCAAAACAATTTATTAAACTAATTTCTTCAATTAATTTACCATTCGAAAACACCCAATTTGACTAATTTGACTATTTAACCGAAAACTCACATGTGGACGCTAAGCGACAAAACATGTCAACTTTTCAATACTTGACCAAAAATTAAGCGAAAAATTTATACATGAAAATTTAAAATTATAAAAATCTTGAATTTTACACACAATGCCATATGCAAATAACAAAATAAAGGCGATGTTCGGCGATCGCGAAGGCCATATAAAATACGCTGATCAGGTTTAGGGTTTTGCATTCAAAGACACGACACATACAGTTGTCTAATTACTCTAGTTAACAACAAACAAACACATCCTCTAACAGTCCGGAAGCGACTCAATAAAAGGCTGAGTTGTGGTGCGTGATATGCTTGATCGTCGACTTCGGTTAGTGGATGACTGGCCGAGATAGGGAGTCTCGCCAAGAATCAGGTTAGTCCTCCTCCAACAGGTACTGTTTCCCGCGGTGACAATGACACAATCATAGAGTCGATTTCTTCTGTGAAAAATGGCCAAAAACATTTATGTCTTACGGGGAGATTATCGAGAGAGAGATTGAGATTCAAGAAATGGAAGAAGCTACCATTTTAATAATGAATTGGAGGGGGAGAGAATCAAGGAAGGATCCCCAATTACGTGTAACACCAAATGCAGCTGGGTAGATTTCCAAAAATGTCTTTCTCAAATTAATTTAATTTAATTTTTTTATAGCAGGTATTATAAAACATCAGTTGCCTTAATTTACGGTTACAATTAACCATAAATAATTTAGGTTACAACTAACCCCAATAATAATTCTTAGTCTTAGAATGACGGTTATATTGTAAGTTGGAATATTAATTATTTTCCAGATGATGGAATACTTTGTTAATTGTCTAACTGGGAAAGCGCGAGCACTTAAAAAGTAATATGTTTTTATTCTTGGACCAAAGAAGGCAAAGCTGTGTTTTTGGCCTTAACCTCTACGTAACAAAACATACTAGTATAATAAATTATTTGGTTGATGTTTATATATAGGGTTATTAACAAAAAAAATCAATAATCTATAAAATTAGTGACAAAGTCAAACCATAAATTATTTCGCTAACAAATTAAATATTGACCTATAGAAAATTAACAATACAAACCTTGTAGTTATCTTTTCCATTAAAATATAAATTTGGACGTCTGGTGCGGACAAAGAAGCATCTACAAATGTGAACGGATCCATGGATTAACATAGTTGGTATGGAAAGTGAGTGTTCGTGGTGCACAAGGGATCCGCAGACACGTTCACATCTAGAAACAAGTTCACGAAGAAGCGTCTATGAACGTGATAGGTCTGTGAATACTTAGCTTCAAAATGATTGGTGAGTGCACATAAGGTGTATCTGCGAATGTGTTTGTGTCCATAGAAGTTCTAGTGTTCGTAGATACTTGGTTTCAAAAGGACACGAGGCCGCACATGAATTATGTCCATGGAATGTTAAGTGTTGGGGGAATATCTAGGTTTTGGAAGGGCACGTGGCTGCGTATGAGTTGTATCTGCGAAATGTTAAGTATTAGACGAATAACAGCAACGGACACACAGGTTTTCGTAGTGGATGTGCGGACATTTGGGGTTTTAGTCCTTCTCAAGAGTGGACATCCAAACTTTTATATTTTTGTTACACAAACGTGTGTCATATAAGTACGGTCGTCCGCCTTAATGTAAAGGAGTATAATTAGACGTTCGCACACAGATGTCCATGACACATTTTTTAGTGAAAAAAGTAATTGTGAGGTTTACCTCGTTCATTTTTTGTAGTTCAAGATTTTATTTGTTAACAAAATTAGTTTAATATTTGACATGTCATTGACCCCATAGGTTAGGATTTTTTTGTTAGTTACCTTTCTATATAATATGCTTTTTATTTTAGTTTATTTTGAAAGCAAGTAAATTTTTAAATTTGAATTAAACAAATTTGTTTCAAATTATTTGAGTTGACAAATTTAGATTAAATTTATAGTGATATTATTTGCTTTAGAGATTCCTTTTCGAGATTATTGAAAATTACTAATGAATTACACCCGTGCATAGAGTTGTTTTGAGTTTGTTTTAGGTTTGAATCTAAATGTTTGATCAAGATTAGTCAATGGGATAGTGGGCCTTGGAAGGATTATATATAAAATTAAAGAAACTAGATCGCAGTAGATCAAGAGAACACATGCAGCTATCCAAAGCAGAGAGTTTGCACATATCCATAATCACAATAGACCAAGTGACATGTGAGAGTTCAATGCGAACAATATTATACTAGGAGACACTAGGGATCTTACACCAATGTATTAACTATGATTTATGGATGATTGAAAATGAATATTGTATTCTAGTTAAATTTGAAGTTTTTAGCAATGTTCAAAAATTTCTTTTTGAGTTTGATGAGAATGATAAAACAAAAATTGTGTTTAAATGCTAAAACTATAAATAGTCCTTATTACGCATTAAATTATGATGAATTTAATAGAGTACAATGTTATAATAATTTATATAAAATTTGGCATGTGCTTGAAGTCACCTATGAATGTACAAATCAAGTGAAAGAGAGTAAATAAAGTTTACTCACGCTTGAGTATGAGTTATTTTCTATAGAAAGAATGAAATTATTAGTCAAATATTTACTCGTTTCACCAATATTAATAATTGTTTAAAGGCAATTGGTAGGACTTATCTCAAAGAAAAGTTGGTTAGAAAAATTCTAAAGTGTCAACAAAGTGCTTAGCAATGCAAGGTGACAGTAATTCAAGATGCGTGTGACCTCAAGGTGTTGAAAATTGAAGAGCTAATAAGATTTTTAATGTCTCATAAGATCATGATGAAAGCCAATAAATGTGAGGATTTGAAGGAAAGTGTCTAAAAGAAAGAATAATGCCCTTAAAGCATCCTCAAGTAACCAAAATTATTTGTGTAAGGAGGAAGATGATGAGGAGTTAGCTTTCATAACTAGGAAATTCATCAAGTTTCTTTAATAGAGAAAGTTGCAAGGTGATAAGAAAACAAAAATTCGAAAGAAAAAAGGTGATAGCTTTAAAAAGCAGTCGCCTCTTAGATATTACAACTGACTTTCCAAGCATCACAACTTGATCAAAACGATGAATTTTCTTCTAGTTTTCAGACATAAATATTGAATAATAGTGTATACAAAACCCTAAAAATTTGACATTCAAATTCACTATAAAGAAAAAGATATGATTGGATGAATGCAATTTGGTTTGGAATGCCGCCTAAAAGAACATTTAACTTCAATGGCTTTCTTCATTAAAAAGCGCTCCAACTTGATAATTCATGAGTTTTTACAGCTTTACTAAGAGTTAACCTCACAAGAAAAGGAAGGGAGAAAGTTGCAATGAAAGAATGCATAGCTCAACTTTCACTAAGAATCAAACAACTCAAAACAATCTTGATTGGTATGGCAAACAACCGAAAAAGTTTGTTATTTTTGCAATCACGTAAAAGGATGCCAAAGGCTGATAACTTTACCAAATTAAATTTTAAAAACTCCCCAAAAGAAAAGCCCAAAGGTGAGCTTAAATAGCTACTTCAAAATTAGGATTTATAAGTTCACAAACTAAAATTACAAAATTAGTCTAACTAAGACTCCTACTCGATCTAGGACAACTCATAATCGAGTGACTCTAAAATTAATCATAAAATAAACTATAAATAAAACTTAAAGTCTTGTATATAACTATAATCCAATGGATCATTCTTCAATATTCATTTGCAAACTAATTTAGGCTTCAATTTTAGGTAAGAGATGTTGAACTTCTTTAGCAAAAAACAAAGCTCTCTATTCAAGGACCCTTTAGTATTGAAAACAAACTTTAAATTTCATGAAACACTCTACTCTGGAAAGCTTGAGATGTTAGCTACAATCTTTATGAATTACACTTTTTGATATGAGATTGTTAAGACTACCAAATATGTCAAATACAACTCGGTGGTCAGATTATCAACAAATTTTGAAATGTCTTATACTTTCTCTAAACTTGTGCTTGATTTCCCACATATACTTGATTTTGAATAAAATCATGACATATTTGGATGCAAAGAGGATGTAATTCATCCTCTTTCTTCCTTGAACACCCACAAAATAAATACTAAAAATATTGTTAGAAAATCTTTGTGCTTGATTATGAATAAAAAAAAAATCTGTAGCACATCATCCTTCTCGGGGTTGAAGAGGATTTGACCTCAAATCTAAAAATTCTTCTATGTAGTCTTCTTCATAAAACTAAAGTGATATGTTTTGGATCATGAGATGAGCAAAGAGTATTAAATCTTTCAAATACTCTAACTTGTTTGCCATGAATTGGCCTTCCCAAAATCTTCAATTTCTCATCAATTTGTGGCATAAGTTTGGATTTCCTTTGATTGGCAAAAGACTTCTTCCTTAAGTGCAACCAAACTATAAACCATTTGTTGAAATTTAGAGGCCTGTCCATCTTATCAAAAGTCTTTCCTTTTCAAATATAATTAACAAGTTCAACACCAGGAAACATTATGATCAAAAACACCTCTCTAGTTCTAGGCACGCCAAAGTTGCTACCAACAAAATCTCTCTCATAATGAAAGAAATCATTCTTAGACAACATTATCAAATATGAAATTCCATAGTTCTAATTCAGTATCAATATCATGTAGTTGTTTCATCCATCCAATTCTAAAAATCCAAGCAATCATTTTGTTTCCTAGCACATATATCTTTGAGATAACATCTGCTATTTTCCTTGTTTCTCCCTTCTTGTATTTTAGGATGTAAAAATTCAATTGCCACAAAGTTTCCATGCCAATCTTCTCAACCATACTCATGGAAGATATATTGAAAAAAGTCCCTTCATCAATGAACAAAGAACATATTTTGTTCTTGCTCAAGCATCGGTTATCAAAATTTTGCTTCCCTTGAAATTCCTCTTTTCGGTTTTGGAGAGTTAGAGGCCTTGAATCATCATGAAGAGAGGTTCTTATTGAGTATCAAATACTTCCTCATATTTTTGTTCTCCCTCATTAGTTGTTGCCAACGAATTATCTCCACTCTCTTTATGATCATATTGGGAGATTTCTTTCTTTTGGAAAATCTTCATCTTGGGTTTGGAGAGTTAGAGCACTTTGAAGCTTCATGTTGAGAGGTTCCTCTTAAGTATAAAACAGCACCTCTTATGACTCCTCTCTTTCATTATTTGTTGCCAACAATTTATTTTCAGTAGTTGTCATCAATAATTCTTCTTTTCTCTTTTTATAATCTTCCTTGGAGATCTCTTCTTTTAAAAGAAACTTTCTCAAGCATATGGTTTTCCATAGATACTGATTCCATCATAAGTAGTGGCATGAGGATATAGAAACTCTTATTCAAATTGTTTCTCTTCCATCAAGGGATGTTCTTGAACTATCTTTTTATTCTCCACAACATTTGAAGTAGTCTTCATGCTTTCTAAGTTTTGCTTTGGACAAAATATATTGGAATGTCCAAAACAAAATCACTTGGAGCATTTAATAATGACATCAATCAGATTCAACTTCTTTAATGACTCCTTCTCCTTTAGATTATAAAAACTTGAGCTTTTGATTGACTTAATCTTCTCACAGTATGTAGATGGAGGCAAAGACATAACCAGCTTAAAATATTTTAGAGCATACCTTCTTCTCATGAATCTTTTCATTATGTCCCGTGCGTTTATGGCTTCTTCTCCATCTCTTCTTCTCTCAATAATAAGGTGTTTCCACCACAAGGATGGTTGTTCTGGGAGTCTCAATGAAGCAAGTTTCCTTTGATCTTCATTGAAAAAGGGCAACTTTTCAAAATATTGACAACCTCTGCTTCCCATTATACGCATTCATCTTCCCGATTGGCTCATCTAAAAGATGGAATAGAAAGTTTTACATGACTTAATTCATCAAGAGAGTCATCGTTGTTCCTCTGATTGATTGGTGGTTCATAATCTGGTCATGTCTTCTTCCATATCTTATAACATGACATCTGACTCATTCCTTGCTCTCCGAACATCACTACGACCTCTTTGCATAGGAGTTAGAGGAGTTCTAACATCTTGAGGCATCAAGTTTTGAACTTTTTGAGTAAGATTGTTGATGGCTTCTCGAAGTTCATTAAATTTTCCTTGATTGCTAGATTCGGGTTCTTTGGTTGTGGATTTACATCACGATTTTAGGGAGCCATTGCACCACTTCTTGACATAATTATTAGAATGTAAAACACTAAATAAAAGGTCTTGATGGAGTCAAAATTGGCTATGATACTAGATGATGAGAAAACAAAAAATCCAAAGAAAAAAGGTGATAGCTTTACAAAACAGCGCCACCCAAATATTATGTCTGACTTTCCAGGCATAACAACTCAATCAAAATGATGAACTTTCTTATGTTTTTGGACAGAAATATCAATAATAGTGTATACTAAACCTTTAAAATGTGACTTTTAAATTCACTATAAAGAGAAAGATATGATCTAATTAATGCAAGTTGGTTTGGAATGTCGCCTAAAACAGCATCTGACTTCAATGACTTTCTTCGACAAAAAGAAACACTCCAACTTGATGATTCGTGAGTTTTTACAACTTTAATAGGAGTTAACCTCACAAGGAAAGGAGGAGAGAAAGCTACAACAAAAGAATGCTAACTCAACTCCCACAAAGAATCAAACAACTCAAAACAATCTTGATCGGTACGACAAACAACCAAAAAAGTTTGTTGTTATTACATTCATGCAAAAGGATGCGGGAGGCTGATAGTTCTCTACCAATTTAAATTTTATAAACTCCCCAAAAGAAAAAGTCTTAACGTGAGCTTTAATAGCTCCTCCAAAATTAGAGTTTATAAGTTAACAAACTAAAATTATGAAATTAGCCTAACTAGGACTCCTACTCGTTCTAGGATAACCTATAATCGAGTGACTCCAAAAATAATCATAAAATAAACTATAGATAAAACTTAAAGTCTTGTGTATAGCCATGATCCAATGGATCATTCTTTAAGGAGCATCTTCAAACTGAATTGGGCTTCAATTTTGGGTAAGAGATATTGGGCTTCTTTAGCCGAAAACAAAGTTCTTTGTTCAAGGACTCTTTGGCATGATATACCTCATTTTGGAAAGCTAGAGATATCACCTACAATTTTTTTAAACTACACATTTTGATGTGAGATAGTTAAGGCTGTCAAATATGTCAAGTACTACTCGGGGGTCAGATTATTAACAATTTTTGGAATGTCCCATACATTCTCTAAACTTGCTTGATTTTCCACTTATGCTTGATTTTGGATAACACCATGATATATTTGGATACAAAGAGGATGTAATTCATCATCTTTCTTCTTTGAACACCTATAAAAATAAATACTAAAAATATTGTTAGAGAATCTTCATGCTAAATCTTGAATAGAGGGAATCTGTGGCACATCACAAGAAAAAAGGTTTTCAAGGAGAGATCAACCCCAAAAGAGAATGAATTCACATGCTTCGAGTGTGGAAGCCAAAGCAATTCAAGGTCAAGTGTGCTCAACCAAAAAAGGCTCCAAAAGTCATTAAGAAAAATGCAATGATGATAGTGAAGGAAAATCATCTTCTAGAAAAGAAGAACTGACTAACATGTGTTTCATGGCCAAGGAAAGTGAGGTATGCAATTCTTCTAGTGACTCTAAAACTTACGATGAGAGCTTTCTCTCAAGCCTCAAGTTGACTTCCCTCCAGATTGTCTCTCGGTAGGTTCTCTCCAAGTTGTCTAACAATGAGTCCTCTACCATCTCTAGTTATGGTATTCACATTAATAGTAAGTGGTTTATGGATATTAGTTAAGGACTAATTACATGTTTATTTGAAAGGAAGAAACCGTGTAAGATGAGTTTGGTATGGACAACATATGAATGGTTTTTGATTAGATAGACCTTTATGAGAAGATTCTATAAGTGATGTTGATTGTGTTTGGCCTTTGGCCTACATCATAAAGACCTTAGTGTTTGTATGTTTGATGATTTTATTGTCTATGACGCCTTTAAGTTGTTGTTTGAGGATAGTATAATTGTTACAGTTTATATGATATTTGTGTACAGTTTATATAGATAATGTTGGAGGATAGGCTTGATGGATTTCTTGATGTTGAGGATTTGATGCTTTGTTTCACTGTGTTATTGTAGTGTGTTTATTTTATGAACCAAGAATGTGATGATAAATGTTAGGTTATTTATAGCTTATATATATACATGTTGAGGATTTTGTTATTGCTGGTTGATAGTTTTGTTTATGATGATATATGCACCTGAAGATTTATTGAATAAGTTTGTAACGACCAAGATTTTTGTAATTCCTTGAAAATACGAGAAATTTGAAATTTTCAAAAGACTCCTTTATAAAACGAAATCAGAGTGCGACGCTAAGCCTAGATCGCTACCAACCTTTCTTTAAACTCATTTTGAAAACCAATTAAAACATGCGGAAGCATTATAAAATCATCGGTTGTAAAACATGGCGGAAGGGTAAATAATCTAAATAAAATAAACTAAAAATTAATTACAATTTAGGGAACACAATTTCATATAACTATTTTCCTTGTACCCTCTTTATGCCTGGCTAGTCACGGGATCCCTCGTGCGTGCAAATCCATCACCCCTGCCTTTATGTTATCTGTTATTTATCTGCTTGTTATCTGTTCATCGTTTGTACCTACACCACAAGTAATATGTGAGCATAATGGCTCAATAAGGAAAAATGGTCATACAACATGAATGCCACTCTTTAGTTCTTTCGGAATGGGGGCCACCCAACACGATCCTTTCATTAAGTCATTAATATGTTTATTATTTTACTTTTTCTTTCTTTGATCCTTGGGATCCGTCATTCTATTGATCCCTTGAAATCCATCATTGTATTTTTCTTTTATTCCATACTCGTACTTCGAGCTGGAATTGGGAGGTTTTCTCGTGCAATGGCGTAGTGGTCGGACCTAGCCTTTTTCCTCACATCTAGAACTTCCGTACCCTATAAGGGAGGGGCTATGCCTAGATCGCAGACTAGATCCGCTACCCATCCACTCCCAATTCCCTTTTCTTCTTTACTTTTTCTTAACTGTTTACCTCACTTATGCATGCTTGCGTACCACCCCGTGGCACTCCCTATTAGTTTCTATTATCATGATGCATGCTCATACATTCTCAACCTAACGTGATGCATGATGACATAACATAACATCCATAAAACTGAAGTGCGCATGAATAGATAACAATAATTTAAAGCACACATAATACAGAAAACAAACAACCATAATGAATAGCACACCCAATCAAACAATATACACTACATGCTTGAATTGTTAGGACACAATACTATTAATTGACATGCTAATTCTTCTAAACCTTTTACATGCTTCTTATATTTATTATTTTAGGCGATTATTCTGCTTAACTAATTATATTTTGGGTTCAACGATATTGACATGTTAAGGACAACTATAAGCAATACCAAGAAGACAATAACAAAAGCAATTGTAAAACATCCATTCACATCAATTAAGACCTTTGACTCATTCACGTTTGCTTCATTCTCTTTTCACCTTCTGTATCATTCTACTCTCTAGTAAAGTAAAGCATCGATTAGGAATTTAAGGTGCGCATAGACGAAAGTAATTGAAAGCGACTATAATTGAAATTGCAATATAATAAATAACCGTAATTGAAAGTAAACAACCAGTAAAGAGGCGATCAAGAAACATGCGACGAATTACAATCAACTAAACATGCTCGTTAGACTAAGTAAAACTAAACATGCTACGTAGAATACAATTATTAAATCTATTAAGTATCCTAATAAGTTTACATGCTCAAGAATGAATTATATTTATTATTCTATAGATATCTTAGTTAGCTTCCTAGTCCATTTGCATGCCTCCTACATAAGCTAAGTTAAACATGTTAGCCACACTTTTCCTAATTATTTGCTTACTCATTTTGCATATTAGTTAAATTAAAATAACATATCAAACATGTTCAAGTCTAATCAAGGGAAGTTAAGTACGCTAGTCACTTAACATGCAATTTAATTTCTTTAGTTAATTAACCTAGTTAATTAACATGTTATTAATTGATTTATACATGCTACTAAATTGTATTAGAAAGATTAACATGCTCAACTAGTTATTAAACATAATTAAATACACTAACATGCTCAATAAGTGATTAACAACTATGAATTGAACGACTAGTAAACATTAATTTAGTTTACATGTTTTAGTTAACTAACTTAGGATTCTAATTGGTTAGCATCTAAACATATTTGGCCAGTCGATTAGTATGCTTATTAATCTAACATGTATATTCAACAAGGGAACGACACAACAAGGGAAGGGTAGAACGATTACGACAGCAAGATCATGAATTTGAAGGAGATAGCACAATTAAATGACAACAAGTAGATGAGGCAGTACCATTCATCATTTCACTCTTTAACCATTCATTATCCTTTTTACATTCATCATTTTTCTCTATAAAGCAATGCATTCAATCACTAAACAATGCAACTCAACAAAAAAGGAAAATATCACAAAACTTAACCAAATCTATAGAGTACTAACAAAACCATGCTATCAATCAACACAGGAAATATCTATAGCAAATAACCCAACAGAGGAAATAACTACGACACAACCAATCATAAAACTCATGCACCCCCACTTGTGGTGTAGGGCCTCAATGGCCAAAACACCCCATTTTTCTTACCTCAATTCTTTATTGCGTGCACACACTTAATTGTTGTCCTCTTTTCTTTCTGATACCTTCACAATTAACACATTTATCATTGACAATTTCTCATCGAATTCTATACTTTAACACTTAACAAAGTCCCAACAAACATGCTCATTATTCTTTTTATCCAATGCAATGGCAGCAGACATATCATTCTAACGTACCTAACTAACAGTTCACAGCTTGTCATGATCAACAGCAGAGAGCACATTCACTTCATACAAATCGCATGGAGGTTATAAACAATTCAATCCAATTTAATCCGATTTAACAACTTATTCCAAATCTTAATCAGACAAAAGACAATCCATGTATATCACCATTAACCCTTAACAGATGAAATCATTAACCATTAAACAGAGACATTCACTCATTAACCTCACAACAAGGAAATCCCATTTCATGCTAACAAACCAAAGACTACCACAATCGGCAGAGAGAAATCTTCCACTTTTAAAGCATTTCATACACAATTCTATCATCAGCTTATCATTTCTATGTCCAACAATTTAATCTCAAAATAAATCCTCATTATACTTCATTTTAGTGAATAGTAGGGAAGGTTGAGTTACCTAGTGGAGGAACTGAGACATCCGATTCCTCTAGAGGGCATCCCTCCTACTTAGTCTCCATTTCTCTTTCTCTTCTACACAGCTTCTCCAGTTCATCGACAGAACATGCTAACCCTGCCATTTTATCTCCACACCCCCACTGCCTCTCTACGTTGTCTAGAGAGGCTATCTTCCCCTCTAGATAGACACTCCATAGCCTATCTCTGCCATCCACAGCTATGAGGTCAGAGTTGTCTCCATTTTGTCTCCCCTTTCGACTTGTAGAGCAAGCACCAGAAGGAGAAAAACTAACCCACAAGCTGGACCAAGGCCTTCGGCCGGTCCAATTTGGACTGTCTCCCCTGCATCCCGATGCCTCGCCGCGAAATCACCAGCCAACGCCAACCAATAAAACACGAAGGAGGAGAACAGAAATCATCGGCGTACCTCGACCACGCCACTACCCAAGCTGGAAAATTATCGCCGACATGATTTGATCCCGAGCCCTAGCCTCCCGCGACTCGTGTCACCGTTCCTCACATTGCATGACGACTCTGCCGTGAAGAACCCACCGGCGAGCTCCATTGTCGCCCTCTCCTTGGTTCTCCCCGTCTCTGATCCCTTTCTCCCCTCTCTCACTCTCCCTCGTTCCTTCTCTATTCTCTTCGGGTCTTCCTTCTCGAAGACAAAACAAATGGCCATGGGCCATTTGTTTTTTGCTGACTCACTGGACCGATTCATCCTTGAACCGGTTCAGTAAACCCATCACAATTCATATCACTTCTCATTTTATTCCCCTTTTAAATTAATCTTTCACTTTAATCCCCACATTAATTATTCAATTAATCCTTAATTCAAAACAATTATAATTAACCCCAACATTATAATTTTAATTAATTAAATTAACATTTATGTTAATTACACCAATTTTCATTTTATCTCCAATTAGTTATTTCCCCCTTTCTCATTTCGTCAAATGGTCAAAGGCCAGATGAAATGAGAAGTGTTGAATCTGTCCCTTCTTCGAACCGGTCTAGTTAAATAAAAAATACATCCCCATATATTTATTAAGTTAACCAAACCCAATTACTATATAACTTAATTCATTAAATTAATATTTATTTTATTTTGATTATATTAATTTCCATAATGTATAATCTAACGAGTACGTCATTGGTAATACCTGATAGTCAACCCATTTAAAAAGTCAGGGTATTACAAGATTTGTTGATAATATATGATGCTCTACAAGTGACTCTCAAGGATAGTTATGTTTATATTATTATGTTTACGATGCCTACGGATTGTTAATCGATGATGTGATATGTGATATGTGTTTCATGTTTATAGTTTAGAGGTTTGATATAATACCTCATATTTTTGTAGTACTAAGCATGAGAGTAAGTGAAGATATTTAGGGCTATAGTAATGCTAATGGTGTAACGACCCGAATTTTCATAAATCGTTAAAATGCGTAAGAAATTTGAAATTTTTTTTTTTAAAACAAAACGTATCGGAGTACGTCTAACCAGATTGCTACTGACTCTTTCTTTAAACTCGTTATGAAAACCAATTGATAAAATGTGCGGAAGCGTTGTAAAATAAATCATTGTAAAATATGGCGGAACCGTAAATAAATCTTTTAAGGAAGAAACTAAACAATGGAGTACAAGATAATAAACTTTATGTGATTACAAACCATTTCTCAATTTACTCTTAGCCTAGCCAGCTCCGAATCTTGTTTGTGAGAATCCTTCACCCTGTTTCATTATGTGTTTATCATTTACTTATTATCTGTTCGTCGTTGTACCTAGACCACAAGTAACTATAAGCCTAAAGGCTTAGTAAGGAAATATCAGAAGGAAAATAAACACCAAAAATAAGGACAACTAATAGTCAATAGGACTCATCCACAAATTAACAGACAAAGGAAAACACGAAGCTTATCAAGGGGTTATGATAGGAAGTCATCTAGGTAAAACTATCATCCAACTAACAACTACTTCATACTAATAGTGAGCATTTTTAAGACAAATAACATCTAACAGTAAACCATTTACACTAAACACACACACCCACTTGTGGTGTAGGGCCTCCAAATGGCCAAGACACCACATATTCCTTACCATTTGAAGAATACAAGCAGGGACAGCAGCGCTCCACTTCACATCCAGTAGCAGCTCTCTAGCAGCTCTAAGGCAGCAGTTCACTCTCCGTCAACTTACTAGCTAACCCAACCTCATTCACGTAGCTCACCACACACACAACACTTACACCTTTCACTAAACCACACCACTCACTGCAGCTCTCTCTCTTCTTTACCCTTCCCTTACACTCTCTAGATTTCACACAGGAAATGGGGAGAGGAAAGCTTAAAACGAAAATGATAGAGGGGTGAGAGATATAACCTTGAGAGGGGAAAATTTCTGGCTGGAGGGTAGAGGAGGTTGGCTGGACAGGGTATGCAGGCGACAGTCTTGCTGGTCAGGACGTGGGAAGTGAGATTTGGTGTCGAGGGGTGCGATTTCTATTGGTTGGCATCGTTTTCCTTCCGATTTTAAATCTCTGAAATCGCAGTTCTGCGATGATTTGGAAGGGTGTGTATGACTTGATCTTGTCCGCATTCGTCCGCAATCTTACAAGCTAAAATGAGGCTTCGATGAGAAAAGGCATCCCCGTCCTATCCGTACCATCCTCAAGTCACTTGCGGACGCCATATTGATCCTCAAGTAGCATCCGCGTGTCGTCCGAATTGTTCATAAAATCGGACAGAGGCAAATCGAATGATACTCTAACTCGTTCACAGTCATCCTGACTCGTTCGAAGGTGTCCATGCTCAGAACAGATTCGATATGGACGAGGCAACTCACGTCCGCATCGTCTGGGACCTCGTCCGCAGGTGCTCGGGATTAGAATAGAGGCAATTCGGACGAGGCTACTCCTCGTCCACACTTGTCAGGATTCATCCGCAACTCCACGACGCAACGTAATCAGGACGAGAAATCTCGTCCTGAATCATCCCAACCCCTTTACCGTGTGTACAATGCATTTTCGGACGATACATCTCGTCCGCAAGTGTCGTCCTTAGGCGTCAGCAAACGCCCTGGAAAATTTTCCTCACACTTTTCTCACTTAACTCCTATCCCGTAACATTTCTCCCATAGGCACACGACACGTGGAATTACGCGAAGTAACATCCTAACCACTCTGCCATCTAATTTGCATCGTATAAACGGAGAAAACATAACTGAAATACCCCTAGAATTAATGCTCTAGAACGCCCTTGGTAATACCCCTATAATTGTCCAACTTAAAAAGTTGGGGTGTTACAAATGGTATTTGTTTGGAAGATTTGGGTGTGCTAAGTACGATTTGTGAAAGAGTAATACATTAAGTGGTTAAGTGAGGTATATTAGGAGGAGTGGTTTGTAGTTTTATTTATGGAGGTATGAATCTATATTTGTGAGAAGTGTTAGCAGGGAAGTCTGGTTAATCTCTTGAAGAGAGTGACTGACCAGAGGTGATCAGAATGAAGAATAGGAGTTCCTATTTTGTTGCGATCGATTAAGAAGAGGTAGGGCAGTTGATCACAAGCATTGCAGAATATTACAGTGGCGATCTATATTTGGATCAATCGATCATGAGGTGTAGTTAGTGATCAAGAAGCAAATGGCTGTCGATCTCAGTCATCAAACGCTGATTTGCGGCTTATCAAGTGTAGTGGATGATCAACCTATATTCATGAATTTTACATAGAGACGTTTTCCTTGACATCTTGGCAGTCCATCACTCGAAAGGGTTTGGTAGAGCGAGATACTGAAAATTTGCAAGAAATGAGTCGTGACATTTTATTTAGATTGGAAGATGAATAGATGGGTCACTTGCCTTGCCCAACGCCATGGTCAATGGAAGGGTTATTTGTTTAAATAGTGGGTGAATGTTTGAGGAAATAGGGGAGAGTGGGAGAGAAGGGAAAAGGTCATGCAAGAATAGAGAGGGAGTATTTTTCATCTGATAAGGGAGAATTCGGAGAGAGAAAGAGCAGAAAGTGGATAGCTTCTCCAGGAGACGTCTAGAGAGAGGAAGATCAAAGTTGTTGTCTCTGGAGTGCAAGAGAAGGAAAAAGAGAAGTTCTTGTACTCTTTGAAGGTAGCTCCTATATCTTGGATTTTTTGAAGACACTATTGTGCTGCTGGTGTAGGAGGGAGAAGAAGGAAATAGAGAAGTCTTCATCGTGAAGGAGACTTGAAAAGAAAGAGGTAAGAAGTATGTTTGTGCTTTCCCTTCGGAGCTATATCACAAGGAGTAGGTGCTTGCTTGGATTGGATACTACTTTGATGTTAGATTAAAAATACTCCCTACTGCTTGATAGTTCTTGTTGTTAATACACTCATCATTATATTTTGATATGTTGTGGTGTGATTAACTATTAGAGTAAATCGATGTTCATGTTAATTTTGAGATAGATTGTTTGATAAACTTTGAATTCTAGAGATATTGTTTGATGTTGTTGGAGTGCTTGACAGATTGTGATTATTGGTTGTTGTTCATAACTGTTGCTTAGAAGTTCATGTATAATAGATTGTTATGAAAAAGATTTTGTTTATGTTACAAAGGAATATTGTTCTTTGATATTGTTTGATAGAAGGTATGTATTGTTGTTTTGGAGGAGCTCTTTTGATGTTGCTATTTGTGAATAGGTTTAAGGTCAGGTTATGTTGTGGTATAGATAAATATTAGGTGAATTAATTATGTTGGTTGATGTTGATGATTACACCTTGTTATTTTTGACATATTTCATAAACTTGTTGATGATGGCTTTTTGATAATTGTAGAAGTGCTAAGAGCATAGGTCTTCTAAGTTGCTGTTAAGAATTTAGGTTTCAGTTGTTGAAGAAAATGTTGAATTAAATTCTCGGTTGGGTACTGCACAATGAGGTAAGATATGTTTTAAGTGTAGGAATTGATTTCTATTATTGCTTAGATAAACTATTGAACACTTAGTGTTATAATTATCTTTGGTTGCCTTGATGGCTGAGTATTATAGCATGATTTGAGGAATGTTGAGATGTGTTGTTAGATGTTAGGTTGTGATAATGTATTACTTGGAGATGTATTGTTTGTTTGTTGTTTGATGATTGGATTTGTTAGCTCTAAGTTGTGATTCTATTGTTATTTGAGGATTTAGTGCTTGTTTGAATTCCTACATCATTGTTTTCAAAAATGTAAATGGATTTCTCATGCATAAGTGTTTTCATAACTTTAAATGTAACATGTTCAAGAATACTAAAAGATACGTTTGAGGTTGTTAGTTGCTCTCGATTGAAATTGAGACAGATCAACCAATAGTTGGTGAGGCCATTGAAACATTGATGCGCATGGCCGCTACTGCGTTTCAATTGATGTCGAAACTGATTGTTGTGCATTAATGTGCATAGAAAAGAAAGAAAATAGTATAAATTCATCATGATGGAATAAGTTCACGACATGATACAAGTTCACCGCTGTAGTATAAGTTCACCAATATGGTTCAAGTTTACCAGTAAGGTACAAGTTCACCCCCATAACACACGTTCATCGATATAGTTTAATGTTCATTGTGATTGAGGTTTATCACTATTTTTATAAATAAATGAGTTCACTGATATAGTATAAAGTTTATCGTGATCAAAGTTCATCACCGTTTTATAGATAAATCAATGTTAACAAAGGACAAGGAAACTGAATTTAAATGCTTTTAAAATGCGTATATCATGTTCATTTTGCATTTCACTTCTTACTGAGCGTTAGGCTCATAGTTTAAGTCTTGTAATGTAGGTACGCATTGCGACAAGGAAATGAGCAGTTGATGGAGCATTTGTACATTGCGGGCTTGGTGGCTGGTTAGGCTAAAGTTTAAAAGGAAAATGTAACGGCTTGGTAAATATTTTAAAGTTGTAAAAGGTTCTTTGCTTTAAAGTTATGACATGATTCAAGCTATAAATGATTTAACAAAAAGAAAATTTGATTATGCACTTCCTTATTTCAATTAGTTTCCAAATGCAAGGTCTTACGTTGTATTTAAAAAAAAGTCTTTCAAATTATAAGCTTTAAATTGTCTGAAACCAAGATGTTACATTTGACTAGTTATTATGTTATGAATATTTTGGTTGATAATATGATAGTCGAGAACTTGTTATTGATATGTTCACCTTTGTTAGACTATCATTATGTTATGAACATGTTCATGCATATTAGACTGTCATTATGTTATGGGTATGCACTGTTAGCCTAAGTGTATTAGCCATATTTATATTTTGATGATGAATTATATTAATTGAGTTTATAAATTGTTTATTGGTTGAATTTATAATACTCGAATATTTCGCTTAAATTGGAAATACTCTTATTAAGGGTATTATTATTATCTAATGAGTATTACTAAGTCTTTGCAGTAAGTAGAATGTGTCGTGGGACTCAAAGAATTTGAATCACTCAATTATTGAAGCATAGGACGATGTTGTTTTGTCTCTGTTATGTTCAGCGACGTTTTCAGACGCTCTAGGACGTGGTGGACGGACGCAGACGTTATCGTTTTGAATCTGTAATATTCATAGACGTTTTCGGACGCTAGCGGATGGGACTGAGGATGAGGCATGTTGTCTGCATTCTTGAAAGTGGACGTTCTACATTTAAATCTGTACAAATTCTAGAGAATGTTGCCTGGAGTTTTAGGACGATCTCGGACGGATCCCGGACGATCTCGGACGGATCCCGGACGAAGGATCCGCGTCTGAAATCTCCAGATTTTGCGCAATGACTATATTTCAACGGTTGGATGAGGATTTTCGAAAAGTTTTAGGACGTACGAAATCTCTAGACCTATAAATATTTGGACTTCGAAGAAGACAACACACCAAAGAGATTTTAAGCGAAGCTCTGCAAAATTTTCGACTCAACATTTGTGCACGAAATTGAGTAGCAAACACATCCTTCAAGGAAATCGAGTGTGATTAATTGTTGTTGTGAGGATTGTTGCATTTGTGAGCTTGAGAATTTTTTGAGAGAAAATTGTATTTGAGAGAAAAGGGTAACGCCCTAAGAATTAGTTATGTGTAATGGTACGATTGACACCCGTTCAAGATCAATCAATTGTAACCCGGAAGCAGTTGAGAAATATACCTTCAAGGGAGAACCTTGAAATGCAGACGTAGGCGAGCTTGGCTGAACTGCGTTAACAACTCAGTGTTGAATTCTCTAACCTTATCTCTTAGCTTATTATTATTCTTGTGGCTATTTAATCTCTTTGTTGTGATGTTCAGCGACATTTTCGGACGCTCTAGGACGCGGTGGACGGACGCAGACGTTATCGTTTTGAATCTGTAATATTCAGAGACGTTTTCAGACGCTAGCGGATGGGACTGAGGATGAGGCATGTTGTTTGCATTCTTGAAAGTGGATGTTTTACGTTTAAATCTGTACAAATTCTAGAGAATGTTGCCTGAAGTTTTAGGACGATCTCGGACGGATCACAGACGAAGGATCCGCGTAAAAAATCTCCAAATTTTGCGCAACGACTATATTTCAACAGTCGGATGAGGACGTCCGAAAAGTTTTAGGACGTACGAAATCTCTAGACCTATAAATATTTGGACTTCGAAGAAGACAACACACCAAGTGATTTTAAGCCAAGCTCTGCCAAATTTTCAAGTCAACATTTGTGCACGAAATTGAGTAGCAAACACATCCTTCAAGGAAATCGAGTGTGATTAATTATTGTTGTGAGGATTGTTGCATTTGTGAGCTTGAGAAGTTTTTGAGAGAAAATTATATTCGAGAGAAAAGGGTAATGCCCTAAGAATTAGTTATTTGTAACGGTACGATTGACACCCGTTCAATATCAATCAATTGTAACTCGGAGTAGTTGAGAAATATACCTTCAAGGGAGAACTTTGAAGTGCAGACGTAGGTGAGCTTGGCTGAACTGCGTTAACAACTCAGTGTCGAATTCTCTAACCTTATCTCTTAACTTATTATTATTCTTGTGGCTATTTAATCTCTTTGTTGTGATAAATTTGTTATTGGTTAGAAAATTTATAATCGCACAAAAAAGTTAATAAACCTAATTCATCCCCCCCTACTCTTAGGTTAATTTCGATCCTACATGTACATGCATTCATGAAAAATGTTTTCATTAATGAAGATAATAAGGAAATAAAAGATGGATTGAATAAACATAAATAATCATTATGTGCGAGATTCGAGTTGGTTATCTAGCATGAGGTGGACCAAATGGTGTCACTCTCCTTAGACTGTTGACCCATACAATCAGGACTGTAAAGTGAAAGAAAAAGAAAAGAAAGAATGATGACTAAAAGAAAGATTGTTTTTATGTGTTGCATCTCATAGTCATGTCACATGTTGTATTCTGTATACTATACGTTATATGTTACATGATATATGTTACACATTACTTGCTGAGTGTTAAGCTCATAGGTGAACTGTAACAACCTGGTTTTCCTTACATTTAAAAACGTATAATTTTGAAAATGCATAAATCTAAAACTTTTTATTTTCTTTAAATCATTTCAAACAGTTGCATAGCGAAAGACTTTTCATTAATAAAACCCTTTGAAAATGATAAATAGAATTCTTTTCTTGAAAACCTTTTATAAAACACAGTGGAAGTCTTTATGATTAAAACAAAGCATTTGAGAATACAACTTAATTACTTTACAAAATCTTTTACAAATCATTTTTCTTTAATTATTTACCTTTAACCTAGCCAGCCACCAAGTCCAAGAAGCATAAATGTCCCATCAACTGTTCCTAGCTTCGATACCACACATACATACATCATAAGACCTAAACTATGAGCCTAAAGCTCAGTAAGCGATAAAGAATATGCAATATGCAACATGTCATGCTCTTTTAAAATCCGTATGTAGTTTTTTGTTTAGGTTTTCCTTTTTCCTTTATCTTACTTTGAACTTTAATGAACTCTAATTCTGACAGTGGACTTAGGCTGTATTGGTGAACTTGGGCCCCGATGATGAACTTGTACTATGCTGGTAGCCTTGGGACAACATTGTGAACTTATACTGCGAACGGTGAACTTGCATCATGATGGTGACCTTCATCCATCACGATGCACTTTTACCATTTTCTTTCTGCTAACATTTCAGGAATGAGCGGCAAACGAAATCATGATGGTGACCCTGGGCTAACATAATGAATTTATACTGTTTACCTGTTCTATTAACATTTCAGGGATGAATGACAATCGTTTCCTTACTTATTTCCCTTTACTCTTATCTATACCATTTCTTATACGTTTCTGGTTCCTTTTCAAAACATATGCTTAAAATCATTTTTGTAACATTTTAAAAAGCATGATGCATGAATGCTCATGTATGTATACAGTACTATATTCTCAACCATGATCAGTATAAATCCCATAATCCTCAAAGCATAATCTGTATTAGTCCTATAATCTTTAAGCATGATCCATATCAAATCCTTAACTTAAATCTAATAAACATATCATTAAAAGAAATTAATTCAATAAACACATATCAATGGGCAATACAATCCTTGAAACATGATTATTATCTTAATATTTTAATAAAATAGTAAACAGTCAGCAAACAATTCCTAACTCTTGTGATGCAGGCTCCAAAGACCAAAACACATGCAATATCAACTTACCCGTCGTCCTTAGAGAACTTAACACTATATTCTTCTCTATCTTAATATCTCACAAACCATTAAATAAACCATTATTAATAATTACAGACTATTAATTTTATTTTTATAGTTCATTACCCACAAAGAGTTAGGCACAATTAATTCTCATAATGGAATTCCAACTAATCACCTAACAGTTTTAGAACCCAGAACTAAATAACAATAGTGGAGTCTATCACATATTGTCAAAACTTAAACAATCACCAACTTAACAATCTCCAGCTCAACCGAGTCTAAGTATCATTAATATTTTCCCATAAACTACACAATTTCATAAAATAGTATTTTGACAGAGAATAATTTCCTTTGGTCCAAAATCAATAACACTAGAGAGACCTCATAATTAACTTCACACATAATTTATCATAGAGAGCAACTTCAAACAACCGAGCATACAACAACCAGAGGTTTACAACAGCACAGAGAACATTACTATCACTCAACCACCAACATACATACGGCAACCAACATCTCCAAGTGTAAGCATTTCATAACCCAAGAAGCAGTAAATCACAGGAAGCTAAATTCTACAATAGAAACAAGTAGAGAACTAAAAACCCATTAAACATTCACACCTTCATTTTCATCCTCTACTATTATCCATATAAAATCCATAAAAGTAGGGGAGGAACTCATCTCACCTGAAGAACTGAGAAGACCCAAGAGAAGCAGCTTCGACTTCTGTCCAGGAGCTCTTTCCTTTCTCTTCTCCTGCCTTTTTCTTCTTATTTCTTATTTCCTCTCGGCTTTTCCTTCTTTCAACTGAGACTTCCCCTTGAAGCTCACACCCTCCTTCTCTTTTTCTCTGTGTTTCCTTTTCTTCCTCTCTTTTTCATCTGCTTCTCACAGAGAGCTCTTGTAATGCCCGGATAATCCTCCATATATTGGGTAAAAGATTTTATTTAATATTTCATGAATGGAGATATTTTGTAATCACTAAATTGATACCTAGTGTGGTGTAATTAAAGGAATAAATATTTTGGGATATATTTAATGGAAAAAAATTATCAGGGATTTGTATTTTTATACATTTTGGATGCACACGGACTAAGGCGAGGACACCTTCCTTCATCTGAAAATGCAACTCTATGTGGAAATTGGGGATTTCGGATGAACGCAGACAAGGTAAGGATGCGTTCCCTCGTTTGAAAAATTAATTTAAACCGAGAAACCTATTTCCATCAAACACTCTATCTCCTTCTTTCCATTTTCCCCTTCAATTTTTCTCTCCCCTGCGACGAGGATCCCTCCTTTGAGAAGATAGGAGCTGTCCACGTGGTCCTCTGCCAATGGACCACACTCCATAGAAGTGGGTGATTGTCCCTTCAGTCCAGTTTCTTCAGACTTCATGTGGGTTCATTTTCCTCTCTCTCCCTCCGTTTATAAGACGTGGGTGTGAAGCTGCATCTGGATTCCTACCTTGCAAGATGTGACTGAAGTATGAGGTGAGTGCTACATTTTGCCTTGTGAGTGTGAAACATTCTGTGAATTGTGTGGATGGTGGAGTGAGTTTCTGTTTGGCGTAGCTGGTATTGCTACTCTGGAATTTTCTGTTGTGTAGAGTGTACTATAGTGTATTATATTTTGAATGATTGTTCTCTCTCCATATACTCTTGTTGATAATTTTGTAAGGGGAGAAAAATATAAGTTTGATTTAAATGCTCATAGGGGGAATAATATTTATTTTGACTCAATAATGACTTTGATTGTTTTAGACTCTCCATCCCATGGAATTCTTTTTTATTATGATAAAAAGAGGAGATAATTATATAAGTTGTTATGGGGTAAAAGAATGGTATAACATATATGCATGAAATTAAAAATGGTAGATATATTACATAAACTAAGGGGGAGAAATCATATTATGTAATATTGTATGCACATACTTAGGTTTAAGAATAAATAACTTATAAGATTTTGTCATCATAAAAAATGGGGAGATTGTTAGCATAAATAGTGTTAGGCTTAATTGTTTTGATGATGAATATTTTGATTGCAATTATAAGTTATTTATTGATAATTATGTTTAATTGTACAATCATTATATTTATTGAAAATACCATCAATATAAGTATTAAGTTTTGCTAACATGTTTATCTAAGTCCATAAAGTGAATATATATCATTTTGGGACTTAGAAATATTATGGATGGCGATTGGGAGGCAAGAGGTCGCGTAACATGGAGTTTTGGTCAGCCAAAATTGTTTCCTGGTGTTTCGGTCGAAGCTGCAGTCAACGGTGTCGGCGAGTGGTGTGTTTGAAAAGGTGTACTGATTCCTCCCAGAATTTTCGCTTGAGCAACAGTCGAGTTTGTTGTCGAGTAGGTCGACTGAAAATGTTTACATATTGGTTCTAGACATTTTTGGTCGAGCAAGTAATCAAGGATGGAGATTCGGTCAATTTAAATATATCACATAAGCTAGGAGGCGATTTTTCAAAGGGAGCGATCGACCGCTCAAGTCTTGCCAGCAATCCGAAGGTTGTTTTGAAGAACATCAGTCAACCAGTGAACAATGACCGGTCGACCGCTGCCTTATGATTTTCCTAGCAATGCTTAAAGATCAGATTTTCCAATGGCTACATTTCCAACGGCTAGATGCGGTCGACCAAAAAAGGATTGGATAGACTGTAAATGGACACTTCTATAAATTCAAGATCTCTTAAACTTATTCTACACAACAGGAAATTGAGGCAAAACCTTGCTAATTTTTATACTCAATTCCAATTTATATATTGAGCTTGTAAACTAACTCTCATCACTCCCAAACTTGAGTTTTCTATTTGGGACAGTTATTAATCGTTTTATTTTCTCACTTCCGCAATTGTACTTCAACAACAAGGGTGATGCCCTACGAATTCGTCGAGAAAAGGGTGACGCTCTATAATAGTAAAAAAAAGGGGTAACGCTCTAAGAAAGATTCATTGTAAAGGTTTGTTTGACACTCAGAAGTCAAACATCATCAACCAGTGCAGTTTGGCAGTTAAGGGTTTCCAAGTCGGAAACTTGGAGCGCAAATTGTAATACTCCAAAAATACATTTGGTAAACATAATAAAGATTGGTATAATTAATTGTGATTATTGAAGATTTATTAAATAAAAATATTAGAAGTAGTTAAGTAGGGATTTTGGTTAAGAAGTAAAACGTAAATTATTAGTGGATTTTAAAGAAAATGTTAATTAGTGAAGATTATTGATGGAGTAAGAAATGATTATTTTTATGGAATACGTTAACCCAAAAATAAGTTGGTGTAATTTTGAGATAATATAATAGGGTATGAGTTGTACCGATTATTCGGATGGAGAAATGATTTAGAAGAAGTGAAGAATTAAGGATGATTAACTAAAAGGAAGTATAAATTATTTAAGAAATTGGAGGAGAGAGAAGAGAAGCCTGAAGAAATAAAATAAGTTCGGATTGCTTGGGACCGATTGACTATTCATGTCAACTGGTCTACCATTCATATCAACCACTCTCACACAAATTGCAAAACATAGAGTCGATCGAACATATCTGGTCGATTGTGCATGTCGATCGAAACCACTAAATTCTGCGGAAATCCAAACTATGTGGCACCGGTCGACTGTACATGTTGACCGAAAATGCATAGTCGACCGGAACCGCTAAGTTTCGTGAAAAATGGAATTTCACGTGACTATGGTCGACTGTGCATGTCGACCGAAGTGTGACCGCTCCCACATCTATTTCATGCAAAAACATCTTTTCCAGAAACTCTGTGTTTGTGGTTTGCAAAAGCATGTCTCCTCTGTGTTTTAAGATGTCTTTCTCTCCACTGTCTCCTTCCCTCTACCTATAAATAGACAGAGATCTTCTGCTAAATGCACAACAACACAAAAGAAGTGAGAGTGAGGAGAGTCTACGGTGAGAGTACTAAGAGAAGAAAAAAGAGGAACAATGGGGGGAATTCGGTTTGGACTACTTTTTGTAACGGTATTTTCGACCAAGGTAAGAAATAAGATATGTTTGGCTAATGGAGACTTACATCACAGAAATGTGTGACTGTCTGTTACTGGGAATAATTGTTATAAATATGTGTGTTTACAGAAATGTTGTTATTTTAGTTCATAAATTAAATTATTGTATCCCGCTAATACATAGGAATTTCACATAAATGTCATTATTTTGATCAATAATTATAAATTAAATTAATGTGCCCTATTAATAAATATAGGAACTGCTCCCTATGAATTTCATATAAATGCCATTATTTTGATTAATAACTCAGACATTAAATTATTGTACCAAGTTAATAAATGTGAAACAAAATATAGAAATTTCACCTCGTTAGGAAATATGATTTTCTCTGTGAATAGATATATGAATTGTTCAATGTTAACAAAATAAGTTGCTTTTGCTATAAAACGATAATTTACTGTTACAATTTTGTGGAATCACTGTGGATTGAATATTGTATGACATATATGCATCATGAATAGAATTTATGAAACTACTGACATATGCATGTCATGTTAATGAAATGAACGAATAAACATAAATAAGTGTATGGGGATTTGGGAGAGTAGGTGACAGTACTTGGTGGTGACACCCCTTATCGGAGTGACAGTTTAGCCACAAGACCAGATGATGTATCCTATCTTTTTAGACTGATAAATCCCCTACATCTGAACTGTTAAGTGAAACTAAACTGAAAAGCTGAGGAGATAGATTCCTCTCTGAGACAGACTGCATAAGCATACATTGAGCATCGAGCATGACATTTTATTCTATTTCTTGCTTAGTGTTAGACTAATTGTTTTATCCTATGATGTAGGTGATTGTTATGAGAACAGTGATATGCCAGTGGAGGAGCAGACATTATAAGATGAACACTTGAGTTATCAGCTGAGTTTGACCTGAGGGTTATGACTTTCAAATATTAAATGTTTAGTTGAACAATGGATTGTTTGATTTAAAATGTTAAAAAATATGTTTTGAAATTATTATCAATTTCCGCTTTAATTACTCTGATCTGTTTTCATTTCACACGTTTAAATAAATTAAAGAAAAGAAAAAGAATTTTTTTATGGTTAAGAAAAATATAAGAATTTAAAAGTCGGGTCATTGCATGGACGTAGGCAAGATTTTTCGAACCGTGTGAACAACATCGTTTGCATTCTCTATCCCTTAAACTCTTTATATTTATGCAATGTTTGATTTTATAATTGTGATAAATCACTTAGGGATAGAAGGAATTAATATCGCATGAAAAAGTTCTTAAAACCTAATTCGCCCCCCTCTTATATTATTATCGACCCTTCAATTGTTAGTCGACTGGACTTGTCAGCCTTGAAAGCAATTAGGTTGACAGCTCTCTAAGTGTCTGGTCAACTGCCTATTGGGTTCTGTAGACATTTTAATCTGGACGATTATCCTTCGAACGTTGTCCACAATGTTACAGCCTTTGGTCAACCAGTTTTCCATTCTCGGTCGTCTGCTAAAAGATAGAAGCGTCTGGTCACATAGAAAAAATACAACTTTCATCCAAAAATCCATCGAAAACTAATCTGAACAATTAACAATATTGTTAATTTCGGTGTGACCTGAATTCTAATAGGTCGAGCCAGTGAGCCTGCATTGTAAATCTCATTTAGGGTTTTGTTTTCTCTATAAATTCATGTAAGCTAGAGTCGCAAAACTCGTGATTATATTTTGATCTTGATACTAAATTTATTCCTCTGGCCGTGATTTTTTCCACTTAAATCTAATGTCCCGCATCCTGTTTTTTTCTTCTAGTTATCATTCTTCTCTAACAAATGGTATTAGAGCTTTGGTTGGGAGAGTTCGTATTTCCAAATGTGTTGAAACAAATTCACCCTGGTCATTCCGCATTGAAAAAAGTTTGTGTAATTTTTGAGAAAATTACAATTTTTGAGAAAAAGAAAAAAAAAGAATGGAAAAATTTTTCCTCTTGCCATACATCTTATTGTGTCTCATTCTGCTATTTATTGTGACCCTGCCGAGGTTTGTAGTCACATCGCAGTGGTTTATCATCACACCGCAGCGGTTTCTTATGAGGCCGCCATGGGGCAACAAGATGTCGTGTGATTTTTTAAAACTTTGGAGTAGAGGCGGTTTATAGATGAATCGCTGCGGCTTCATATGACATCACAATGGTTTATTGTGTCTCATTTTGCGGTTTATTGTAACTCTGTCGCGTTTTATAGTCACACTGCAGCGGTTTATCATTACATGCAAGGGTTTCTTATGAAGTCGTTGCTGGCCAACAAGATGTCGTGTGGTTTTTTAAAATTTTAAAGCCGCGGTGGTTTGTAGATAAACCGTCGCGGCTCGATATGATAGCGTTTAACGGGAAACAAAACAGTGATGTTGAATATGTTATTTTTTCATAATTCAATGGTTAATGTGTTAGCAAAAAATAAGAAAATGGTTGATTTTTCATTGATTATGAAGGATGATGGTTGTTCTTTTTTAAATAAGAAGGGATTTGGAGATTTAATGAAAGAAAATGATAAAAATAAGGAGGAAAAGAAAAGAAAAAATAAACAAAAGAAGAAGTGAAAGGCGGCGGGTAGATCGCGTGAAATGCAGAGGAAAGATTTTACGTGATTAATTAAAATAAAAGGGAAAAGAAGATTAAAATATGTGGGAATTAAAAATGATTAAAAAAATGGGTAAAGTACAATTAGGAGGAGCGAAGAAATAAAATAAGGGAAATGAAAAGAAAAAAATATATGGAGGGAGAAGGAAGAAACCGCGACTGGAGAAAGTTCAGACAGGGAAAGGGCATTCGGCCGAGAAGGGATACCAAAGAGAGGGAGAGGCTTCACGAGGAGACTGGCCGGGAGGAACCCGAACATTTCAAGAAGGTGAACGAGACGTCCGTCCGAGGAGGTGTTGCGAGTGAAGGTTGTCCGAGACAAGGATGGACAACTTCGACGTTCTGATCAGACGGGGAGTGATTCTTTCTGACAACCGGAGCTGGGAACCGTTGGAGAGTAGTCCGAAAAGGCAGGGCTAAGCTAAGGTTCCCATGCTCCTCCAATTTAGGTGAGCGATGCCTTGTTCTGTTCTCTGCTGCCCGTATTGAGGAGATGGGTTTTACAGTTTTGTTTTTATCCTTGTTTACTGCCATTAACGATGAAAGACCAAAGTTGATAAATAGGTTTATGATTTGGGTTCATGGTTAGTTGTTAGTGTAGGCTTTATTTTGTTGTTGGGTTATTGATGAAAGAAAACGTGAACGATGATTTGTTGTTTCTGTTGTTGGATGGAAATGTTTTGCATTTGTTGCTATCCTTTTGGAATGCCGATAATGGCTCTATTGATGATTGGTGTTCTGTTGGTTCAGAGATGGGTTTCGAATTGCATGATAGATTTCTGAATATTGCTGTATTTATGGGATTCTCACGAATATGCCCTGCAAATTCTGCAGATTTACGGTAATGTGCGTTAGTCATAAAACTGTTTTTATGCATTTGGTTTTTGTGCATTGTCTTGGATGTTGGTTTTGACTGATTAAATTCGTGTGTGATTATTGGTATGTTTTGACGTTGTATAGAAATGCTGAATGTTGTTTGGATACCATGAAAAAAACCAGTGCTAAAGGTTTTTGGCTCAATTGATTTTGGACCTGTTTTTGCCAAGGTTGTAAGCTGATGAATTTAGGTTCTGTTTTTTAAGCTTGTTGGCTGTATGTGGTTTAGCCTTCCTATTTAATTTGGAAATATGAGGAATATGAGTTGAATATTAGCTCGCAGTTTATTTGTTAAGACCCGATGGATGACACTGCATAGTCGTTGATATTGTTTTGTGCTTAGTAACTTGGGACTATGTTGTGTGCTGTGAAAACATATTAAGGAGATGGAATTTACACTATGATTTTGGGGATTAATAATTTGATTTATGCAATTGATTTTATGTTTGGGGAAACGAAAAGTAGATACTTTGTTCACTATTATTCATAAAGTGCGAGTTAAATAATACTTGAGTTGGGATATAGTGGGTACACTTTGGATTTTTACTCAGGGATAAAGTTTGGGGATTTTTGTTGAAATTCTTAGAAGAGTCGTTATACATCGGTTGGGCTCTTATTCCCAGTATAGGGCCGTTCGCTTATTTTCTGGAATTAAATTATGAATTTTCCTGTTTGATGCATTTGTTAAGCTTGGACAATTTTGGCGAGTGTGATACGATTCTCGAGAAGACGGTTGCTCTGGTAAACAAGATGGATTGTCGTCGAGATAGGGATTTCTATATCTCTTGCATTGAATGGCATCACGATTTAAAAAAAAAAATCAGTATTTCGTGGGATATCACACTTGAAAACCCGACGGAGATTATTCTAACAACACATTAGTTTTTATGTATGTATATATATTTTCCTCACATTTATTTCCGTACATGGTACAGTTGTTAATATATTGTGCATATATTGGGAGGATGAATCATTTTGATGCTTTGGGGCACTCTAGCTCCAAAACATCACGAGACTATCCCCTTTAAAACCTTCTACTGTGTCAAAGTTGATTGTTTGTACGAGCGAAATGGGAATGATGCATTTGTGGCATGTTCTAAGGTTCGAGTCCTAAAAGTTGAAAATAGAGATGGGAAGGTGATAACGCTTTCTTGGATTTCAAACCCCTAAACCTGGCCAGGGTTTTTGTCACATGGAGTTAGCAGGTTGTTATTATTGAGTTCTGTCTTTCCTGGTACCATTTCATTTGGTGGGTGGCGTGACAACTTGAGCTTGCTCGTTGGCAACCGTCATGAACTTGGAACCTAGAGGTATTTAGTTGAGAAGCAATCTATCATCAGCAACTTCAGCAGTTATTGCGATTATACGAATTGTGTCGTCGATGAGTTTTCGTCGACAACTCGGATGACGTGTCAGGTCTTTGGATAGCCTTCATTGGTATTATATATATGAGTTGTGTCATCGTTGAGTCCTCGCGCAACAACTCGGGTGACATGTTGGATCTTTGGATCATCGTAATTTGTATTCTCCTTTGACTCATGAGGTGTTGTCATTGGTGGGTGATCACTTATTCTTTGATGAGTATCGAGTGAGTCTTTGAGTGATCACCCTTTTCACTGATAACGTTTTTGGATTGAAAAACGGTGATGACATATTTTACAAGGTATATCTATCTATGTATAGAGCGAGTTTTCGATAAAAGTCTCATCGATGGCCTTGGGCTGGATTTATAATATGATGAAAGATTTCAGTTAAAAATCTATGTACGGCGAAAATGAGAAATATAACATTGTTTTCTAAAAAAGGAAAAAAAAACCAATTTTCACAATGCGATGCACCTAATCTAGATATACTTTACTGAGTTAGTTACTCATCCCAAACGACTCCTTCTCAAAAAATTTCAAGTCAAGGCAAGAGTAGCTAAGAAAACATAGACGAAGAATTTTGTTATTTCCTATTTATTGTAATAGTGACTTGAGCGTTTAAATTGTTATTCGGTAAAGATTTGACATTTCTATTTGGGTTTGTAAACCTAAATACGGTTGGTTTGAATTTGTTGCACAGTACTTGAATTTCCATTTATTTTATGCATCGTTATTTTTTTGTGATCCCTACTTGGAATCAGACCCATACCTTTTGGGCCGATTTAAGATATTTATAAGTCTTTCGCTAAAACTCATGCCTTGAGCTAAATGATTGAGTCCTCCACAAGGATCGGGTCATCTAATCCAACGATTTTGTCCAACCCGTCTGGTAACAATCTGCACTCCAATCGTGGATTTTTTTAATGCATGGCCGAGGGGTAAAATCATGGAGCAAATTCTACAAATTACCATTCTCCATATATTTGAAAATGGCGATTCTATAATCACCGGCTGGACAAAATTCGGTCAATGGAACAAGATTCCTCCAAGATATTCAAGTTCTTTTGCAGCTTCTTCGTCTGGTAGAGTAGAGTTATGGATTAAGATTGTCATGACCACCTGAATTCCACTGGGGAGGAATCCTCGATAAACCAGGCCAAATTTTCCTTCGGCCAAAAGGGTCCCTTGATCAAAATTTGTCGTGGCCGATAATAGATCTGCAAATGTGATATTAAACAATCGCTTCTTGAAGATCACTACAGGAACTGAAGTTGTCTGCTTGATGTCAGCTATCCATTTCGTTGAATCTGTGTTGAAAGAAAATGGGCTTGAAATATTTTGATCTTCTTTGAAAGAGATTTGCCTATTTACCACCCACTTTCTAGTTTTTCTTCTGCAGCAGATTGCAAAGAACAACAATCCAACGAGGAAGAAGATGAAGACAATCGAGAGGATTAGAGCTAAAGCAAGCTTAAGGATATAGCGTCTGTGAGATTTTCTCTTGAAGAGATTTGGATTTGTAGCAATTGGGCAGAGATTTGTTGACTAAAAGAAAGTAGATTGGAAGGTCTGAAATGGGATTTCGGACTCGCAGAAAGTTAAGTTGTTGAAAGAAAAGTTGAAGCTTTTACAAGATTGCTTCTGGGATTTCTCCGCTGAAATTGTTGTGAGAAAGGTCGAGAATTTGGAGATTCTTTACGCTCAGGGACGAAATCCTGCCAGAGATTATTCCACGAAAGATCGAGTATTTTCAAATTCCTCAAATGTGAAATTGCGTTAGGAAGATGAAGAACAAGCCCAATTTTGGACAGATTTAGATATTTTCAAATAGAAAAGCAACTCACTTTCAAGGAATTCCTGTCTTGAACATCTGTTGCATATAAGATTTAGATGTTTCAAATGTTGCGCTTGATTTGAAATTTGGAAAAGTTTCCATTCAGCTGATTTTCAGACAAATTTAAGATGAAGTATACTAGACCAATTGTAGTTTGAAGTCAATTCTACCTGAGAAATGTGGCCTCGAAACTAATTTCTACTCAGGTCCATCACCTCCAAATTCTTCTTAAACAAACCCATCACTGACCCTTGGAAGAAATGTTGAGAAAAAGAACCAAAATACATAGCAGAATAAAAATACATTTTTTCTTTCTTTTGTGTAATCAAATAGGCAAAGCAAACCAACAAAAATAATGAGATCACAACACCAATTTTTAGCATGTAAAACCCTCAAAAGTGTGAGAGTAAAAAACCACAGGACCCATAGGCCACTTAATCAAACCTTCCTCTATAACAAAAATAATGGATACACCAAAGTTCTCTCTAGTTCAACAATCTAAAGACATACAATATACATCAAGATTGAACATACTAATATTGGAATATAACAAAACGTAAGAGAGGATAAATTTAGGGTTACCAAACTATAGTCTCATTTTTACCTTGACAGATAGCCTTAGAAAGCTCAGACGACGATCTCCACTGTTCAGAATATACTCCTTGATGTCGCAAACCTACAGTTTAAATTCAAGGTGATCCAAAGATTGATTCTTGAGAAAACTCAATTCTCATCTAACTGTCTCTAAAAATCCAAAAATCTCTTTTCTTCTATCTTCTCTCTCACTCTATTTTTGTTCACTCTCTCTATCTCTAGGGTTTCATTAACCACAAAACTCTATTTCATACTCACCCCACAAAATATGGGGCCGAGCCCAACCAGAAATTGCCAAAAATATTTAGATAAGTAATTGAATTCAACTCAAAGAGATCAGAATCCTAGCCATGAATCTTTGTTTCCGGTGAGGTTTATGTGAACAGTGACTATGATTTACAGTGGACAACGACAGTTTATACCGTTAATATGTTTTCATATTATATTGGGTAATTATGTTTGAGGGGTGAAAATGTGGTTAATATAAATCATCTCTTTACGTGGAAATAATGGGTATGCTGCTTTCGTTGAAGTCTCCCCTGTTAGAGAGAAAGAACACAGAGTTGGACAGAGCATTATTGTTCAAGAAAGAGATAACCAGGAAGAAAGGTGTTTTCTCGCTGTAGTCTATTCTCAGTATAATCTGTGTAGTTTTTCTTTGCATTATCTCAGAGCTGGATTTGCTGTATTATATTTCTTGACGATGTTAATAAAGGTTCTTTGGCTTGTTCCGTGGATGTAGGACATCTTGGTCCGAACCACGTTAACTCTTGTGTGTTCCTTCTCTGTCTTACATTTTCTTGATTAATCTCTGTTAGATAAATAATAACACGAACACCACGATTGGTGCGATGAGCGTGGATCAACATTAGGCAATTTAAGATTGAATCTTTAATCCGATGGCAAAGTTCGAAGTTGATAAATTCACGGGCTTGAATGACTTCAGCCTCTAGAGGATAAAGATGAAGGCGCTGCTCGTTCACCAAGGACTGGCTCAAGCAATCAATGAAAATGCAATGAAAGTTCTTAAAGAAATAGACAAAGTTAAGGCTGACGATATAGAATCTAAAGCACACAGCGCACTTCTTTTAAGCCTTGGAGATGATGTGTTGAGAGAAGTCACTGACGAACCATTGGCCTTGTCTGTTTGGAAGAAACTGGAGACATTGTATATGAAACGGTCTTTAGCAAATCGATTGTACCTAAAGAAAAAGCTCTATACTCTGACCATGGATGATTCAAAAGACATGAGGAAACATCTCGACGAATTTAACAAGATGCTGTTGGATTTGTATAGTATCGATGTAAAGATCGAAGAAGAGGATCAAGCTATCATTTTACTTAGCTCCTTACCGAAAGTGTATGAACACTTCGTGGACACGATGTTATATGGTAAACAGACATTAACAATGTCCAAGTAAAAGCCGCCTTAAACTCAAAGGAGTTGCAGAGAAGAACTGAATCAAGGGATGCTTCTGATGGTGATGGATTACTAGTTCGCGGCCGATCACAGAATAGAGATCACAAAGGTGGAAAAGGCAGGTCTCGATCAAAATCTAAGAGTGGTAGAAAATGCTTCTTTTGTCACAAGGAGGGCCACTACAAAAAGGATTGCTACGAACAAAAAAGGAGAATGAATGAATAGAAATTTGAGAAAGGGGATGCTGGAATTATTTCTGATGGGTATGAATCGTCAGAAGTTTTAGTGGCATCTGTGACATATTCTAATGAATCCTGGGTGCTGGATTCGGGGTGCTCATTTCATATGACACCTAAAAAGGAATGGCTACAAGGGTTCTGTAAATCTAATGGTGGCTAGGTTCTCCTTGGAAACAATCAATCCTGCCAAATTCAAGGAGAAGGACATCTGCAAATTTTGATGCATGATGGGTGCATTAGGACAATTAACCATGTCTGGTATGTACCAAACTTGAAGAGATACTTGTTGTCAATAGGCATGTTGGACAAGTCTGGATGCAACGTGCGTATTGAGAATGGATGCATGAAAATAATGAAGGGTATCATGACTGTGATGAGAGGCAATCTGCAGAATGGGTTGTATGTCCTACAAAGCAAAACTGTGATGGGAAAAGTGTCCAATGTTGTTCAACAGAACCTAAACGACACTGACTTATGGCACCATAGGTTAGGACATGTAAGCAGTAGAGGCTTATAGGGTTTTGCCAAGATACATTCCTACAGACTTGAAATTTTGTGAAACTTGCATCCTGGCCAAAAGCAGTTGAATCAAGTTTAACAGATCGACACAAAAGACTCGAGGGATATTGGAATATATCCACTCCGATGTCTGGGGGCCTGAAAAGATTGCATCCAAAGGTGGGGCTCATTACTTCATGACTATCATAGATGACTTTACAAGGAGAGTTTGAGTATACTGTCTTAAGTCAAAGGATCAAGCCTTTGACACATTTAAGTAGTGGAAAGTCATGGTCAAAAACCAGACGAGCAAGAAGGTAAAGAAGCTGAGGACAGATAATGGCATGGAATATTGCTCAAAAAGTTTTAATGACTTCTGTCAGTCTGAAGGAATTATCGGACATCACACTGTGAGCCACACCCCGCAAGAAAACGGACTCGCAGAAAGAATGAATCGGATGATCCTTGAGAGAGTAAGAGGCATGCTCTTAACAGCAGGTCTGCCTCGCTCCTTTTGGGCAGAAGCTGTAAAACAGCTTGTTACCTGATCAACCTTTGTCCTTCATCCACTTTGGAGTTTAAAACTCCATTTCAGGCATGGCACAACTATCCTGCAGACTACAGCATTTTGAAGACGTTTGGGTGTGCTGGGTGTGCTGCATGTGCACATTGCAAACAAGATAAGCTCCAGCCAAGGTCCAAAAGGTGTATTTTCATTGGCTATCCAGATGGGGTAAAAGGGTATAGGCTATGGTGCCTAGAACCAAGACAACAAAAAATAATAATAAGCAAGGACGTTGTGTTCAATGAGAATTTGTTCCCTCTGAAATTGGTGGCAAGCAAAGTGAATGAAGAAAAAGTTGATCAGGGACCAGAAACACATCTTGAGGTGGAGCTGAACCTAGTTAATGATAACGCTGCTCTTCAGAAAACTCCATCTGTTAGTGGGGACATCCAATCAGATCAGAGTGATCAAAGTGAGGAAGGACATATGGATTATCAATTAACAAGAGACAGGTCTAGAAGGATAATCAAGCCAACTCAAAGGCTAGGCTATGCAGACATTATAGCTTATGCATTACAAGTATCTTGTGATCTTGATCATAACGAGCCACTGTCTTTTAATGAAGCAATAAATAGAGCTGACTCAGATATGTGGAGACAAGCTATGGAAGAAGAGATTGATTCATTGAAAAAGAACAAAACCTGGACCTTAGTTAGCAGACCTCCATTTCAGAAAATTATAGGCTGTAAATGGGTGTATAAATTGAAGGATGGTGGAAATCCCTCAGAAAAACCGAAATACAAGGCGAGGTTGGTAGCAAAAGGTTTTTTGCAAAAGGAAGGAATTGTCTTCAATGAAATCTTCTCACCTTTTGTGAAGAGACATCCATAAGGGTTTTTCTACATTTGTTGCAGTCCAAAACTTGGAATTAGAACAAATGGACGTCAGAACTGCATTCCTACATGGAGACATAGAGGAAACAATTTATTTGAGCCAACCAGAAGGTTTTGAATCAGCTGACCCGTCCCAAGTTTGTTTACTACACAAGTCTCTCTATGGGCTAAGACAGTCTCCACGACAATGGAACAAACGGTTTGATTCGTTTGTACTAGAAATTGGTTTTGTCAAAAATCAATATGACCACTGCGTGTATAAAAGAGGTGAAGGTACTTCAGATCTAACTTTCATCTTGTTGTACGTAGATGATATGCTCATTGCAGGAAAGAACAAAGCTGCAATAGCTAAGTTGAAATCAGAACTGGGAAGGGAATTTGACATGAAAGATATGGGAAGTGCAAAACGAATTCTGGGTATAGAAATACAAAGGGACAGGAAACAGAATTATATCAAACTGTCACAGAAGTATTATCTACATAAAGTTTTGAGTAGATTTGATTTATCAAATCTTAAGCTTGTATCAACTCCAATGGGAGCACATTTCAGATTAAGCCACAGTCAATCACCAAAGGACGATGAAGAGAAAATCTTAATGAGAAAAATTCCATATTCAAATCTTTTGGGAAGCATCATGTATGCCATGATCTGCACTCGACCAGATCTGGCATATGCTGTTAGTGTAGCTAGCAGATTCATGTCAAATCCTGGCAAAATCCATTGGCAAGCTCTAAAATGGATTATGAGGTATATATCAAGCTCACTTGACGTAGTATTAACACTGGGAAAGCAAAAATCAAACAGTAGCACAATCAAAGGATATGTGGATGCTGATTTCGCAGGATGCATTGTCACAAAAAAATCAATTTCAGGATATGTCTTCACTGTGTATGGTGGAGCTGTCTGCTGGAAGGCTTGCTTACAAAAGGTAGTTGCTTTGTCTACAACTGAATCAGAATATTTATCTGCATGTGAAGGAATAAAGGAAGCACTTTGGTTAAAAGGCCTAGCTGGATGTCTTGACATCGAGGTATCTGATATAACTGTATACTGTGACAACCAAAGTGCATTACACTTAATGAAGAATCCAAGTTTCCATGACAGAACCAAACATATTGATGTCAAGTATCACTTTATAAGAGAGGTAATTTCTCTTGGAAAGGTCAGTGTTCAGAAAGTTGCTACGGAGAACAATCCTGTTGATATTTTCACCAAGGTTCTATCTGTTGCTAAGTTCAAACATTGTTTGAACTTAATAAATGTTACAGAATGATGAGTTATGCAGAACAAGCCGTTGGACCAATTCACAGTAAATCTTCGTCAAGGTGGAGAAATGTGAACAGTGACTATGATTTACAGTGGACAACGACAGTTTATACCGTTAATATGTTTTCATATTATATTGGGTAATTATGTTTGAGGGGTGAAAATGTGGTTAATATAAATCATCTCTTACGTGGAAATAATGGGTATGCTGCTTTCGTTGAAGTCTCCCCTGTTAGAGAGAAAGAAAATAGAGTTGGACTGAGCATTACTGTTCAAGAAAGAGATAACCAGGAAGAAAGGTGTTTTCTCGGTGTAGTCTATTCTCGGTATAATATGTGTAGTTTTTCTTTGCATTATCTCAGAGCTGGTTTTGTTGTATTATATTTCTTGACGATGTTAATAAAGGTTCTTCGACTTGTTCCGTGGATGTAGGACATCTTGGTCCGAACCACGTTAACTCTTGTGTGTTTCTTCTCTGTCTTGCATTTTCTTGATTAATCTCTGTTAGATAAATAATAACACGAACACCACAATTTAAGCTCTTGAGTTCTGGAAATGAAGCGCCAAAACCATGAGGGAGAGACCCTTTTAAAATTGTTTGAAGAAAAGTCGATCAGAACCATAGATCATGATGAGAACCATTTACACTCATCGTATAATCTTTCGATCATACTTTCTACTTCACTCACTGCGAAATTAATTTTATCATAACTTCTCCAATTTCTCAAACTTTCCTTATATTTCAATAGTAATTTTTTTCAATAATACATTATCACACTCGCTTATTCCTTGATAACTATTACAGTTGTGTCATAAATGTTTTTTTTTTTAAAAAAAACTTAATAAGTTCTCTAATATTATGCCAATATTCTATTGTAATATTCACCTCTGGATTGTCACAAAACTACTTTAAGGTTACGAAATTTTACCTCTTAAAAATTCTCAACTCACTATGATCGTCGAGTTTCAAACACAACTCTACTCAAATGATTTTCAAAACAAAATCATAAATCAAAGTCGACGGTTAAAGTTTCCTTACAACAATCTCAATCACAAGATTAAAAACTTTATGAGACTTAGTCTGCATTGAATGAGAGCACGAGGATCTTAAATAAAATAAAATTTTACCCCTAATTGATCAACCGTTAAAAGAAACACATTAATTCTTGTTGTTTTGATTTTATGTTTTTAACTTTTCCTCTCAATATAAGAATATGTATACGTACTATTATTACAACTTGCACTGCAAAAAGCGTGCTTTTCACACCTGTCTCTCTCTCTCCCGTATTCAAGGATAAAAGCTCTAAACAATGAATCTTCCATTGTACTCCGACCAGACGATGAGAGGCCTCAAGGGAAGAAGCACTTGGTAAGCAAAAAAAATGGATACCTTTATCACATAGAACATGAAAATACAAAAGAAATGTTTAATCAAGGAGAGATCTTTTTCATTATTTTGTCTACTTTCTTCATCGATTAAAAACCCTACCTTCGTACAAAACACAAAGCTTATTCTCTCAATCTCTAGCTTTAACTGTTGTTTCTGTGTTTATCTTACTGAAATCAAAATCATATTAACGATTTTGAAGCTTTGATATTGTGTTTTCTCTGTTTGGGAGCAGAGCAAAAAAAGGCAAATGAGAAAGATGTGATCCTCTTTTCAAAAGCTAGAGAGTACATGTCGTTTTTGTTTTCTTCGATGAGTTGATTCTAAAGGTAAGAGCTATTCCTTTTCCACCTTCCGAATGCAGATAAACATTTTCGCTTTTCATTGTTTATGCAATTGAATCCCGAGAAAACTCGGGCAGATTAGAAATTGTTTTTTTCTTATTTTTTCCCAGTGCACAAATGTTGTTGTGTTTGAGGTGATGATAAAACGTTAAATCGTTTTTCTGGTTTATTAGTTGTAAATAGAAAAATTTTCAAATTAAAGTTTACAATTTGACGATGAGAAACCTCAACGACACCGCGCTTCAGCTTGAGCTTGAGAAAGCACAGAGACTACTACGGATGATCGAAGCAGAGATACGACAGTGGTGGACCCTGAAACTGGAAGAGGAGGTGAGGAAGGAGATGATAATAGAGAGAGAAATGGCAATGCGAAGAGCCAAGGGCTTGGCCTCTAGAGACCTATTTCACCCTTTAGGTTTCAATGCCTACAATATTGGCCGTTGGCAATCAACTCCGCCAATATGAAGTGGGAATCAGAGGGAAGTAAGGAAAAGCTTATCGTATTGGTTGGTCTCTCTCTCCCTATGATCTGTTTTTTTGCTAAAAATAGAAACTTTCGTTTTGGAATTTTCAATAATTATTAAGGTTTGTCTTTTCTGTTAATAATGTATTTGAAACTTCAAAAACGAAAGTTTCAATTTTTAGCAAAAAAAAAAACAAATCCCAAGGAGAGAGACCAACCAAGACGATCGGCTTTTCCTTCCTTCCCTTTTATTCCCACTTCATAACGGCAGAGTTGATTGCTAGCGGACGAGGTGACTGCGCAATATTGAAAGCATTAAGACCTAAAAGGGTGAAACATGTCTCCAGCGGCCAGGCCGTTGGCTCTTCGCATTGCCATTTCTCTCTCTATTATCTCCTTCCTCACCTCCTCTTCCAGTTCCAGGGTCTGCCACCGCCATATCTCCGCTTCGAGATCATCCATAGTAGTCTCTGCGCTGTCTCCAGCTGAAGCGCAGCGTCGCTGAGGTTTCTCATCGTCGAATCATAAACTTTAATTTGAAAATTTTTCTGTTTACAACTAATAAACCAAAAGAACGATTCAACATTTTATCATCAACTCAAACACAACAACATTTGTGCACTGGGAAAAAACAAGAAAAAAGCAATTTCAGATTTGCCCGAGTTTTCTCAGGATCCAAACGCGTAAACAATGAAAAGCAAAAATGTTTATCTGCATTCAAAAGATGGAAAAGGAGTAGCTCTTAGTTTTTAAAATCAACTCATCGAAGAAAACAAAAACAACATGTTTTCTCTCGCTTTTCAAAAGAGAATCACATCTTTCTCATTTGCCTTTTTTGGCTCTGCTCCCAAACAGATAAAACACAATATCATAGTTTCAAAATCATTAATATGATTTTGTTTTCAGTAAGATAAAAACAAAAACAACAATTAGAGCTAGAGATTGGAAGAATAAGCTTTCAGTTTTGTACAAAAGTAGGGTTTTTAATCAATGAAGAAAGCAGACAAACTAATGAAAAAATCTCTCCTTGATTAAACATTTCTTTTGTATTCATGTTCTACGTGATAAAGGTATCCATTTTTTTCGCTTACCAAGTGCTTCTTCCCTTCAGGCTTCTCGTCGTCTGGTCGGAGTGTAGTGGATGATTCATTGTCTAGAGCTTTTATTCTCGAATGCGAGAGAGAGAGAGAGAGAGACAGGCGTGAATAGCACTTTGCTGTGCAGGTTGTAATAATAGTACGTATACAAATTCTTATATGGAGCAGAAAAGTTAAAAACATAAAATCAAAACAACAAATAATTATGGACATCAAGAATTAACGTGTTTCTTGTAACGGTTCATCAATTAGGGGAAAAGTTTTATTTTATTTAGGATCCTCGTGCTCTCATTCAACGCAGACGGAGTCTCATAAAGTTCTTAATCTTGTGATTGAGATTGTCGAAAGGAAACATCAAGTTTAACCATCAACTTTGATTTATGATTTTGTTCTGAAAATCATTTGAGTAGAGCTGTGTTTGAAACTCGACAATCGTAGAGAGTTGAGAATTTTTAAGAGGTAAATTTCGTAATCTTAAAGCAGTTCTGTCACAACCCATAGGTGAATATTACAAAAATGTTAAGTCGAACAATCTGATCTCCAAAGAAGACCCGATCGCTCAGTCAAGGCTATGTTGTTAGCAAAAGATTTAACATAAAATGAAGTACAAAACCATAAAAAAATGAGTCATGATTCATAAAGTGATCAACAAAATATGTAAACAACATAAATAATAAACAAATGAAAATATTGTAACTCGGTAGAAAGCAATAAATTCCCACCAATGACAACTAAACAAAACACTGAAAAATAAACTAAATTTGAAGTAATCACAACTCGAAAACTACATCTGACCATCACAAATAGCTACTCCTAATTAGCCCTACCCTTATCTGGAGGGAATGGTCATTTGGGTGAGTGACGAACTCAGTAGGTAGTTTATACTAAATGTAATGCATATAAAACTAGTTTTATCTTTTCCAATCAAAACCATAATAAATAAAAATGTAGCTATTTCACTTGTGCATCAATTTACAATCATTTCAACAACCTTCTTTACACTCAAAATAGACTTCATGAACCACTGATGAAGCAATTATCAAAATATCGTTGCAAACAAAGCCAGATATAGTAAAATAAGATCGTTTTTTTTTAATGTCTGACTGCTGATTTTGAATATTTAATTTAAAATTTTTTTACTTAAGTTATACAATTTTGGATGGAAGTAATGTTTTTGATTTGACTCAGTATATTTGTTAGAAAATCGAACGATAATCGAAAAAAGAAAACTTGATGTGGGACACCAAAATACAATTGTGAGTTTTGCGACTCTAATTTACATGAATTTATAGAGAAAACAAAACCCCAAATAAGATTTAGAATGCGGGTTCACTTGTAATATCTCAAAATTAAGCATACGACTTAAGTGATAATTCTAGGGTTTCTTGAACTAAAATGGACAATTACGATATTAGTCAAATGAAGCATACTTAAAAGAAGTGAATTATAATATCCCGAATTATGTTTATATTAAGCTTAGAAAGATGATTTAAGATTTATTAAAATTCACTTGAATAATTTAAGACATTAGTCAAGTGAAACATAATTGGATAAAGTAAACTTTGATATCTGAATTATGTTCATACTTAGTTTAGCGAAAAGATCAAGGTTATGGAGAATTGTGTGATAATATTTGGAGTTAGATAGTACGATATGAACTAAATTGACAGTTAGTGAAATTAGTAAAGATAAAATATATTTGGATATAGTAAAGATTGAAAAGTTGAGAATAATAAGGTTCTTAACAATTATTGTAAATTGACTTGGATAGAGTGAAGGAAGAATAGTGGAACATATAGTATAAGTTAATTTAGATGATATAGATGTTCATATATATATATAATAATAATTCCATGCAACTTCATCTTCTCTAAACCAGTATGTATTAAATTTCCAAACCAATACGCACTAAATGTATATATATATCATATAATCTAGAGAAATAAACTGCGAACATTCGTGGCAATCGATGGTCAGCAACAACGATCATCCACCTTATCAACCAGTGAAATGAAAATATGCTACTGATCGATGGATTGGCAGTCGATCATCCGAAGAAGAATCAATTGATCGACAAACTGAAGAGTCGCATGGAAACAGAAACGTCGTCGCTTGGAAGCTTCTATGTTTACGTTGGACGCATCTGAATGATGAAAGGTTGTGTCCCTTGGCTCTTCACCTTCATGGATGATGAAGGGTTGCGAGTGATGGTCTATAAATAGGAGTGGTAATGGAGTGCAATGTTGTTTTTGAAAAATGGCTGAATGAATTCTATGAGGTTTTGAGAGAGAATACAGAAAGAATCGTGAGAAAGAGCTGTGAAGCTGTGAGATTCTGAGTTTTGGTGAGAGTGTTCGATGAGGATATGTGAGAAACATTCTGTGTCCGTGAAGAGTTTGGAGGGAAGGATTCTGTTGAAGAGAAACTATTGGAAGAGTGAAGGGAAGATCTGGGTTTTGCTTTCTCGAGTGTTTAAGTGGTGATTCTTCCTTCTCATATCCTTAATAATGGTTATATCATTGTTAAATGATGTTTGATTAACGATAGAGTTTGGTTACTGCCTGTAAAGCATATGATTGGATGAATTACTCTCTACATATTAATGGATTTAATAATATGAATTGTTCTTTTGTTGTTTTGTTGCATTTGTTAATCGTTGGATAATATTGGAGATATACATACTCTAGATATTGTATTGCTTACCTTAAGGATATTGGTTTACATGATTCTCAGTTGCATAATTTGTTTAGGGTTTTATAGTATGGAATTATTAGATTGGATGGTGGTTGGATAGAAATTGTTTAAAGTTGGAAATTGATGAAAATACCACCTGTTGTTCTATGCTCTGTGATCTATAAGGAATTTGGTTATTGCATGTGAATGAGTTTACGTATATATAATTATGTTCATTTTGGTGAATTGATAATACTATTAGGACAAATGAGCTTTAGTTATACATTGTTGGATGAACATATTATAAAAAAGCTATATTTTGGTATTAGGGCTTTGGAAGTTCTATGTTATTGCTATGCTATCTTTATGGATGCTAAGGAATGGGGATATGTAACATGATGAGAGATGATAAAGGTAAATAGCTATTTTTTTGGTCTGGTTGATGCCCGGTATAGAAACCGAAAATAAGTAAACAGCTGTTTGCGTGGTTACGCCCGGAACAGAAATAGAATAAATAACAATAAAAAATAAATTAGTAAAAGATAAGAAAAATAGAAAATTGTATACCGACTTTATAAGTTACATGTTTTATTTTTATACTGCTTACTTAGCGTTAGGCTCATAGTTAGATCTTGTAATATAGGTAAGGAGCCAATGATTGGATAAAGCTCGTTGAGGACGCAGTTGATAGAGTATTGTTGGGTTGGGTGTTTGTGTTGTGGGCAGATTGACCTTGGGGTTATGGCTCATGGAAATGGCATTAGCATATTTAATTGTTTTAAGAGTTAAAATACTTTCAAGTGTTTATTAGTCTTAAATTGTTTCAGCAATGTTTGTGTAAATGGCTTTTATGCTACTAATTTGTAATATTTTATATAGTTAAAGACTTCTGTTGTTTGTTACTCTAGTTTTTCCCTAACGCAAATGTTTTAAATGAAAGAAAATTTTTATACGAAAAAAGTTACAGAATGTTACACCACTGACTCGACCCAATAGAATTCGGGTTACAATAAAATCTAACAATCTCCATCTTGACATGAATTTTATGAAAGAGATCCATAGCATGTGCTCGTCGGCCTGACCCAACAAAACGAATTCAAAACCCCAAATTCTGATAATCTCCATCTTGAAACAAATTCTGATGAAAGGAACCAATTTTTAAATCTTCAAATTTTTCTCTTCCACACTCTTAAAGACATCTGCAACAAGAGTTCATCTGCTTGTCTTAAAGAAATATACATATCATCACCATAAAAGTCTTCAAAGCAACTAATGGTGACCAGGTTTAAAACAATTAAACCACAATGATGACATTTTCAAATCTCACAAAGAGTAATTCAAATCTATGCAAATACATCTTACCTTTTGACCTGTCATTTCAAAACTGTCTTTCAAGATCTTTTAAAATTCCACTATCGTAATGAAATATCGAATCTCAATTCAAAAGTGGAAAATCTACTTCAAAGATCTCATCATCTTCAAAAACATAATATTTAACAAAATATCTGACTTAAAATATCATTGGCTTCAATAACATATTCACCTAAATAAATTGAAGCAGAAAATCATGGATATCACAAAATTCCAAAAGATATCCCCAAAATTCAGATATTTCTATAATAACTAATCAGCCCAAAAATCAAATCAAATTAAATCAAATTGCCAAATAATCGTAGATATTACAAAATTCAAACCTTATTTGAATTTCAACCGAAAACAATCTTCAAGATTGAGATATTCCCACAATTCCAAATCTAACATAAATCATCAAATTTGATCTCCCAAAAATCCCAATGATTTTCAACAATTTTTATCTCAGGCAAAAGTCCAACTTTGCAAATGACACTCTCGTGGCAACCCTAATCGAAACGGCTTAACATTGAGAATAAAGAACAACAATGTAGACAATCTATGGCAGCTGACGATAAATAAAAAAACTTTCCAATGACGACCATGTTGTTCGGAGACACAACTACCACGGAGAACTCTAAATAGATATGAAAAATGAGGCAATTGTTTTTTATGGCGGCTGAACGATAAAGAGAACAAATCTCATAAGCAAGACAAATGGCAATGAGAACAATTTTTCTGTTCTTTTTTTCCCCAAAAATTGTAATGTTCTAAAAAATTACACAAACCTTGTTCAATACAGAACGACCAGAGTGAATTTATTTCATTAATCAAACACACTCGGAAACATGAACTCCCAAAATCAAAGCTCTGATACCATTTGTTAGAGAACGAATGATAACCGGAAAAGGAAAACATGATATGAAAGGAAAAAAATCAAAGTCAGAGGAATAAATCTATTATGAAGATCAAAATAGAACCGTGCATTTTGCGACTTTAGTTTACATGAATTTATGAAGAAAACAAAACAGTAAATGAGATTTACAATACGGGCCCACTAGCTTGACCTATATATATAAAACTTATTTCAGAGAGAAAGCAACTTATAGAGCTCGTTATTGTTGCCAAAATTGCCTCTTGCAATGAGTTTTATAACTTATTTCATTATGTAAATCGCCAAAACCTTTCTTCAAGGAGCCGTTTCTCTCTAAAAATCGCCCAGTAGAATTTCTTTGACGAAAACACTAACAGCGGGACTTAATTGCTAATGTCACTAAGTTCATGGAGTATTAGCCTAAAAAAAGTAATATATAGTTGTTCTTCACCCCTAAGTTTAACAGACAATATACAATTTAACCAAAAAAAAAGAACTCAAAGAAACCATCATTAACAAAATCCAGTCCCACAAAAAAGCCAAGACATCAATGATATGTATTTACTATACACGATGAAGCTCGTTGAAAGACAAGGAAACTTTAAGGAAGAAAGAAATGCGATCCAGACCAAATCGAAGCGTGTAGCACACCTTTGAAATGTACACAGAAGAAAAAAAAAGTGTTCAGAGAATTATTCTCTTGAAACAATGTTAGAAAACATGTTTGAATATGTTGTTTCAGGACGGTTCTTGGTCAAGATGTGTGGCATCCCGCCCTGTGAAGGCCAGGAAAGGCCCAATTGTGGGTCCGGCCCATATCAGGGGGGGCACAATCCTACATCGCTTGGGAGAGTAGAAAATGCATGGTATATAAGCATGGAGCCCCTTCCTACCTAGTACAACGCGTTTTGGGCTAACCCCAAGAACAAACCCGTGCGGGCTTCGGCCCAAAGCGGACAATACTGTACTGGGAGCACCGGGGGACGTTACAAATGGTATCAGAGCTAAATCTCAACCGGAAGTGTGGCCGACGAGGACGTCGGGTCCCCAAGGGGGGGAGATTGTGGCATCCCGCCCTGTGAAGGCCAGGAAAGGCCCAGTTGTGGGTCCGGCCCATATCAGGGGGGCACAATCCCACATCGCTTGGGAGAGTAGAAAATGCATGGTATATAAGCATGGAGCCCCTTCCTACCTAGTACAACGCGTTTTGGGCTAACCCCAAGAACAAACCCGTGCGGGCTTCGGCCCAAAGCGGACAATATTGTACTGGGAGCACCGGGGGACGTTACAAGATGATCTTTGACAAGGTGCGACTAAATTGAGTCATTTACCGTTCGTTTTTGTAACACTTTTGGTGCTTTCTTTCGATTGAGGAGTTGGTGGCGTGTTTATGGAGCTTGACTTGTTATTACAAATTTATTTACCGATCAAACAAAAGTAGAGTTTCAGAATTATTCTGAGTTTGGTAACAAGTTTTGAAAATATTATGTTTCCAAATGTTTATTGCTCAATAAACTTTCCAATTGAGCAAGGACAAAAATATAAAGAAACATTTTCTAATGACAAAGAAAATATATCATTATTCTTGAAAAAACAGTGTTTAAAAGAAAGTTTGAATAAGTTGTTGTCAAGAAATCATCATTATTCTTAAATAAACAGTGTTGAAAAGCAAGTTTGAGTAAGTTGTTGTCAATGTTTCTTGCTCATATGACATCTGCTATTGAAAACATATCAAAAGAACAATTTTTTATCTTACCTTTGTCCTTATAACCAGTTTAACGAAGATCTATGGTTTCTTCAAATTTTTAATACAATCTGTCGTAAGAAACACAACCAGTACTAATCCAGAACCCGATCAAACAACTAGAATATATCATCATCTATGTGAAATAAACAGATCTAACAAAAACCCAACAGTGATTTTCCAAAATTATGGAGAAAACGAATTTAATCGATACCTTTAGCAGATCCTCGAAGTCTTGTAAAAGACTCGTGCTTGAATCTGATGTTGGGGTCCTCGAGAACTGAATATGGATTCCACGTAGCTGAGTGAAAAAAATGGTAGCTTTGAGAGGGATTGGGGAAGAAGAAGGGACTTTTTGGAAGGTTGCTGTGGGATCATGTTTCAATGAATGAAAGAGGCAGAGTTTCGTAAGGGTCGGGTTTTTGGTTGGTGGACATTTGAAGACACCTATCCATCTCCTCCCCGCATTATTTTTTTTCTTTTTGGGTTTTCTTCAGCGCAAGCTTTGGTCCATCTGGCCATTGAACAGAGAGAGAGAAAGGGTGTGGACTCTTCTTTCTTTGCTTCTGATGGAGATGCGTGGAGCAAGCAAGGCTCCACGCAAGGGAGAAACTTTAGAGAGAGAAAGAGAGGAACCTTAGAGAGAGAAAATGCGTGTGGAAAAAAAAAAGCAGCTGGTAGGTAGATAATTGGGGTGAAGCTAGCCTATTTTTTCTGTAAGCGCAGGTGGTGCAGACGACCTTATTTAAGGCTTTCTTCAGTTTTTTTTATGACGATTCCTGTTTTCATCTCGGCTGCAACTTTATTGACTTGAACTACTATTTTACCACCCACCCCATTCAAACCTTCGCTCTCTTTCTTACATTCATGTGATTTCTCTTTCCTACCTCCTAATAACCTTTCCATAATTTTCTATTTTATTATAGGGCAAATAACACTGCAAACTCTATAGTTCTAGATCAATGACAAGTCAAATTTTGGAGAAATTTTTTTAATAACTAAAACCTTGAACTATGAAAAATTATCGCCGGCAACCTAGCAGTCAAGTTTTCCGTCCAAATCCATCAAATCTAATTCCTCAGTTAACTTGAAACGTTTTCCTCTTAATGTCGATCTTGTTCGTCGGTGTCGATTCTTAAAATCGATGTTAGTTCTACCATATAAATGAATTTCAAAGTCGAAGATTCAAAAATTTTGAACTTTTTGACTATAAAACGACGAATATTGAAGGAGAACTGTCTGTTTTAGGTTAAAAGACGATTTTTAACATATAACGGACGTCCGTCATACTCTGACGGACGTCCATTATAGGTTAAAAATCGTATTTTGTCCATTTTATTTTTTATTATTAATAAACAAATATTAAATTATCGTTTTACCCTTAAAAAAATTGTCAATATTATTTTTATAAGGACAAAATAGTAATTTGACAGACAAGTGGGTACAGTTGTCTGCCACTTGTCTGTCAAATTACTCTTTTATCCTTATAAAAATAATAATGACAACTTTTTTAAGGGTAAAACGGTAATTTAATATTTGTTTATTAATAATAAAAAATAAAATAGACAAAATACGATTTTTAACCTATAACGGACGGACGGACGTCAGAGTATGACGGACGTCCGTTATATGTTGAAAATCGTCTTTTAACCTAAAACGGACAGTTCTTCTTCGAAATTCGTCGTTTTACAGTCAAAAAGTTCGAAATTTTTGAATCTTCGACTTTGAAATTCATTTTTATGGTAGAACTAACATCGATTTTAAGAATCGACGCCGACGAACGAGATCGACATTGAGAGGAAAACGTTTCAAGTTAACTGAGAAATTAGATTTGACGGATTTGGACGGAAAACTTGACTGCGAGGTTGCCGGCGATAATTTTTCATAGTTTAGGGTTTTAGTTGTTAAAAAAAATTCTCCAAAGTTTGACTTGTCATTAATTTAGAACTATAGGGTTTGCAGTGTTATTTACCTTTTATTATAATATGATATAAAATTATTAATAATAAATGTCGCTAAAATATATTTTTAATACTTGTAGTTTAAGTTTTATTTTAATTTCAATATTGCAGCTCACACCTTCAAGCGACTGCACCTCCTCTCCCGAAGACAAGCGAAATCTGCAAAGGCAACCTGGCTTCGCGATTCTGACCCTACTTACATGTACTTGTAAGTAGTATTTTTTGGGGTTTCCTCTGATTTTCTCGCTTAAATTTCGGGGCTTGATTTTCTGTTCAAAGCATTAGGCTTGTTTAGTATGCGAGTAATTAATGTTGAATGATTGCGGCGGGGAGTGTGTTCTCAGAATATTAAAGAAAAAGGCTTCGAAGTGGTCTCTCAAAGACATGGCTCGTAACGCAGCGGCCTGTGCAGAGAGGGCAACCAGTGATATGCTGATTGTTTTTTTGCTCCAACCATCCTTCATCAAGTACATGAAGGTTTGGAGGGCTAGTTTCTTTTGAATTTGCAAGGGTCAGAATTTGCCTTGAATTAAAATCAATTCGAACTAAAACGTTTAGAAAATACAAGTTAGTTATGAAGAAATTGGCAAGTGGATCCACATTCAAGGTTGTGAATGCTCTATTGTGTGTTTGGCGGTATTTGCTTCATTTGACAAAGCTTGATGCAACAAGTTGTCATCTGATAAAATTGTTTCTGCAGAGGAGTCATTTTGATGAGATTGGATCATGCTGGAAAAATCCAGTCAGCTTCTTTGATCGCAGCAACGGATACAGAGCCTGAGGAGGAGATTCCATCGATGAACATCACAGTTGATGCATTTTGTTCTATTTATGAAGTGGCATGCGGAGCATCATTACCTGCCCTCGCAAATTGACAATTTTCCCTTTTCGACTGGATTATTTGCTTCGGTTTTGTTTGGATGCACCTTCTATGTATCTCAACACGTGTTGTTTTAGTCATGATACATTTTGTAGGAGTTCTGTACAGTACTTGTTAATCAAGCCTTTCATATTTGCTTAAATTTGTGTTATTCAGAGTCAAGTATTTATTTTACGCTTGGAAAATAAAGAAATAGCTTAAAAATCCAACTAAAAATTGGCATCATTGATGGAATTTAGCCGTCTAATGGAAGGTGTGACCTACAAACAGGGCAAACTATAAAGTGTTTTTTTTTAAAAAATTATAGTTTAAGGTGAAATATAAAAAGTACCACGTACTTAAAAGTGAAATTTGATAATTAGCCTACTCTTTTAAAGTATTCCTCTAATTTATTAAAGTTACAAATATATTTTGTAATATTGTTATTTATTTATATTATCTAAAATACTTAATTGTACTAAAATAATAAATAAAATTTAAAAGAACCTATTAACTAGAACATCACGACAGATTCTTAAATTTTTTTTTGTTAACAAGATGTCACTTGAATTATGCTTCGTTTACAAACTTTACCTCTGTCTGTTAAAAAAAACCATTTGGTGACGCATATGATAGTGTATGATTTGTTCACTCTCTTAACTTCTTTAGGACTTTATCTATAAAGATAGCAAATTTTTGTAATATTAAATTTCATGTCTAAATTTTTCGTTTAATTTTTTGTCAATGAATTGAGAATTGATCTATTTTGTCGCGTAGTGACCGTGTTAAAATTTTTAGTCAAATTGGTGATGTGATAATAAAAGTAAAATTTGTACAAGGAGAAGGAAACCATATTTCCTTTATTTCAATCTTTCGATTGTTGTGAAAAGACATCGAGGGTCAATTGTTTCTTCCTCGAATCCATATATTTATCTCTGTAATGTTGGGCAAATTTAGAATCTATGCAAATGTTTAAGCCGATTGGGGGAGAAAATTGACATATTTCCTCTCGATATTGCATTGGAGATCTGTTTGTGGAAGCAGAAGCACATGTCTGTAGAAAGGGCAGGCTTTCGTGGAACGTATGTGTTCGTAGAAGCACATGCTTTCGCAAAAACTGTCATGGCTTAGAGGTGGACCTAACAGTCGATCCAATCCTCAGAGAGGACCCGATTGCCCCACTCTAGGTCTGGTTCACAGTGGAAAACTTGAACAAAAATGAAAGTCATAACACACACTAAATTGGGCTAGGTCTATATAATGATCACGAAATTAATAATGCAAGGAAATGAATTAAAAGAAAGTTCATGTGCAACAAAATTCCAAGTATTCAAAAATTTTATACAAACCCAAATTAAATAACTGTCCTCACACAACACCGGTACTTCTAACAACTCTCATTACAAATTCTACACATTTAATGTTAGAAAATACTAAAAAATGTGAAAAAAAAACTGATAATTATTGTCTTGTTAATTTAGTGGGGAAAGACCTCCCATAATAGAATATTGGCCTAATATTAGAGAACTTATTAAGTTTTTCCAAAAAAAATTTATGACACAACTGTAATTATTTTGGCCTCCTCGCATATTTCTTCGAATATTTATTTAAGTGAAATATGTAATTTAAAATTAGTTATCATGGAATAAGCGAGTGTGATAAAGTATTATTGAAAAAAAGTTACTATTGACATGTAAGGAAAGTTCGAGAAATTGGAGAAGATATGATAAAATTAATTTTGTAGTGAGTGAAGTAGAAAGTGTTATCGAAAGATTATACGTTGAGTGTAAATGGTTATGATCATGATCTATGGTTCTGATCGACCTTTCTTCAAACAATTTTAAAAGGGTCTCTCCTTCATGGTTTCGGCGCTGCATTTCCAGAACTCAAGAGCATAAACCTCGCTGGAAACAAGATTCATGGCCAGGATTTTGATCCCTCTAAGCTGTATTTAGTTACTTCTCTGAATATTTCGGGCAATTTCTTCCAAGGGTCAGTGATGGGTTTATTTGAGAAGAATTTGGAGGTGATGGACCTGAGTAGAAATCAGTTTCGAGGCCACATTTCTCAGGTAGAATCGACTTCAAACTACAATTGGTCTAGTTTACTTCATCTGAATTTGTCTAAAAATCAGCTGAGTGGAAAATATTTCCAGATTTCAAATCAAGCCCAGCGTTTGAAACATCTAAATCTTGCATGCAACAGATGTTCAAGACAAGAATTCCCTGAAAGTGAGTTGCTTTTCTATTTGAAATATCTAAATCTGGCTAAAACTAGGCTTGTTCTGTTAGATTATTTTAACAATAATAATCTATTAATGTGGTTCATGTTAATTAAAGTCACATTGACTTAATATTAAAGTGTTTAATATGATGGTTGTTAAGTATAAAAGACATTAAGTGAATTGAGTTTTAATTCCCTCTCCTTAACCTTATTAAAAGTGTATAAAGTATAGTTGAAGAGGTGTGATTGAAAAAACATAATTGAAAATGTATGTATGGAGGGATACCTTTGTGAAAGTGTCTTCTTCATCACCTAGAAAAAAAGATTGCAGCATTCATTCTAACGAACGCTCTCTCGAATACTCTATCTGAAAAATTACGGTGAACTATATGGGTATTTCTTGATCATCGAAGAGACAATTAAAGGAAAAAGATTAAGGCAATAAAAAATCAAAGTCAAGATCTTCATCAAAAGCTTTTACTTTTATCTTGGACCAAAGTTGGTATTATTGTTTATTTATTCGAGTATTATAGATATGAAATGGTTGAATCAATGTCGTTAAATGGGAATTAAGGATTGTTTGTATGAGCGTTAAATTACTAACATGTTCTTCATCTTCCTAATGCAATTTCACATCTAAGGAATTTGAAAATACTCGATCTTTCATGGAATAATCTCTCCGACAGGATTCCGCCGCTGAGCGTAAAGAATCTCCAGATTCTAGACCTTTCTCACAACAATTTCATCGGAGAAATCCCAGAAGCAACCTTGGAAAAGCTCCCATCAATGGAGGTTTTCAACTTTTCTTTCAACAACTTAACTTTCTGCGAGTCCAAAATCCCATTTTAGACCCTCCAATCTGCTTTCTTTCAGTCAACAAATCTTGCCCAATTGCTACAAATCCAAATCTCTTCAAGAGAAAATCTCACAGACGCTATATCCTGAAGCTTGCTTTAGCTCTAATCCTCTCGATCGTCTTCATCTTTTTCCTCGTTGGATCGCTGTTCTTTGCAATCCGCTGTAGAAGAAAAACCAGAAAGTGGGTGGTAAATAGGCAAATCTCTTTCAAAGAAGATCAAAATATTTCAGGCCCATTTTCTTTCAACACAGATTCAACGAAATGGATAGCTGACATCAAGTAGGCAACTTTAGTTCCTCTAGTGATCTTCGAGAAGCCATTGTTTACTATCACATTTGCAGATCTATTATCGGCCACGACAAATTTTGATCGAGGAACCCTTTTGGCCAAAGGAGAATTTGGCCCGGTTTGTCAAGGATTCCTCCCCGGTGGAATTCAGGTGGTCATGAAAATCTTAATCCATAACTCTACTCTACCAGATGAAGAAGCTGCAAAAGAACTTGAATATCTTGGAGGAATCAAACACCCTAATCTTGTTCCGTTGACCGGATATTGTCTAGCCAGTGATCAAAGAATCGCCATTTTTGAATATATGGAGAATGGTAATTTGCAGAATTTGCTCCATGATTTACCCCTTGGCCAAGCATTCAAAAAATCGACGATTGGAGTGCAGACTGTTACGAGACGGGTTGGACATAATCGTCGGATTAGACGACCCAATCCTCGTGGAGGACCCAATCACTCAGCTCAAGGCATGAGTTTTAGCTAAAAACTTATAAATATCATAGATCAGCCCAAAAGATATGGGCTTAAGTACAAGTAAGGATCACGAAAAAATAAAGAAGCGTAAAATAAATTGAAATTCAAGTATTGTGCAACAAATCCAAACCAATAGTATTTAGGTTTACAAACCCAAATAGAAATGTCAAATTCTTATCGAATAACAATTTAAACGCTCAAATCACTAAAACAAGAAATAGGAAGTAACGAGATTCTTTGTCTTTGTATTCTCAGCCACTCTTGCCTTTACCTGAAATTTTTTGGGGAGGAGTCATTTGGGATGAGTAACTAACTCAATAAAGTATATCTAGATTAGGTGCATCACATTGCGAAAACTGGTATTTTTCCTCTTTTTGAAAACAATATTATATTTCTCATTTTTACTGTACAAGGATTTTTAACTGAAATCTCTCATCATATTATAAATTCGGTCCAAGGTCATCAATGAGACTTTTATCAAAAGCTTGCTCTATACAGAGACAGCTATACCTCGTAAAATATGTAATCACCATTTTTCGATCCGAAAACGTTATTAGTGAAAAAGGGTGGTGACTCAAACACCCACTCGACACTCATCAAAGAATAGGTGATCACCCGCCAATAATAACACCTCATCATGAGGCAAAGGAGAATACAATTGACGGCGATCCGAAAATCTAGCACGTCACCCGAGTTGCTGGCGAGAACTCAACGATGACACAATTTGCATAAAGAATACCAATGACGGCGATTCAAAGACTTGGCATGTCACCCGAGTTGTCGACGAGAACTCATTGACGACACAACTCGTATAATCGCAGCAACGGATGAGGTTGCCGGTGACAAATTGCTTCTCAATTAAATACCTCTGGGTTCCAAGTTGATGAGGGTTGCCGACAAGCAAGCTCAAGTCGTCACGCCACCCACCAAATGAAACGGTACCAGGATAGGCAAAACTTAGTAATAATAACCTACCAACTTCATGTAACAAAAACCTTGGCCAGGTTTAGGGGTTCGAAACCCAAAGAAGCGTCATCACCTTCTCATCTATATTTCCAACTTTCATGACTCGAACCTAAGAACATGTCACACATGCATCATCCCCGTTTCGCTCATATAAACAATCAACCTTCACACAGTAGAAGGTTTCAAAGGGGATAGTCTCATGATGCTTTGGTGATAGAGTGCCCCAAAACATCAAAATGATTCATCCTCTCAATATACGCACAATATATTAACAACAGTACCATGTATAGAAATAAATGTGAGGAAAAATATATATACATACATAAAAACTAATGGGTTGTCGGAACAATTCCCGTCGGGTTTTCGGGTGTGGTATCCCACAAAATACTGATTTTTTTTAAAAATCGTGGTGCCATACAATGCAAGAGGTATAAAAATCCCTATCTTGACAACGGTCCGTTTTGTTGACCAAGGCAACAATCTCCTCGAGAATCATATCACACTCGCCGAAATTGTCCAAGCTTGACAAATATATCAAATAGGGAAATTCATAATTTAATTCCAGAAAATAAGTAGAGGGCCCTATACCAGGAATAGGAGCCCAATCGGCATGTAACGACTCTTCTAAGAATTTCAACAAATATCCCCAAACTTTATCCCTGAGTAAAAATCCAAAATGTACCCACTATATTTATTAGTTCCAATAAAATAACAACAATAAAACATATCCTCCAAATATAGCGGAATCCCAACTCAGGTATTATTTAACTCTCACTTTATGAATAATAGTGAATAAAGTATCTACTTCCCAATTCTCCAAACATAAAATCCGTCACAGAAATCAAAGCATTAATCCCCAAAATCACAATGTAAATTCTATCTCCTTAATATGTTTTCACAACACAGCATATTCCCAGGTTACCAAGCATAAAACAATATTAACGACTAGGCAGTGTCATCCATTGAGTCTTAATAAATAAACCGTGAGCTAATATTCAACTCATACTCCTTGGATTTCCAAATTAAACAAGGAGCCTAAACCACACACAACCAACAAGCTTAAAAAACAGAACCTAAATTCATCAGCTTAAAACCTTGGCAAAAATAGGTCCAAAATCAATTGAGACAAAAACCTTCAGCATTGGTTTTTTTCATGGTATCCAAACAACATTCAACATTTCTATACAACATCAAAATATACCAAAAATCACACAGCTTTAATCAGTCAGAACCAACATCCAAGACAGTGCACAAAAAACCAAATGCATAAAAACAGTTTTATGACTAACACACATTACCGCAAATCAGCAAAATTTGCAGGGCATATTTGTGAGAATCCCATCAATACAGCAATATTCAGAAATATATTATGCAATTCGAAACCCATCTCTGAACCAACATAACACCAATCATCAACAGAGCCATTATCGGCATTCCAAAAGGATAGCAACAAATGCAAAAATTTTCCATCCAACAACATAAACAACAAATCATCGTTCACGTTTTCTTTCATCAATAACCCAACAACAAAATAGAGCCTACACTAACAACTAACCATGAAATAAAATCACAGTCACCAAATCACAGCAATATTCAGAAATTTATTACTCAATCAGAAACCAATTTATCAACTTCGGTCTTTCATCGTTAATGGCAGTAAACGAAGATGGAAACAAAACTGTAAAACCCGTCTCCTCAATACAGTATAAGAGAACAGAATAGCCATCGCTCACCTAAATCGAAGGAACAGGGGAAGCTCAGCTTTGCCTTGCCTTTTTGGACTACTCTCCGACGGTTCCCAGCTACTGTCGTCGTAAAGAATCACTCCCTGTTGTCATGTTTCACCATGATAGATACCACATTGAAAGTGGGAGTGAGTGTGTGCTGGTTTATAAGTGTGTATCTCCCTTGCCTGTATGACACGTTTTGGGTTGAGAAAATGGGGTCCCAACTCGAGAACAAACCCGTGCAGGCTTATAGGGGTCCAAATCTGACAAAATTATGCTATGAGGTTGTGCACACTTATAACATTGGTCTCAGAGCCATGTTCTATTTCTGATGTAGCCCAACGAATGGGCACCAGAGCCTTATGGGGGGTGGTTTGTCATGGTTCACCATGACAGATACCACAACAGAAGTGGAAGTAGGTGTGTGCTCTCTTGCTTGTATGACGCGTTTTGGGTCGGGAAAATGGGGTCCCGACTCTAGAACAAACCCATGCGGGCTTATGGGGGTCCAAAGCGGACAAAATCATGCAATGAGGTTGTGCACACTTATAACACCCGTCTGCTTAGAACGTCGAAGTCGTTCGTCCTTGTCTCGGCCAACCTTCGCTCGCAACACCCCCTCCGACAGATGACTAGTTCACCCACTTGGAATGTTTGGGTTCGTTTCGGCCAGTCTCCTCGTGAAGCCTCTCCCTCTCTTGGGTATCCCTTCTCAGCCGAATGCCCTTTCCCTCTCCAAACTTTCTCCTGCGGCGGTTTCTTCCTTCTCCCTCCATATTTCTTTTCTTTTTCATTTCCCTTATTTTATTTCTTCACTCCTCTCAATTGTATTTTACTCTTTTTTTTTAATCATTTTTAATTCCCACATATTTTAATCTTCTTTTCCCTTTTATTTTAATTACTTAAAATCTTTCCTCTCCATTTCTCATGATCTTCCCGCGTCCTTCCTCTTCTTCTTTTATTTATTTTTTCTTTTCTTTTCCTCCTTATTTTTATCCTCTTCTTTCATTAAATCTCCAAATACCTTCTTATTTAAATAAACTTCCTTCCTTGCAATTATTTTCCTTTCCACTCATTCTATTTCAACTGGCCGCCACTCTTTCTTCTTTTCCCCCTTTCTTTTCATTCCTAATTCATGAATTTAATATATAAATATATGTATATATATATAACAAAGAGACACTTTACATTAAATAACTTACTTCAAATCCTGACTTATTCCAACATTGTCCGACAACAATTACCAATCCAATGTAATTCTTTAATTCCGTTTCTCAAATAATTTTTTTGTTCGGGATTTCCAATCCCACTGATTTAACCAATTGACCAAAGTTTCACACGTGGCTACTACGCGATAATTCGGGTCAACTTTTTAACGTTACAACCAATTATAACACAAAAAATTTACACTGGAAGTTTATCATTAAAAATGTTCTGGACAATTGGGAAGAAGATGAAAATGGCATCAAAACCATCGGTTCAGAAGGGTCCCTAACGTCGTGGAGATTCCGGCATAAGATCGCCCTTGACACGGCTTGTGCTCTAGTGTTGGTGGATTGCTTATCTCTGATCATACACATAGATGTGAAAGCCAGTAGTGTTTATCTAGATGGTAACTAAGAGCCTAAACTGTTAGATTATGGATTGGCCAAGGCTTTTGGTAATAACTCAACGGGACCATCCGGGTATGATCCACCGGAGTTGTCAACGCCAGCAAATGAATTTCCAACTAAAAAATCCAATGTGTATTGCTTTGGCGTGGTTCTACTTGAGCTAATGACAGGTAAAAAAAGCTGAAGGAGATGAATATTCTGACGAGAGGGAAGGAAATTTGGTGAAGTGGTTGAGAAAACTATTGAGAGAAAACCTAGTTTCAGAAGTCATTGATTCGAAAATAATAGGAATAGGAAGCAAAGAGGGAATTAAGATTAGATACCTTTGTAACATCCTGGTTATTCTTACAATTTAAAACTTATAATTTTGAATATTTTTTCTTTTAAAATCATAGCGAAAGACTTTTCATTTAAAAACTAGCTTAAATAAGAAGTGCATAAATAAACTCTCTTTTTGTTAAACTACTTATTACTTAAAACATGTCATACTGTAAAACCTTAAAACATTTACAACAGCGGAAGACTTGTATTTACAATATTAAAAGAATTAAACACAATTTGAAAATATTTTTAATAAAACGAAATACTATAACAAAGGTTCACTTTTCTAAAAAACATTATTACCAATCACTACATTTCTTCTTTAATCTTTTAGCCTAACCAGCCGCCAAGCCCTCAACGTACAAATGTCTCATCAACTGCTGCTATCTTTGATCCCTTGCATACCTATATCACAGGACCTGACTATGAGCCTAACGCTTAGTAAGTGGTATAAAAGTAAAACGTGCTCTTACAATACTATTCAAACACATACAGTTTTCAGTTTTGTTTATCTGTCTTTTATCATTGCGTTTTTCTTTAATGTTGAGTTTTCCTTTAAATATCTTTTTATTACCATCTTCTTGTTTATTCACATTTGAGTGAGAGCAACCTCTTCAGTTTTTGAACTCACCACTCATTGAATGAGAGTAACCTCTTTAGTTTCCGAACTCACCCAACTATGTTTATTATAGTTTGGAGTGAGAGCAACCTCTTTAGTTTTCGAACCCACCACCCCTTGAATGAGAGCAATCTCTTCAGTTTTTGAACTCACTCAAATGAGCTTATTTTTATAGTTGGGGTGAGAGTAACCTCTTCAGTTTCCAAACTCACCCACCCGTTGAATGAGAGCAACTTCTTCAGTTTTTGAAGTTATCCAATGAGCTTGTTTATTACGTTTAATTTGGTTACATTTGCAATTTTGCGTATCGTAGGGACAATAGTGCAAACATATAATTCTATCTATCATTTATGTTATCATAACCTCTAAATGTGCACAATTTCCTAACTAAAGAACTAAACTTAAATCTAATAAACATATAATTCACGCAAGCAATCAACGTACGCCTCCCAAAATAGCATAACCTATACATCTAGTAAATGCACACATCAAACAATCCTAATTCCCATGATGTAGACTCTTTCAGACAAAACACATGCAGTACCACTTACCTGGAGTCCTTAGCTTTAATGAGTTAATACTTAAATTGTCCTTCATGAATCCATTCATAATTAACACACATATGTATTAATTTTCAATAATAGAGTCCCCACTAATAGAGTAAGTTTCCAAAGACTAACCCTTATAATATAATTATTAAGCCCACCTATCAATGTATAATTTTTTAACATACGGTAGTGAGCACCCAAAACCTATATGTAACATGTATATATATATCCTAGGGAAAATCATGCAAAACCCACTTCACTTGTTACTAACACTAATAGGTTATATCATTTATCATCCAGGTTATTAACCAATAAAAACAACAGGGAAAGTAGGAACAAGGCAACTATTAACAAAGACAAGAATATCATAGACAACCATCCAAAGAAGTCCCGTAGAGAAAGCATAGCAATAATCCCATCATTGAAACAACAATTCCTAGAGAACCAGCATCGAATAAACATAGTTAAACCATACAACAACACCCATTTTAATTCCTACAATTACTAGACCTACAATTGCAGGGAAAACCTATACTGTAAAATGAAGAACTCATGGTAGACTTTATCTACAAAATATATTCCAGTATCCATGCTCCTTATTTATCACTTGTGACCATTAATCAGATCATTAACCAACATACATCAACTGGTTTGAACTACCTTAAAACCTAACAGAAGCCTTCAGTGAGTGTTTATTCCAACAACAATACCTTTATTCAAGTATTATAAAATTCTAAAGACAATCCCACTAAAACCCATTTCTTCATAAGCAAACAGATAACAAAGTGGTTTATCAAATGGGAATAGATTCATAACAAGGGAGGTAACAAAGGGTTTCATTCGACAGTTTCATCCATCAAGAAAGTAGTTTAACTATGGCAGATAATAAAGCATGAAAATTACAGAGTTCTTATCAAAGGAAAGCATGTAGAAGACCATAAACAATAATTCTATCCATTGAACCAAAACCTCTAAAGAACCACAATCAAGAACAACAGACAGATTATCACTCTGGCAAAACCAACATATAGTCAGGAGATAACAATCATACCTAAAGCACCGTAGAATTGTGAAGCCAAAGAGAACTTGTAAAGCCCCGTTATTTTAAAATTTTATTTGTTTATATAAAATACATCATAAACATTTTTCATTTATGTCTGACAGTTAAAACATCATATTATCGTAAAGGAAGCAGAATGTAATAGAAACAGTTCGCAAAATCCAGTGAAATACTTACACAAAAGTTTACTTAAAACAGTCCAGTTACATTTTTCAAACCAAAACAGGATAGTTTAACTATTAGACACACCAAAATATCAACTGTGCTAAACCACAACCAACAGATCAAAGCGGCTGACAACCCAAGGTACCATCCTGCAATACCTCTTCCTCGATTTGTTCATTTTCAGCAAACACTTCACCTACATCACGGGGAAAAACAATGAGCCTAAAGCCCAGCAAGAATCAGAATGAAATGCAATGCAATGCTTTGAATGACTATACAATGCATTACAGAAAGGAGCCGGATCCCTTTTGAAAGCTAGGAGTGAAATACGCCCTAGGGTATGTGGCCTAACCTGTCACTCCGAGAAGGAGATATATCCATTGGGGGTGTTCCACATGCCGGTATCCACTCTTTTGTGAAAGACGTTGGGGATTTCAGAACAGGAGAATGGTGAACTCAAGAATTCATGTAATTAATCTACCGATGAAAAGTCACCGATTTTCCCGAACCCCCACTATAACGACCCGAATTTTCGTAAATCCTTTAAAATGCACGAAATTTGAAATTTTTCTTCTTAAAACAAATCGTATCAGAGCTCGTCTGACCGGATCGCTACTGACTCTTTCTTTAAACTCGTTTGGAAAACCAATTACAAAATGTGGAAGCGTAAATAATAAAACCATTTGTTTAAAATCTTGCGGAAGCGTATTGAAATAATTTAAAGAATAAACTAAACAATTGAGTACAATATGATAAAACTTAATATGATACAATCTTTTACTCATTTTTTTCTTTGTCTGGCCAGCCCGAGTCTCACGAGTGGAAATCATCTATCCTTGCTTTATTATGTGTTTATCATCTACTTATTATCTGTTCCTCGTTTGTACCTACATCACAAGTAATACGTGAGCCTAATGGCTCAGTAAGGAAAAAGGGTTCTATGGAAACAAAAATGCCACTCTTTTGTCCTTGTTGGAATGGGGGCCACCCAAATCGATCCTTTCATTACGTCATTCGTTCATTCATTACTTTACTTTTACTTTCGTTCGTTCATTACTTGTACATCGAGTAGGAGATTGGAGGACCTATATGGAATGGTATAGTTGATCGGACTTAGTCTCCTACTTGCAATCTAGAACTCCCATACCCGATAAGGGAGAAGCTTCAACTAGATTGCAGACTAGACCCGACTACCCATCTACCCTAAACTCCGTTATTCTTTTCTTTGTATCTGTGCCGAGCTAAGCTATCGGACCACAGAGGCCTTTATTATCTTACCATTTTACTCATTTTCATCATTTATCCTCACTCATGCATGTGTGCGTACCACCACGTGGCACTCCATATTAGTTTCTATTAACATGATGCATGACCATACATTCTCAACCTAACATGATGCATGAATGCATTATAAGCTATCATTATTAGAAATTGAAGTGCGCATATAAAATAAAGTAACGGAAATTGTAACTACGCATCTAAAATAACTTAAAGCACATATAAGGAAAACAAAGCATATAATAGAAGGAAATAGGTACACGCCACTGGGAACAAGTACAATGGATTGAAACAAGGAAAACATACTCAAATTAATAGAACAATATCATTCGGAAAAGAATCGGAAACATATTATTGATTAACATGTCAATTATCCTAGTCCATTTACATGCTTCCTATATTTATTATTATAGGTGATTTAACTATGCTTTTGTTCTAGTTCGTTGGTTAAACATACAAATCACCAGCTTATTACATGGCATATCTTAATTAATTGTCATGAGAATATTAATTTAATCTAATTACATACTTGACTAATTTGTTATCATGTTCAAGGTTTAACGAATAGTTAATTATTCTGCTTACTAATTATGATTAACATGCTCGACGACAAAATAACTTAGCCTAATTAATAACTAAGCATGATGGTTTAGTTAATAAGTAAGCGTGGCATGACTAAGTTAATTACATGCTTTAATTACATGCTAATATCGTTCTAATTAGTTACATGCTCAAGTTTATAACGGGTTATTCTAGTCGATTTACATGCTCAAGTGAAGTCTAATTAAGTCATCTACCATCATCAATGTCTAAGTAAATTAACATGCTTAAGTACAATTAATAAATGCTAGTTTAATTATGCTCAAGTGGTAATTACAATCAAGATTCTAATTGATTAATAATTAAAGATGCTACCAATTGATTTACATATGCTATTTCAATATACTAGTTAGTTAATTTAAACATGTTGGTCAATTAGTTAAACGTGCTAGTGGTTACTCAAGGAATACATGTTAGTATATTCTAATTAACTTAAACGGGTTGGTCACATGTTAGATTGATCAAGTTGTTTACATAATTAGATTGACTCAATTGATTAACATGCTCAATTGATTAACGATTAACTAAATTGATTAATATTCTAATGCTCATTCTAATTTATTATCACAGTCAACTAAGCATGCTACGATTAAGGGTGCACAACAAATAAATGATGGCAAAACAACAACGAAAGAAATAACAACATTACAACTAAACCACGAGTCAACATTTAAACACAACATAGGACTCTTAGCTCATTTTCGGACTTCACATAATGATCTATCATTCACTTATTCTACTTTCATCTCGACCATGATTTTGGAACTCCTATGCAGTTAAGGATGTAATTACAAGATATTATAGCAGCTTATATCAAATTTACAGGAAACTAACCAACAAGGAAAGCAATGCCAATAGAGAGGACAACCAATCAGTAAGTCAATCCATAGTGTATCACAAATAAAGCATTTGACGCACAGAGCCATCAAAGAATTATCACACAACTACGATCAACTAAACGCTAACAATTCCACACTATCATCAACACCATCATCCAAGGAAACTATCAACAAGGAATCGATCACAGTAATAAATAGGGAACTAAACATATCAAGAACAACCCATAAAACTCACTCACACACTTGCGGTGTAGGGCCTCCACATGGCCAAGACACTCCTATTTCCTTACCTCAAGGTTTAACGCGCATTAGCATTCCGCCGTTATTCTTCTTCCTCTTTTTAATACCTTCAACAAATACCTTTACAATTAATACCAATATCAATATTTCCTTAACTTATCAAGGCACAAAACTTCCATAATATCACACATCAGCTTCTTAACAACCAACACCATACAGGTTTATAACTTATCTTCAGCCACTAGCACCAAAACTCATTCTCATATCACAAATTTAATCACTTAGAGTTGACAATAACAGAACCATAAACCAATACACATAGCAAACAATACACTTAGCACAGCATCTCAACCATCCAATGACAGGGAAATCCACCTTCCATCACATAAATCAACCTTGACAGAGAATAAAAAATCCACCTTCCATCACATAAATAAAATATGACAGAGAATAACATTTACCATTACAAATCTTTATCCATTTAACAGTATATAATCCATAAAATTAGGGAAGGACCATCTCACCTGAAGAACTAAGAAGACCCGAGAGCTCACTATCCAGCCATCTCCTCCTCTGTCTCGATTCTTCTCTCTCGGCCATTCACTCCCTCACAGAGCCAATGAAAGTTAGCAAACCCAGTCAAGAATAGAAACCAAAAATCCAACTAGCTGAGAAGAAAACTCACCTGGAGTTCTCGGCCATCACTCCACCCTTCATGGCTCGGTCCTCTACTCCAAAGAGCTCCCCTGCTATCCAAACGCTGTCTAGTTCGTTGTCGTCGTCAACCCCTCGCCGTCGCTACTCCATCGTCGTTAGTCAGCCGTCGCGAGCCTCTGTCGCTTTACCGTTCAGACCCGCGAGCCAAGGACCCTCGACCATAGTCGCGACTCGCAATGCCCGAAGCTGCTCGCCACCCGCCGGTTGTAGTGCATCCGAGTCTACCTGAACGGATCCGAGCGCATCGTCGCCTCCCCTCACACCGTCATTCTTCGACCATCGCCGATCGCCTCTCTCTCCCACGATTTCTCTCCTCGACAACCCTAGTTCCCTTTCTCCCGAAGAATGGCTGGGTAACCATTCTTATTTTCCCTTCAACCGGTTCACTTAGTGAACCGGTTTAGAAGGGCGTGAACCAGTTCAGGCAGAACCGGTTCATGTCCTTCCACATCCCGACTTAGTTTTTCTTTAACTCCATTTAATCAATTTACTCCATTTTCATTTTGAAATCCCTAATAATCCAATTTAAATCTTAATATCCTTCTTTCTCATTTGGTCAAATGGCCAAAGGCCAGACGAAATGAGAAGTGCTGAATCGGTTCAGTTATTTAACAACAAATCTCACTCATAATTATTAACCTAATTAATCACGTGTATACTATGATTTGATTTAATTAATATTTATTTTATTAAATTAGTATTTATCCTAATTACTTTAATTTTTCCCATTTTAACATTAATTAACTGATATTAACAGAAACACATATTTAGTTGTTGAATATTAGTGACCCAATTTGTAACTCTCGACTTAATCCAAATATCGTTAAAAGATTACTAGAGATCCAATTTAAATTTCTTAATTCCATTTCCCAAATGGATTTCTATCAATTAAACCCCCCAATAAATTCTCTTAAATTATAACCTAACAGTTACGCCCTTAATAATACCCCAATACATATCTGATAAATCCAAATACCCTAATTAATTTCCAATTATTCTTAATAAATTCCGATATAGAAATTCGGGGTATTACACCCACACTGTAACGACCCAGATTTTTCTTCGTAAAACCCTTTTTAAAAACGCGTTAAAATTCAAAGCTTTTGTGAAAGAAATATCAGAGTGCAAGCCGGGCCATTAGAAACACTTAAAACATTTCTTGCGGAAATAAAACGTTCATGGCAGAAGTGTAAATATTTTAAAGAAAAAACCAGACATGAAATTACAAATTAAGAAAAGAAAATTTAATTTAAATTAATTACAACTCAATATATCTTTAACTTCTCGTAGCTTGGCCAACCATAAGCTCGCGCGTGCAAATCCCTCATCCACTACTTCTTCAGTTGCTCACTGATTTCGTGCGTCATGTGTACCTACATCGCAAGTAAGACGTGAGCCTAAAGGCCCAATAAAAAAAATAAGTTTATGCATATGAGATGCCACTCGAATTATTTGGAATGGGTCCGCCCCAAGCCACTAATTTAATTACGTATTTTAGGAATAGTATATGTTTTAGGAATAGCTCATACGTGGAGCATGGAGTTTAGGGAATCCTACGATTTCTAATTAATTACGTTAATCAGTCTTGTAATCCCGATAAGGGAAAGATTAGTTATTTTCCTCACTCAAGACATGTGGCCACCTCGTGGTGGTGTTCCTAATTGTTTCTAACGTCATGAGACTACCCTAGGGGCACATACATGGAAGTCTATCAAACCATACAATAATTGAATTGTAACAATATATTTAAAGAATGTTAACATGCTTGAGGAGTTATGGCCTAATTCGTTAACATGCTCATATTAATTATCTTATTTAGGTTAACTAATTTGACTAAGTTAATGCACCCAATTCATTACTAGCTTTTTATAAATTCACAACTAAACCAATAACAATTAAATTAGTTAAGCTCTTGATTAACATACTTATTAATTAAGTTAATCTAAACATGCTCAAGTTGTCGATTTATTACCAATTAATATTTACAAGGCAACCAAACTAATAAAACAAACAGAGCCATCAACAAGGCAATTAACAACTAACAACTGACTAACAATTATCACAGAGAACTAACAATTATCACAGAGAACTAACAATGCATTAGTAACAAGCAGTAAACTAACAAATATCACAGAGGAAAAACAATACATTAAAGAACCATAACAGACATAAACATGCTCGACAATACAAACCCATATTTTAGACAGACAACGCATTAATGAACAATAGCATGCTTTAGTCTATATCCTATTTTATTTACATGCTTATTATTATTTTGTTTAGGTTAGCTAGATTGATTAGATTAACATGCTTGACAAATTAACAATAAGGTTAACATGTTCAGTAAGTTAGTTGATTACGTTAGATATAAACATTCAATTTAAATGGCATGCTCGAGGATTTAGTTACAACAAGGAGTTGAACGATGATTCGCAGCAGATATCCAAGTCAAGGCACCAACAGTAAGGAAATCATCTATAAAGCTACATAGTATCAATAGAGAATTTACAGCAACATACAAAACATTCAAGTATAGATAAACATAAAGGTTCACACTATCACAGAGAGCTATCGCACAGAACATCCAAAACACACAGCCAACACGCATAGACAGTATCACAGAGCAATATAATATGCGTTCTACACTATCAACATCAACAATGGGCATTCCAGTATCACCAATAAGGCAAAGACTAACTATGGAAACCAACCAACATGAAACTACAGAGAACTAACCTACAACTAACAAGCACATAAACATGCAGAGTATCATGGAAAACATACAGACTCCACAACTCACGCACCCATACTTGTGGTGTAGGGCCTCCACCTGGCCAATACACACCCAAGTTCTTAACTAGGAGCTTTAACGTGCATTCGTATTTAGTCATCTTCTTCTCTTCTTGTACCTTCACAATTCAGCAACATATACTTATTAATAATCACAACTCACTCATTTCATTATCTTTGTCCTATTCTAATTTGTATAATAATTCTAGGGACCCATTAACTCCTAAACGAAACATATCTTATCCTCATATGATTTCACCCCCCTAACAGGTATCCCAATAACCAACACAATCAAAGTTAAAATTATCCAATCGCACAGAGCATATATATAATGTGCATAACACTTAACTTTAAATCTCACAACCCATGATATTAATCCATCATATATAGATAATACCATCATAATCAAAACTAATTTAAACATATTAACATTCTATTGCTAAAACGCAGCGAACATTAATCTAATCGACAAATGAACATAGCAATAACTTCTTCAGACAGTAACCAACAAAAGAATTTCTATATATCTCAACATTCAATAATTCAATTTAGAATATCAACACAACTCATAGCCAAATTGCACATCATTATCCCATTACGTAACCGCTTCCATTATTTAAAGTTTAACAACCATCAATCAAACTACCGAGTAACACTCAACCAATGATTGACGGATTATTGCCCAACTTTACAATTTAACTAAAATTAGGGACCATGAATCCAAACATATTATTTAAAACCTTTAGTCCAGAAGTACTTTGAGGAACAACACATCAACAAGGCAAATCTTTCACCATTCAGTAACATAAATCAAATAACACATCCACTCATTATTTATCATAAACCAATAATTAATTTGCATGAAAATCTCACCAACAGAGGGTCAACAAAGCGTGTTAAAGCAACAGAGCATTTGTTCAACATTTATAGTAATCCAATTTACTATCAGATAGACATTACTACAATTCTTATGTGTATCATCCAACAACAGAGTATAGTATCTATTTATTGACCAATACAAAGTAGTAAATGGAAGGGACAGAGAACACCCATAACAGAAACCAACAGATTATTTCATCCAAATATACTCATCTAGAAATCCAAAATAATAAGCCATATCATCTCATCCAACCAGATACCAAGGTCCATTCCAGTTACCAAAGTTATACATAATCTTAAAACAGGGACAAAATGATCAACACAGGATCTAATTGATTAAATTTCAGAGAAGGAAAACTCACCCTCTGGACATGGCATACCCGAGACCAAGACAGGAGCTCTAACCTTCGGCCAAAATCAAAACACTCAACACCCAACTCTCCCACTTAACTCTGCCAGCTTCTCTCGGCTCTCATTCCTTTCTAGAGAGCTCTCCTTCTCGGTTCCCAGGAAGAACTCGGCAGACCAACTCCTCTTCTCAACTCTCCTCTGCCATTTATCTAGCCTTTGCCAGGAGACAAACACTCTGCAGCCTGCAGCACGCCCGACTAGCCTCTAACGAAGCCCCCTGCCTCTAATCTGTCCATCATAGACACCTCTCCGACAACACCCGACCATGTCCCTTTCTTCATCGAGTATGATTCCAGCTGGATGGAGAGCCAATGTGGAAGACTCGTTCCTGTCACTCGGTTCAACCCAAAAACAGGCTGGACCGAACCGCCAAACTGGTTTGGTGACACCGGGTCAGACCAAACTCCCCAGCCACCGCAAATCGTCCCCTGACCACCGCACGAAATTTGCGATTTAGCTCCTACCAACACCTCTAGAACGCCAAGAAAAGGAAATATCGGCCAACATCTTATGTAACATCCCAATATTTTTAAGATGGATAATTATCGGGATATTACCAAGGACGTCGCTAAAACAATAAACATTTCTGTAACATTTTTCCCCGTATACGTGATGTAATTGAAGTGTTGGGATTACGAGGATATTTCATTACGTGTTTACACGTGCCATTTGTGATGTGTATCTATGAAGGAAACGTCGTGGCGATCACGTTGAGTGCGAAAAGATAGTGAAAAGTGAAGAAAATGGACTTGAGGACACCTCAGGATGCCAATATGTGTCCTAAACTTGCTATTTTGAGGAGTTGTGGACGCTGGATGTGGAAAGTGCAGACAGTGCGGACGAGGCAGGATGCGTCCGCATTGAATCTGTTTAGATCTGGAGTTTTGCAGACGATGCGAATGACTGCGGATGACTCGATGCAGCGTTCGATTGAATCTGTCCAATTTTAGGGACAATTTGGACGCCACATGCGGACGACGACACGACGTCCGAAACATGTATGCGGATGGTACGGAAAGGGGGCGATGACGCCATCTCGTGTCCCCAGCCTATGAAATTCTGGTCTTGCGGACGAATGCGGACGATAGCGTGGCGTCCGCACAAGTCTGAAAGTCTCTAGTGCAGCAAAAGTTTAGGGATTTAATCTCAATCCCCTTGCCGTTTAGTCCATTTATTCCACACCCAGGAGACACGGACGGTGCTTCCCACCCTCCAGACCATAGCCCACTAGAAGCCACCTCCTCCCTATCCTTAGGCGTCTAATTTGTCTTCCTCGCCATTAATGGTGTCTCCCACCTTTCTAGGTGTATCTTCTCTCCCTCTCTATTATTCAGCGGTGATTGTCTTCTACAAGAGAGAATCTTGAGAGTGTGAGAGTGAGCGCAGAGAGAGTGAGCCATGTGAGTAGAGGAGAGTTGTGTGAGATGTGGGCTGGACTAGTAATGAGTGGGTGATGGGTGAGTTTATGCTGCCAATGGAGGAACTACTGAAGCGTGAGCTGCAGCTGTCCAGCGGTTGGAAAGTTGTCACTATTGTGTTCTTCGTATGGTAAGGAATGGGTTGTCTTGGCCTTGTGCCCTACACCCAAGTATATGTGTGTGTGAGTGATGGTTATGCTGTAGGAATTCTGGCTATTTTATAGTTTGTCATGTATTGGAACTCTAGTTTCTCTTTAAATGTTCTATTAGCTTTTGTGTTAATGCTGAAAGATATGTAAAAGCGATAATTAAACTTGGAAGAACCAAGGAGAAGATTGTTAGGCATGAAGGAACCAAGGAAAAAGATTGTTTAAATGGATGAGAAGTATGAATGAATGTCAAAGAGATTATGATTGAAACTAAGGATGCTGAAGAAGTATGTTATAGTTAATTTCCATTGTTAACGTTCGTAGAATTGCTAGGGTTGAATATGGGATGTTTCCTTTTTATGGTCAAGCTTTGTTTTGTTACCTGTGTGATAATAATTTTCAGTTGGATGAAATATGATGTGATGAAGAAATGATGAAGGTGAATATTTGATGCATAGTTTCCCTGCTTTTGAGAAGTTCTGATTTCCTTTGGGTAGTTCATAGATTTCCCTACTACATGAAATGTTCTATGATAATTAGTATGCTGTTAACGATAAACTAAAGAGATTGATGATTGAAATAGAAGCATAAGTAAGTAAGGGATTGTGCAAATCAAAGTCTGAAAATGCGATAAAGGACTGAGTAGTTTTCATTGCATTCCTTAGTTGACTGTTCAATAAATGGAAAAAGCATATTAAATAAATATGACATAATAGATTTCTAGTGATTTAATTCTTCATGATTCTGTTTTGTTGGCTGGAATCTATTGCTCCTGCCATAATTAATATCCCTTATTCCTCTTAATCTGCATGTGTGTGATTATTCTTGGTTATGGTTAGGAACAAGAAATGCTCTAGATAATTTAATACCAAATTTTGCTTAGCACATTCTTGTTTAATAATATGACAAACAGGATCCTAAATGTAATTCGTGATGTAGTTTCCGTATATGATTTTATAAGTATGTTTACTTCCTGTCTTATTTAGAATGACATGCATAGATAGTTTGAGATTGTCACTTGGTACCTATGATAGAAATGTGACTGATAAATGATGAAATGAAGAAGGAAATGTATAATGAGCATGAATGAACTTTGAAGATGTGAACTACTATGATGTGATTTGAACAAATGAAGGAAAAAGGAGTTAAGATGCATGAATGTTGTAAGTCAGTTCGGATTTCCATTGTTTTCTTTAAATGTGGATTGTGAACTATGTATTTCTTGGTTCTAGATAGGAACCTTCAAGTATGTTTAATTCTTTAACGAGACTTTATTCGTATGTTAAGAGATTGAAGCATGTAATTAACTAGGATAAAGACTAGACTACTAAATATAGTGATGAACATGATTAGTTTCATTTTCATGGTTGTCGTATCTTGTTCACTTCGATATCATTATTGTTCTTTGTGTTTTCGTATGATTTCAATTATTATGATTCATTATATGTGCTCAATTTCCGTTATTGTATGTTGTTTCATGTTAATAGAAACCAATTAGGGGATACCTTTTGGGGTGGTATTTACATGCACGAATGAGGAAAATGCTAAGAACAAGTATGTTCGGGACGAGCGGGAAACGTCCGTCACCGAATAAACCCTAAAGGCGGGATACGCCAGAAGGGAAGAAACTCTAAAGGCGGGATACCCCAGAAAGAGGAAGAATTCTAAAGGCGGGATACGCCGGAAGAAGAAAGAACTCTTAAGGCGAGATACGCCGGAAAGAGAAAGAACCCATAAGGCGGGATACGCCTGAAAAAGGGAACGAATAGGGAGTTGTGGTAGATGGGTAGTCCGGATCTAGCCTAGCAACTAGGATACACCCTTACCTAGTCGGTAAAGGGACTAGCATGCGCATAGGAGGTTAGAGCCGTACAGCTAGGCCATCTCAAAGGACCACCCCCAACTCTAGCTCGATGTACGAGTTAAATAACAAACAAAGAAAACAAACGTAATGAAAGAGTTTGGTTTGGGTGGCCCCATTCCAAGAAGAACTAAAGAGAGAAATGCATAAATTGTTTTCCCCTATCTCCTTACTGGGCGTAAGCTTACGTCATTACTTGTGGTGTAGGTACAATGACGAACAGATAGTAAATGGATAAGAAGTGGATGAGAAACACATAATGAAGTAGGGGTGGATGATTTCACATACACGGGATTCGGGCTGGCAAGGCAAAGACAAAGGAAAGTAAACGGTTGTGAATCAACGAAGTTAATTGTCAAGTTCTATTTGATAGATGTAATGTTGAATGGCTTAGTACTTCCTTTGAAAGATTTCTTACGCTTCTGCCATGATTTATAAAGGGTTGTTTTATAATGCTTCCGCAAGACTTTAGACAGATGATCTTCATTATAGTGTTTACGCTTCCGCATATTTAATAAGTTGGTTTCACTACGAGTTTTTAAGAAAGAGTTGGTAGCAATTCGGATTTACGCACTCTGATTTATTTCAAAAAGGAATTTCAAATTTTTACGCCTTTAAATGATTTACGAAAAATCCGGGTCGTTACATCTTACCTCAACAATTTGATAATTATTCTTATTAAATTCTCAAATAAAAAGTTCAGGGTATTACACACACGCCTATTTACATATATTGGGTATGACATACAATATGTTCACAATTTCATAAATCCTAGGTGTGATGCATGGATGTCAAATATAGCACATAAAATGAATAGATTACACAACAAGTAATGATAAACAAAACATTTGCTAAGAATACTGCAACTTCTTTACAATCTAATAGCATACAGTGAATATTTATAACAACTTATTGTTAAACTTGAATACACATCTAGCAATTTAATATGGAAATTTCACAACATATTATGTATCACTTATTCCCTAATCAAATCTCTTTTCATGCTTTAGCCATAACCATAACCATCAAAAGAAGTTAATCAAGTATTACTTCAAGTAAATCAAAAAGAATACTTAACAAAGACCTATGATACCTACGAGCATGGTTTACTTCTAACAATAATGTTCAGATTATTGATCATTAAACCTTGCACAGAACAAAGGAACAATTTCAACAGCTATTAAGCTAAACATTCCACTATATCCATGAGTTATCTCTATTTCTTTAAATGTATTCAGAATTTGCATAGGATGTAGTTCCAATCAGCAGTTCACAACCCAACAATTTGTGAAAACAAAACAATTGTATAGTCAAGTAACCAATATCAATAATCGAAGTAAAAACCCCGCGATGTAGGGCCTCTTCTGGCCAACTACATCATTCAAAATTCTTACCTCTTTTTGTGTTGAATTGTTCACTTCGTCACAGTAGCACACAATCCCAATTTTCTTCCAGAGCAACAATACACGCAGTCATCCAAAGTAGTAATCAACAATTTGTGAAACAGAACTCACCTTTTGTTGTGCACTCCACGTAAACAGAACACTCACCACACTCAACTTATAGAATGCACTCCAAAGATGATGCTTCATTGATTTATAAACTGAGAAAATAGAGGTATGTGGAAGACAAGTGGATAGAGGCAATGGAGCCACGTGGAGTCGATTCCACTTCCACGGGAAAGGGGTCCAGCCTCCTGGAGCCAAGTGGAACTCTTCCACGTTGTCATTGACGTGTCGCCAGTGGAATGAATTGAAGAAAAATGGATAAACAAACGAAAGAAGCATTAGATTTAAATGGGTTTCTCGGGTAATTTTTACTTTTCAGATGCAAGGAAGCATCTGTGACTCGTTCGCATTCATCCGAATTTGTCCAAAAATTGGACAAATTCAAATTGGAAACGTCCACTGTCGTCCGTGTCGTCCAAAATCTATTTCGGACGAGAAAACACGTCCTCAACCTTCATCCACGGCGTCAAAAAGGAGTTTGGGACACAGAATATCGTCCCATGTCGTCCCAAAGTCCAAGGCCGAAGTTCAGTGTGATTTCGGACGCAATTCCACGTTCGCATATCGTCCGAAATCTCCTGTTATGTATGTTTCTTTAACTTTTTACACTTCATTTATTTTCCAAGATTAATCCTATAGTTTCTCAGCATAATTTAACACATCCCATTATATAACATATATATATATATTACTTTACCAAATTTACTACATCCACAAAACGGGAAATATTTTTGGGGTATTACAGAACTCCACACCCTGAAGATAGAAGAACTCATGACCTTCCTGCAAATTTCATGCAGATCATTTCCCTCTCACAAAGTTCCTCACGGCACTCAAACCTCTCTTCCAAACTTTCACAGCTTACTATCTCTCAGAGTTCCTCGCTTTCCACCTCTTCCTTGCTTACAAAATACTCTGAGCACTCACAGTTTTTCTCAATATTTCGGCAGAGGTTCCCCACAGTTTTCCTTCACTGTCAAAGCTCTCGACCCACTCCTCTGTTTTTATAGGCCACATAACGTGACTCTTCAGCAACCAAGTGAAGATGGAAGGCTAAATGTTTGGACTTTCCATCATCCAAATGTTTCATCATTCCATCTTCAGCGTCGGTTAAACCTTCTAGATGACCATCATAAATGGCGGTCGATCGTTTCCTTTGGATGATCGACTGCCAAATCATTAACAAGTCTTCAGCTTCAGACGCTGAACGATCGCACCCATGCCATTCAACCGCCATGAACGACCGCCACATACATTGATTAATTGACAATCAGAATATTCAAGTAAATATATATTCTGTAATATTCTATCTCTAACCTCTATAAATCTATATATTATACACTTAAAAAACCCTAATTTGCTTTTTCAATTTATCCAAAATGTCCCTTTCACATGATTCTATCCAATATACCTATAAATTTATCCCCCCTTAATCAAGGTATAATCCTTAACTCCTTATCCACCTTATTCTTTACTAAATTCAATATACTCTAAAATATTATAGATCTTATACCTTTAATCTTATTATATTCAAGTACATTTTTCTCTTACCAATTTTACTGACTGTTAATCCCTAACCCAGTCCTAATATCATTCTTTCGAATTCCAAATATCGTCAACCCATTCTCCAATAACCTTAATCTTTCCTTAAGCTACTTAATATGGAGTATCATGGTTCATTTTATCTAAATATATTTTCCTTTACTAACACCTTCAATTATCGAGAGATTAATATAACACAATTCGAGGTATCACAATTCACTTCTTCCAATATGTTTCTCTTGACCAATATCCTAAATTGTCCAATTCAGCTCCTATCATCCCAAAATTATCACATAAGCCTTGCGTTTAGTTCAACAAAAATTCGGGATATTACAACCTTTGCACTGCTGAAACTCCATTGAAGAGACCAAGTATGCAGCAGATTGTCGGATTGCTTAAAGGTATCGAGCCTTCTTCACAACCATTTCCATGAAAAAGAAGGCGATATCAAGCCTACCCCAAAGCTCTTTGTTTCAAATTTATGAAATTCTCAACTTGAATCCGTCCAAAATCTCAACTACGAACCGAAGAATTGTGACTACTAGCGAACGGCGAATTGGAAAACGTCCCACCTGAGACGATTGTATAGGTTGCTTTAGGACAAAATCTCATATGTTAATTATTTTATAATTTTTATAAATAAAATAATTAATTATGTATTAATACAATTAAGAAATGTTAACTAAAAGATTCCAACTTGAACACAATATTTGCTCTATTAATTATTACATTTATGTTATAATTTTATAATCTAATATTATACCGATAAACATGTTATTCTGGCCAAAACCAACCAAACTTGGCATAAATTTGATAAAAACATATATATTTTAATAATTTTTGTAATCAAACCAAATTTCATGGTACAGTTCAATTCTAGTCCAACATTGTACGGACTGTGCCTACACTTAACTAAACATTTATAATTCAGAGCGACATCTAAACTTTTAATAATATAACATAGTGGATGGTATAAAAAATTTTGTGTCACAAATATTAATCCGCATCATATCAAAGAGCGATGACAAAATACATCTTATAGAACATCCTACACTAAGAAGAAAACTTCAAGAAATATCACACCAATTTCAATAGCATCTCATCCAGGCAAAGACGGCCAAATCAAACAATTCGCAAGTAAATCAACCAGAAGTGCTATAGTTTTATTAATAATCATGCTTTAAAAAGTTACTTACTCTTTGGGGAACTTCCATAAATATACAAACCAAATCCTCAGAACATGATGGCAAGTGAGAGAATCTTGAACCTCTTAGCCTCAACCTCCATACCCTAAAAATCTTTGCTCAAAACAACTCCAATGGTGGTGAATACGAAGGCAAAGAAAGAGACCATCACTTGCTGCTCCAACACGGCGTGGAATGACCTCCGGCTGATATATTTCACGAAAAGAAGCTTTGACAGTATTACAATAGATAAAGCTTCTGAAGATTGCTGAAGCTGGTTGCCACGTTGGAGTTGCAGTTGAAGCAGTTATTTTCCTTGCTCGTTTTTCTGTTTTTTGGTGTTGAATAATAAAGGAGCTCTGTGTCTATAAAGAGCAGCCTTGAGTCTATAAGTTTAGTTTTGACAGTTTAATAAAAACTTCTTCTTCAAATTCTAATATGATATCAAAGCATTTTAGCTCTTCCTTCTGCATTCTTCTTCTTCAATGACTCGAAGTAAAATCTCTAGTAAAGCAGTTGCTGCATGACCTTCTTCAGCTGGATCTATTCCTATTGTTGAATCTTCTCCTATAGCGAAATTGTCTTCTGCAAATTCTTCTACCGCAAAATCTTCAGACTCATCCTCCTCTCAATCTACTATAAGGTCAGTTATGGATGATCCAAGAAATCCATTTTTCTTACACAATTCTGATCATCCTAGTTTAATTCTCGTTTCTCATTCTCTTCAGGGTTCAAATTTTCATACGTGGAGATGCGCCATGATAATGGCACTAAATGCAAAAAACAAATTTGCATTTGTTGATGGAACAATTACTCAGCCCTTTCCTTTTGATGTAAAGTTCAATAGTTGGAAGTGATGCAATAGTATGGTTATACCTTGGATTCTTAACTTAGTAAATAAGGAAATTGCAGATAGTCGGATATATTTTGATTTCGCTAAAGCTGTCTGGAATGATCTCGCTGAAAGATTTCAATAAAGCAATGGACCTAGGACATATGAACTTCGAAAAATATTATCTTCTTTATCTCAAAGATCAATGGATATAAATACTAATTATATTCAGATTAAAATTTTTTGGGATGAATTGCAAGAGTTCAAACCTATTCCAAACTGTACTTGTGGAGGAATGAAGTCTTTAATTTCTTATCAACAGCAGTAATACGTCATGCAGTTTTTAATGGGATTAAATGATTCTCATTCTCAAATACGAGCTCAGATATTAATGACGGAGAATTTACCAACAATTGGAAAATGTTTTCTTTGGTTATTCAAGAAGAAAGACAGAGGATAGTAAGTGGAATTCGTACTTTCCATGAACAGGCTTCTCCCATGATTTTTAATTCTGTCGCTTCCTCTGTACATTTGACAACATCTTTTAAAGCCAAGAAGAATCGTCCATATTGTACCCACTGCAAATTATTGGGTCACACTGTAGAATGGTTATCCCTCTAGCAACAAAATCAAAAATGGAGGAAAAGTTTCAGTAAATCAGATCAGTAATGAAAATACAAATGCTAATGTTTCTGCGGATTTAGTATCCAGTGATGGAATAACGACCAATCAATGTCAACATTTAATTGCTCTCTTGAGTTTTCAACTTTAGCGGAGTTCATCTTCATTTAGTAATAACTCAGAATGTTTTTCTTCAATTCCTTCAGCTTCAAATTTTATTGCTACTCTCTTTACCTCTTGTTCAAACTCTAATCAATTCTTTCCTGTCAAAAACTCATCAAATGAATGGATACTAAATACAGGAGCAACTCATCATGTTTGTTCCACTATTGAAAAGTTTACCCATTCATATTCTGTCTCCAACCAATTTGTCACTCTTTTGAATAATTCAATGATTCCTATTAAACGAATAGGATCGGTCAAGCTTACTCCTAAAATCTGTCTTGCAAATGTTCTTTTTGTTCCTGATTTTCGATTCAATTTACTTTTTGTCAATGCTTTAACTTCCTCATTACATTGTTCAATTTTTTTTTCAATCAAAACATTATTATAGTAAGGACTTTACCTTGGACCAAATGATTGAGATGGGTGAGAGGCAAGACAATTTATATGTTTTTAATCAAAATCTTCAAGACCATCTGCAACCTGTCAAAAATCATTCATTTGCAAACAATACCTCAACTTATGTTCAAGAACATCATGTTATTTTTTATACTTCTGATATTTTTCAATGTAATTCATCTAGCAATTATAATTCTATTTTTTCTTTGTGGCATTGCAGACTTGGTCATCCGTCCAATGTAATTGTCCATTATATTACACACAATTTGTCAATTTCATTTGCTAAAAATGTTGCAAATATTCCATGCTCAGTTTGTCCTATGGCAAAACAAAGAAGATTATCATGCATTTCTTTTAACAATTTGTCAAAATTAGCCTTTCTTCTCATTCACTGTGATGTTTGGGGTCCTTTTTCTATGCCTACTCATGATAATTTCAAATATTTCCTTACAATTGCTGATGATTATTCAAGAGCCACATGAGTTTATCTTATGAAATCCAAGTATGATGTTAGACCCATAATTCATCAATTTATTTTTTTGATTGAAAATCAATTTAACATCACAATCAAAGGCATTTGGTCTGATAATACTTCCAAGTTTTCCCTCACTGAATTCTATAATAGTAAAGGTATCATCCATTATAAATCATGTGTTGAAACGCCTCAACAAAATTCTGTTGTTGAAAGAAAACATCAACACATTTTAAATGTTGCTAGATATCGTTTTTTCAATCCAATCTTCCCTTACAGTTCTGGGCAGAGTGTATATTAACAGCCATATATTTGATAAACAGGTTGTCTTCTCCTATTCTGTCAAATAAATCCCCTTTTGAAAAATTGTATCATAAACTTCGTGCTTACAGTCATTTGCAAGCTTTTGGGTGTCTGTGTTTTACTTCCACATTGACAAATGGTTGGGATAAATTTGCACCTAGAGCTCGTGCCTCTTTTTTTTTTTTTTGGGATATCCTATAGGATATAAAGGGTATAAACTCCTTGACATTGAGCCAAACAACATTGTCATTTCTAAAAATGTTGTCTTTCATGAAACATTTTTTCCTTTTACTTCTAATTCCAAAAATTCAGACTCTGTCTCATCTATATTTCCTATTTCTTCTAATTCCTTCACGCAAAACAGAAGGTGTTGATTTTACTTTGACACTTTTTCTCCTGTTGCAAAATTGGTTACTGTCAAGTTATTGTTAGCCTTAGCTTCTATTCATGGTTGGAACTTAACTCAGTTGGATGTTAACAATGCGTTTTTTGCATGGCGATTTGCATGAGGAAGTATATATGGCTTTTACCTCCTGGTTATCGAGTGCAGAGTTCTTCCAAACAAGGAGACAACAATTTGCCTCTAGTATGCAAATTGCATAAATCCTTATATGGCTTAAAGCAAGCTTCACGACAGTGGTTTTCTAAATTCTCCACTGAATTAATAGCAAATGAATTTCAACAGTCTGCTTCGTATTCCTTATTATTTGTCCGGTTTAAATCAGATTCTTTTATTGCCATCCTTGTTTATGTTGATGACATTATCAATACAGGAAATTCTAAATGAAATGAATCAACTTAAAGGTGTTTTGAACAGCAAATTCAAGTTAAAAGATTTGGGTAATCTTCATTACTTCTTAGGTCTTGAAATAGCAAGAAGCAGTAAAGGTATTTCCCTTAATCAAAGGCACTATGCACTGTAGTTGTTCGGAGATACAAGTTATCTTGATTCAAAACCTGTTTCTACGCCTATGGATGTTAATTGCAAATTATCTCTCGACAGTGGCACTCCTATAGAAGACCCTACTGTTTTTTGAAAGCTTATTGATAAGCTTTTATACTTGACAATTACATGGCCATATATTTGCTTTGCAGTAAACAAATTAAGTCAATTTTTAGCTCAACCGAGATCATCTCATTTACAAGCTACATATCAGATTTTGAGATATATTAAAGGTTCTCCAAGTCGAGGGTTGTTTTATTTAGCTTCATCTTCTCTTCAGTTGAAGGCCTTTAGTGATTCCGATTGGGGGACTTGCCCTGATTCAAGATGTTCAATTACAGGTTTTTGTGTTTTTCTTGGAAACTCTTTAATTTCATGGAAATCAAAGAAGCAGAATACCATTTCCAAATCAACAGCAGAAGTCAAATATAGAGCCATGGCTCAAGTCACTCGTGAACTCATTTGGTTGAAGGCTCTCCTTGCTAATTTTTGGATTAATCTCTCTAAACCTGCACTTTAATTTTGTGACAACCAGTCTGCCTTATATATTACAGCCAATCCCGTGTTTCATGAGCGCACAAAACATATTGAAATTGACTGTCATATAGTTTGTCAACAAGTTCAACAAAACCACATTAAAATATTACATGTTTCTTCCAAACATCAACTTGATGATATCCTTACAAAACCTGTCCAACCTGGTTTGTTTCATGTTCTTTAATGCAAGATGGAAATGATTAATTTACATTGTCCATCTTGAGAGAGACTATTACAATAGATAAAGCTTTTGAAGATTGTTGAAGCTAGTTGCCACGTTGGAGTAGCAATTGAAGCAGTTAATTTCCTTTCTCGTTTTTCTGTTTTTTGGTGTTGAATAATAAAAGAGCAATGTATCTATAAAGAACGGCCTTGAGTTTGTAAGTTTAGTTTTGACAGTTTAATAAAAACTTCTTCTTCTTCAAATTCTAATAGACAGTGTGAAAATAAGGCCGTGAAGAGCTGATCCGAGAATATCCAACATAAAATCCATAATGTATTGGCTTTCGGTGATTCCATCGTATGAATCGGAGTTAGAATCAAACCAATAATAATGACAGCCACAGTAATAACCACAACTGCATTTATAATCGAAGCATTCACCTAATTCTTGATGAGAAAGTATCCGAACAATGCAGAAAAAACGAGCAAAAGTGACGATAAAAGCAAAGCCATAGAAGCCAGGAGGTAGGCATATGCGTAGGCAAGCATGAGATTTCAGCATATGCGTAGGCAAGCATGAGATTTCAGCAGCACTCAAGAATTTGATCACCATATAAGAAATTAAGAGCTTAGAAGTCATTGGAGTAGGTAGGGTTTTACAAATGACATAGGTAGGAATTAAGAAAGTCGCGTTGATAGACCATGCAGCCACTGCCACCCATGAAATTATCCACTTGCTCGTGTCGCCGTTGGAGTAATAGAGCCTCGAGAGAAGGCTATTGGTCGGAAATCCAACAAGCATAGCCAAACTGCTTAAAGTTAGCAGAACCCCATGGGAGATATGGTTGGTTTTAAACAATTCCATAGCATTTTTTCAAAAGGTGGAGATTTGGTTGAAGAATGAAACGGGAGACTTGCCGATGGATCCTCCATTCTTTCCCTTACGCGGAAGAAATAATCACGAGTCAAGCAACATCAGAGTCAACGCCATTTGGTTGAAGAATGCTAAGTTTACCCTTTAATTTTACATTCTATTTTCACCTGCTGACACGACGATTACATGTCATTCATTAATTGGTATAATAATCAAGATATATTAAAAATAGAGCGTCAAATTAGGAGGTGAACTTACTAAATTGTGTTTTTGAAATTCTTAGAAACACTCATCCATGAGTTAGAGAAGGAAGAATCTAAACGACTTAATTGCTAATGATTTCAACTTTATCGAAACAAAAAGCATGATTCCATAAAACATGTCACAAATTCAGAGTACAAGTTGGAGAAAACATTCTATTCCACCATAGAGTCTGGAATTTCTATTTCTGATTGCTTCTACCTTGGTTTTCATATCTAGCGAGTTCCTATGCTTTATCACTTATAATTACTGATTTGAAAAGAGCTAAATATCATAGAATCTCTGAAAACACTGATGAGGGGATTTACTAAGAAATTGAAACACTTGAAGAACACAATCAGAAGCAATTATCAAACAAATTCAACACCATAAAAGTAGAATTCTAGCAAAAAATCGAAAAGCCAAATTTTATTTCCACATTTTCTACCATAATCTCAGAAACCAAAGAAATCAACACTTTCCACCAACAGTCGCTGAAAACCCAGCTCAGTCTTCTCACAAATATCAGCCGAATTAAATAGAAGAATCAAACAACATTGTTCATCTACAGTCTACACACCTGTGCTTAGGAAAAAAAAACAAAAATGGGATTCAAGCTGAAGCGAAAAATGAGAAGGAAGTGAAAGAGACCAACCCGATTCAAGAAGTGGGCGATGCATGTAAGAGACTTAGAAAGTGGGAAATCGCTCTTGAAATGGGGAGCTTCAGATTATTCTAGTGGAGATATTGAGCATGCGAATCATGATTCTGCGATTTTTCCTCGTCGTTCCTTCCCTGTCCACTACCAAAATTATCTGTTTTTTAGCATCACTAGGAATCAATCAATTAATTAATTTAGGGTAAATAACACTGCAACCCTATAGGTTGTGGTCAACAATAAGTCAAACCCTAGAGATTATTTTTTAACAACTAAAACCCTGAACTATGAGAAAATGTCGCCGGCGAACTCGCAGTCACGATTTTCGTCCAGGACCGTCGAGGTTAACGCCCCGTTTGTACCCTGTCTAGCGGCGTCGAAAGGAGTCAAAGGACGATGGCAGAGACGGACGTCGAACGTTTGTACCCCGTTCGTCCTTCCCTGCGGTTCGAAGAAAGATGAGGTCGAGTGGCGGCTGATGGCAGAGACGACGCTCGAATCGTCCAGAGCCGACGGAAGGACGACATTCGCTGGCCATTGGATCGACGAGGAACGTCCCTCGTCTGGATCGATGGCCAGGATTGAATCTGGTGTCCCTGCCAAACGCGATGACGAACGTCAATCCTTGGCCGTTGGATCGAGCGAGGGACGTGCCTCGGATCGACGGCAAGGATTGAATCCGCCAGCCGAAGACAGACATCGATCCTTGTCCGTTGGATCCTCGTCTGGATCGAACGGTCAGTATTGACTCCAAATTAATTGGGTCACGTGCGGATCACATGCGACCTTAAATCTCCAGAATTCCCCATTATGACAGACGTCCCTGGGAAGACCGCGGACGTCCGTCGTTCAATAACACATCATCAGCCTCTGGACGACGTCCATCTTAACATGACGGATGTTCATGATAACCAAATCAACCGCGTTTTCATCCTGACGGATGACAAAACGCTGCTTATACTCGCGAAGGGCGTCCAAGCCCTAGAAATCACCCTGTACTTCAAATCGCGAGAGAATTCCCAATTTCCCCCGATGAATTCCTGAACTCCCGATTAACTGTCGATTAACCCCCGAGTTTTGAATCCTGAAAATGGCGCCTAGGAATAGTCAAGCGTCAAAGAAGAGTAAGGTGGTGGCTCCCACCGAGACGACGGGTCCAGTGTAGTCTGTAGAACCTGGGTTGTTCAGCTCAGCCTCCGCCCATGTACGGTACGAGGAGGACATTGTACCCCGTGCAATAATCACATCCAGGAAGGTAAATTTCAATTCATTTGCTGATTTTGGATTGAAGGCAATGTTTGAATGAATTGGACTAGATAAACTGTGCACAATGGGAGGTTATTTCTATGAAAGAGCTGTCAAACTGTTTTATGCCAATTTGGAGTTGGACAAATCAAGTGATAGAGAGTTGAGGAGTTTTCTGTTTGGAAAACAGATTAGGATAACTCTAGGACAATTAAATGAGCTCATTGGATGCTCCACAGAGGAGCCGTTGGAGGAGTATTACCATGCGACAAAGGACCCCGAATTTGTCCAAAAAGGAGAAGGTCTTGCATTGCTGAAGCAATTGGTTCGCAATTCTATAGCCGTTGAGTCTTTCTTCCGGCCTAAATCAAAAGACCTCGATGCCAAAGCAAGGGTCATCCATCACATGATCACGCACACATTTATGCCTCGTAATGGACATAGAGACCTTGTCACAGCTATGGATTTGTACATAATGGAGAAGCTATACAATGGGAAGAGGTTCAACCTTGCATACGTCATTATGCAGCAAATGAAAGCAACTCTGAATAGTGGAAGGAAGAATCTCCCATATAATTGGCTCATTCAGTGCATTATTGACAGCAGCAGGTTGGTTGTCCCTCACACAAAGCGACGAACAGACGAAAAACCACTTGACGTGTATAATGAAGTTACATTGGCTCGGATGGGGTTGCAAAAAGTACGAGGGGAGTGGGTATTCAGAAGAGATGTGGCAGCTGCACCTCCTGCACATCTTGTACCTCTTGCACCTCATCCTTCCACTTCAGCTGCTCCACCACCATCCACGTTAGCTCCACCACTGCCATCCTCGTCAGCTCCACCACCGCCATCCACGTCAGCTCCACCTGCTCCTTCCATGTGCACTGACATAATTCTGTGGACAGCAAACGCACAACCGACTTATCACGTGGAGGTGGATGACGATTTTGTGCGTCCTATGGATGACGATTTTGTGCGTCCTATGGCGGACGATGCACCTCCCCAACCCCAGTCCTCATCGTCGCCCTTCGTACTCAGCAGCGAAGAGAGGTGACAGTGGCTTGTCACCCAACTTGGCGAGATTCAAGCCAAGTTGGATAGACAGGAGAGTCAACATGGCCAGCTTCAAGCCACTGTACTACAGATGCAAGAAGTACAAACGCATATGGCAACCGCTTGCACAACCGCCCAACCATCTCATCCATCAGTATCTTCTACATCTTCCAATGTCGGTCCAGACGGATGCCAGTATGTCTTTGAATTTACATGTAATTTCCTTATATGCATTAGTATCGTTGATTAACAATGTGTTACAATTATGCAGGTCTTCGATCATCAGGCAACCTTCCCCTCCTCCAACCCTCGCTAAAGTTCAAAAGATTTTGGCCCCAGGTCCTTCAGTAATGGGTCCTACCGCGGGTTAGAGGATGACAGTGCAAGTGGTATGTCTTCTATTTGGTTTTATACAATGTGTAGAATTTACACTTACACTAAATTTCCATTGCAGCCTGTGAATTTGACGGATGAGTTCATGGCACTTGCACGGGTCAATACGAAGAATAACAAGGAGATTTGTGCTCTCCTTTGCGGCTCCAAGTAAGAAGCAACATCATGAAATTTATTATCAGTTGTGAGTAGAAAATTAATGTTGTGCGTCGTGTTGTTGATTTACAGGGTGACAAGATCTATTCAATCACAACTCTCCTTGTGCCAAAGCAATCGGGCGCTCCTGACTATGTGAGAATGTTTAACCAACTTATAATATATTGTTACAAAAAATAACTACATAAATCATGTTCTTTAAATGCAGTGCGTAATGACAAATGAGGAGGACACCACTGCTGTTCAAATAAGGGAGGGTTTGTTGACGATTGGCTGGATCCATGTAAGCCACTTGTATTCATTCATGAAATCATACATGGTTTAATATTTCTTCCTCCTACAGTGCCACCCGGAGATGGATTGTTTCATGTCATCAATTGACATTCACACGCAGTATGCGTACGAACAATTGATGCCAGATTCAATTGCAATTGTCATGGCACCTGTGGACACAAAACAGTATGTTTTTCCACTCTGCGCTTTGAATGACATGACAAACTAATTTGCAGTTCCAATTGCAGCCAACACGGCATATTTCAAGTCTCCCGCCCTTTAGGGTGGTAGGTGATGTCCAAATGCAAGGGGTAGGGCTTCCATCTCCACGATCCGTACGATCGAGATGAACTCTACGAGGAGTGCACGAGTGTGGAGATGAGCTCCGATTTGCACTTCAATATCATTGACATCTGGGATGCAGATCGTTCCATTTTTGATGAGGCACCACCTATTCAGCCACTCCCAGAGGCCCCACTTGTTCAGCCACTCCCAGAGGCCTCACCTGTTCAGCCACTCCCAAAGGCACCACCTGTAACGTATTCTAGATATACAAGAAATGCAGGACGTGCAAGAGGTGCACGAGGTGCAGGACGTGCAAGAGGTGCAGCAAGTGAAAGATTTGAAAGAATAGAAAAAACCTTGAACAAGTGGCTCAATTGAAATTGAATTCAAATGTTTGTTGTCGTGTAGTTGTTTTCAATTGAAGTATTTCAATTTTGTTCATGCTGTAGTCTTCTTTGTGGTTTTCTTCATACTGTTGAATGTTGTAATCTGCTTTGTGTTTGCGCGAGTGGCGTCCAAAACAGGGCAAGTGCTGTCTGTCTACATGTGATGGACGTTCGTCTGAATGAGATGGATGTCCGTCTTAACATGACAGACATCCATCTTGGAATGACGGACGTCCATCACATGCAGTGTATTATACATGAACAAATATTATCCAAACAACTACGTAAATGAACAAATAAACTTCAATGCATTATAAGCTTTAGTGTATTATACATGAACAAAACAAATACATAGATGAAGCTCTATTGTTAAGGATGTGGGTGTGGGGCGACGGACTCCTGCAAAACACAAAACGAAGTTCATGTAAGACGATACGCACATAGTGATAACAACGTAAGAAAGCATAACAATCTAAGCACCTGTGTATCGGCTACAATGTTAAACCCCATGAAGGTGTCGTATGAGCATTCTGCTCTTACACTACCACTTGCGGTGCCACCTGTTGAGCCTCCGCCTTGACAAGAACGGACTTTGTGGCCTACACCATGACAACGACTACATGTCATAGGGATATGTCTCCTGCTGAGTACCATGCTGCTACGGGGCTCGTCTGCATCTCGCACTCTTCATTTTCGAGGCCGACCTGGGAGTCTCTTAACTGGTGGTGGCAAAATTGGAGGCTAGTTCGTTGCAGGCCACATGTGGTGGCCACTAACAGGTCGGGTAAAATGGGAATACATCATCATAAATGTGTCCCGATGGTACCATGCATGCACATAATCCTCCGCTGAAGTCCGCATAAAATTGATGCAAGGGATGGCATGCACGCATGGGATTCCAGTCAGCTCCCATCGTTACAATTACAGGTACGCGTGTCCAGATCGACTGCGTACCGTTCGTTACCATCGTTTACCTCAAACCGATTACATCCTGAAGGTGTTGGACACTAATTGCAAGCCGCATGTTTCAATTTGGCAAGCTTCTTTGTGGTCTTAGGACACAAAAGATCTGTTGATTCAGCCAACTGCTTATGTTTCTTAACGATCCTAGTCATTATGCCCGTTCTAATCATCTCGAACATAGTAAGGATTGGTTTGTCCCGTGCTGGCAGGAGGCAGGCATTGTAGCACTCGCTCAAATTATTAAGGCCCATGTCACCCTTTGGGACAGGACTGAATGCATGTTTTGACCAACACCTCGGGTTAATTTTCTGCATATATGCATGCGCTGTATGGTCGAGCGCAAGTAGTTTACTCATCTCTTTCTGAAAGTTCGGTGATGTTGTGGCCCTTGCTGCCTTCCACATGATATCTTTGTATTGTATTCCTGGAAATTGTTTTTTTGAAATTGGCATACAAATGTCTTAGGCATAATCAATGCATAGCTACTGGTGCATATTGTTCAATAGCAGGCACCAACCCCTTCTGTTGATCGGAAATGAGTGTCCATCCTCTGCCTATGTCACTGTCTAAGTCCATCAGCAAGCAACACAAAAACTAGGTCCAGAAGTCTCTGCATTCTGATTCAACAAGTGCCACAACAACTGGATAAATCCCATCATTGGCATCAATGCTGACACCAGTGAGCAATTGGCCTGGGCATGACCCCTTCAAGTGACAGCCATCAAGACAAATAATAGGTCTACCAAACTCCTTTAGACCCCTCTTACACGCATCCAAACACATGTACATTCATTTAAATATTGGACTTGGACGGGCCATCAAATCTGGAAAATCTACCACCAACAACAATGTGCTACCTGGATTAGATCTTCGAATCTCTTTTGCGTAGGACCAAAGTAGCTTGTACTGTTCGTCACCATCCTCTTTGTTTAAAGTCTGTGCTAAATTCCTTGCCCTTCTAGCAAGACTCAGAGTAATATTGACATTAAAGTCCTTCCTTACAGTCTCAATTATGGAAGCAAGATCCCACCTAGGTTGACTTTTGAATCTATCCAAATATTGGTTTGCCACCCATTTGTAGGAAGCGTGTCGGCTTTCCATTTGTCGTGCACATGTGTGCTCCTCATTATAGCTCTTAATTTGAAAGGTCAGCTCACCTTTCATTTTTGAAGCGTGAAGCCGCCAACTGCATCCATCACTGCACACAACAGTAATCCGATATCGTTCGCTTTTAACAAACCTGATCCCGTGCCAATTTTTCAAAGCATAATTAACCACTTCGCCTCTAATATCCTTCAACGCACTATACTTCTTACCCAGACAGAGCTCCGAGGACGAACATTCAATTTGGGGATGCATACTCTCTGCCCAATCATCATCCTCTGAGTCACATATCGAACGTAGCTCCGATTCCAGGGATCCTAAGATTGAACGCAATTCTATACCAGCTTCGTGGTAGAACCACCGATTCTCATTGGTCTCTACTACCGAAATAGGATTAGGATCCACCTCCATTCCACAGTCAATTGATTCTTCAACCTTGTATGATGAAGAAGCACACATTGACGACTCCATGTGATGTGCAACACTCTTGTTCGTTCGATTACGTTGAGGGAGTTGGTCAGGGGAAGACAAGTTCTCTCTCTCGAATATCTGTGGCAATGGTCGGACTTTTTGTGTTCGACTCTGTTAGGGTTTTAGTATAAAATCCGAGAGTGACGGACGCTCAGAATTTTCATACGGACGTCCGTCATGTTAAGACGGACGTCGTCCATAGGCTGATGACGTGTTATTGAACGACGGACGTCCGTGGTCTTCCCAGGGACGTCCGTCATAATGGGGAATTTTGGCGATTTAAGATCGCATGTGACCCGCACGTGACCCAATTAATTTGGAGTCAATACTAACCGTTCGATCCAGACGAGGATCCAACGGACAAGGATCGACGTCCGTCTTCGCTTGGCGGATTCAATCCTGGCCGTTGATCCGAGGCACGTCCCTTGCTCGATCCAACGGCCAAGGATCGACGTCCGTCATCGCGTTTGGCAGGGACGCCAGATTCAATCCTGGCCATCGATCCAGACGAGGGACGTTCCTCGTCGATCCAACGGCCAGCGAATGTCGTCCTTCCGTCGGCTATGGACGATTCGAGCGTCGTCTCTACCACCGCCCACCACTCGACCTCATCTTTCTTCGAACCGCATGGAAGGATGAACGGGGTACAAACGTTCTACGTCCGTCTCTGCCATCGTCCTTCGACGCCGCTAGACAGGGTACAAACAGGGCGTTAACCTCGACAGTCCTGGACAGAAATCATGACTGCGAGGTCTCCGACGACATTTTTTCATAATTCAGGGTTTTAGTTGTTAAAAAATAATCTCCAAGATTTAATTTATCGTTGATCATAAACTATAGAGTCTACAGTGTTATTTATCCATTAATTTATATCGAAGTATTTTAAGTGTACTGCAAAATCCTTGCCTCATCTTTCTTGTCATCTTCTTGGGCCTAAAGCTTTAACATTTTTGTTCAATTTGATGCCCCCGGCCCTAAAAGAAAATTATATTTTTAAGTTACCCTTTACAATCCTTTCGCAGAATTGATGTTTTAATTAATTAATGTAGTGTTTTCTCAGCAAAATCAAATATGTCTTTCGACCCTCTCACGGTGCTTAATATTAAGAACCAAGATTTTCTACCCTTTTTAAGCAAAGTGTTATTTTTCATAAATTTAGAAAGTTGAGATATTTTTAATTAAAGTTGTAACCTTTTGGTTCAAGTGCTAAAAAGTTTATATTTTTAAGTTGCCCTCTTTTTAATTGCTTAATTTCGAGAAATAACTCAAATGGAATGTATTTAAAATTATATTAATATTATGTATGCACTCTAATTTTATATTATGAAGTAGATGTGTTATTTATTTATTGTTGGAATTATTACAATATAATAAAAATATTTAAAAGTGATGCATTAATCTATGATATTAGGAGAGGAGAAGATGAAGCAAATTCACGTTTAGTTGATAGTACCACCAAACAAAATGAAAATATACCCAAAAAATTGACTTTTTAGTATGGGAAAATGACAAACCAACCTTTGTACTTTATTGTTAATGACAAACCAATCATCATATTTTTTTTGCTAATAAAATAACCACTGACCGATGAAAAAAAAATTTCTGCTAACATTGGTGTCACGTTTATCGTTAAATGCTAGTACATTGTCCCTAGGTACACTGGCCCATTCCAAATTGTTGAGAGGATTGACAAAGTGGTGATGCAGAACGGAATGCAAGTGCGATAGTTGGCTTGAGAAAAAGGTTGCTAAAGTTACAACCTTGTTATTCCACCAAAGAATTTCCTCTTGTATAATGAAAAGGGAACTCTCACCAACAAGCAAGGAGAGTTTATGTATAATCTTACCATCGAAATTCACCAATAGAAATTAGCTAGAAGAATGCACGAAAAGACCAACCTCAAGTAATACTCATGACACTCAAACTTTCGGTTTTTACAATCAAAAGAATTTAAATCAATCCAAGAGAAAGCAAGGCTAGTCGTAGATAAAAGATAGGTTTTAATTCATCAAAAACTAAACATCTATTAAGTCTTGATGGGGTATAAATAGCCTAAAATAAAAGAAAAGCAAATAAACTAAGATAGAGTTTGGTTTATGTATGACCGTAACCGAATCCTATAATATATCTATTCAAAATGTAAAATAACTTGAATTTAAGAGATATAGAAAAACTCAAAATAATTCAAAAACTAATTAACTAAAAACTTAATTAAATTTGAACTTCACTAAAAGATTTGAATGAATTCAAATCCATGGCATCATGGTGCATATCCACAGCACTCTTCCTCCTTGGTGGATTCTTCTTCAATTTACCAAGTAAACACATATCTTGACATATCTTGATCTACTTCATTAGGTGTGCTTTCTAACTCATTTAGTATCTTTGAATATGGAAAATAACAAGCCAAATAATAATTTGAAAGCTTCTTTAATTGAGATCTTGTCATAGCTCCTTTTGGCACATCAAGTGGTCTATACACTTGATCTACATACCCAACTTGGATACATCCATAATGTCTTCTACATATTCCAACTGATGAAGTACACACCTCATTCATCCCACGTCATCTCATGGATTAACATTCCCATCCAAGAAGACATCATTTGAGGAGGAGCCTGAGCGAAATTTGGGTAGAGAGATTGAAGTCATCTGTCACATAGAGATTTTATTAGTTTGTGTGTCGTCGAGTAATCACACCAAAAGGGAAACTACTTGAGAGCTAGAGTCCAAAGGGATGTGGAAGTACCCCCACCTCTTTGAGGGCTTATTTGGGTTGTTTTAAATTTGAAGGATGAAATTTTTTAGAGAGGGAAGAATGAAAAAACTGTCATTTTATTAATAATAAATTTCACGTGTAAATTATTTTGCCTAATATTTGGTTAAGATGTTGAGAGTTGGCTCATTTTGTCATATAGTAATCACTTGTGAATTTTAAATCATATGATCAAATCGATGAGTTTGAGTATCACCGCGTAGTATAGATATATTATATTATATTATATTATACACATACATACATAGATAAATACACGCATACATACATAGGTGTGTATGTCTGTGTATATATATCTATGTATGTATGTGTGTGTATGTAGATATATGTATGTATGTATCTTTATATATATGTATGTATGTATATAATATATATGTATGTGTGTATGTAATATATATCTATGTGTGTATATGTGTGTGTGTCTATATATGTATGTATGTATATATATGTGTGTGTGTGTGTGTGTGTGTGTGTGTGTGTGTGTGTGTGTGTGTGTGTGTGGTGTATATACATATATATAACATACACACACACACATGTATGTATATATATATATACACACACACACACACACACACACACATATATTGTAAAACTCGCAAATTTTATAATAATAAATGTTATTTGTTAATTTTTCGAATGATATTCGCTCAAATGTTGAAAAGTTGACCCAATTTATCACGTAATGAACACATGTGAAGTAATACCTTGATACTAATTTCCTCGCATACGAGATGTAATCAATATTTGGAGAAAAATTATACATTAAATTACGTATTTATACTTGTTAAATTATGACATGTATTTATGAGGGAAATATTATGGAATTAAAGTTTAGTAAAAAAATGTGAAGAAAATGGAAATCTGGCGTATTTGGATGCCTGTGGACGCCATGGGGATGAGGTTTGGCGTCCGCACCATCGGATTTTACTTGAGGACGAATGCAGGACAGATTCTCGTATCCTGAATCGACCTTGTTGCTCTACGGATGAAGTGCGGACGATGCAAACGAGGACGGGATACGTTCGCATCGAATCTGTCCAATTCTGGAGACATTAGGACGACACGCAGACGATGCGGACAAAGAGGGGATTCGTCTGATTTGAATCTGTCCAATTCCTAGACACATTCTAACGAAAGCGGATGCAGTAGCAGATGTCATATCGCGTCCGAATGCGACATTCGGACGAAACAGACCAGACGAGGATGCCATTTCTCGTCCGTAAGCCTTAGGAATATTACACTTGCAGATGAATGCGGACGAGATCATCACGTTCGCACTCGTCCGGAAGATCGTAGATCTGTGACAGAAAATGATTTAAAATTAGAGGAAATCAACACTTAACCAATAAAAACGCAGCTCTCGACACAGAATTGCACCATCAGGTCCCGACCAGCAGGGACTATCTCCCTACACCCTCCCTACTGGGCGTATGGCCTGTCTCCAAGTGAGCCATCCTATTTAGCTCCAGCCAGTGCCTCTCCCCCTGCATTGTATCTTCTTCTTCGTTCAGTTCTTTGCTGTTGGAGTATTTCCTGCGTGGAGTGTGGGAACAGAGGGGTGTTGCGTCCGTGTGTCGAATCGTCAACAAGGGTAAGGAGTGGGGTAGTCTTTGTACATGTGGAGACCCTACGCCCAAGTAAAGTGTGTGTGAGTAGTAGGTTATCTGTGCTCTGTAGAATCCTTCCTTGAATTATATATTGTTATTCCTTTGTTGTTAGATACATTCCTAGTAAGATAGAGTAGATCATTGTCAACTCTGCGACGTTCCTTGAATGATATAACCACTACTATTCATTGTTGGTATTCCTTGTTCAGGGCGTAATTTCCTTTAATATTAATTGATAATGTTAGTTGATGATGGTTGCAGTAAGGTATGGAGTAATGAACCATGAGTCAAAAAGGTGGGAAATCTATGAACTAAGGACTTCATAGTGATTGAGCTAGATGCTGTAGCTTTTTGTGCAGCACATGATTTTGTTACTCACAGTATATTCCTAGCAATTTACTCTTATCCTAAGCATGTTACTCTCTGGTGCTCATGATTTATTTTCTGAACACAGCCTACTATTCATAATATCCTCACTGTTGTTATATTGCTCTTTGCCTCGTTCATTGCTAAACTATGTAAAAAGCATGTTTCGTTGTTCGTTGTCACTGTTATATGGTCGCTTAAGAATATGTTTCTGCTATTCATCTAAAAGCATGCTTTGCGCTGTTCTGATTGCTGTATAATTGTGTGATCTGCTACATGGTTATAAGCACGATTGTGCTGTTGTATTTGTCGTCGAGAAACATGTCCTACTGCTCGTTAAAGGCGTGTTCTGTCCTGTTACTTGTTTTATTCGGATGTTGAGAGCATAATAAATCTCCATTCGTTGTTTACTCTGCTATTCTATTCGTCATTTCGGGATATGTTCCACTGCTTATTTCAATTGGATGTTAAGAGCATGATTCGTTGTTCCATTTCGTCGTTCGCGCTTCTATACATTACTATTTAAAAGCATGATTTTTGTGATTTCTTCTTCGCTGTTATATGCTACTGAATATTATCGTTGAAAGAGCATGATTTATTGTACTGTACCATCTGCTGTACACTGCTGTATTTTATTCTTTAACAGCATGTTTCGTTGTCATATTCCATCATTGTACACTACTACACATTTCTGTTTTAAGAAGTATGATTTATCGTTGTACGCTGCTATATTTCGTCATTTTACGCTGATATATATTGTCGAAGCATGCCCCGTGTTGTATTGCGTTATTTTATGCTGCTCTATTTTGTCGAAGTATGTCTTGTGTTCTATTTCGTTATATTACGCTACATATTGTCAAAGCATGCTCAATTGTTCTATTTCGTTCACTATGCGCTATTAATTTAGTCGTCATAAAGGGCATGATTGTTCGATATAAACTGTTGTTTTAATACATCATCAAAAGCACGTTTAGTCGATCTATTCCGTCATCATACGCGGCTAATTGTTTTTTATTTATACTTCTCATTGTCTATTTACTGTCGACGGATGTAATATGCGATAATTAATGCTTGCTTAGTTCGTTGGCATGGTAGAATATCGATTAATAGTATGTTTAATCCCCGTTGTTACATGCCTTCCCTATAGTTGACTTGTAATATGCCCTTATTTTCCTTATGTGTTTAAATTCTAATATTCAATTATTGATTTGTCATTTCCTGAAAATTATTGTCATGTACTTTCATATATGTGTTATATAATGGTTATGGCATCATGCATCATGATTATAGGGAGGTTGTGTCATCACGCATCATGTTAATAGAAACCAAATAGGGAGTACCACCTTGGTGGTGGTACTCACACATGAATGAGTGAGGGGAAAACATTAAGAAAATGAAAGAAAACCCCAAAGGTGGGATACGCCTGAAGGGAAAAAAATAGAAAAGGGAGTTGGGGGTAGACGGGTAGTTCGAACCTAGTCTGGTAGCTAGGATACACCCCTACCTGGTCGGGAAACAGACTAGTGTGCACATAGGAGGTTAGAAGTCGATCAAACTATGTCATCTCAATGGACAACCTCCAATCTCCAACTCGAAATACGAGTAAAGAACCAACGAACCAACGACTTAATGAAAAGGATTGGATTGGGTGGCCCCCATCCAAAAATGGAGCTAAAGAGAGGCATATGCATTTGTATTAACTCATTTCCTTACTGGGCCAATAGGCTCAAGTCTTTACTTGTGGTGTAGGTAATGAGATGATTCTACCAACAGCAGAGGAGGCCTTATCCGTGGAGCCTGCGGTGTATTTCGAGGAAACGCGACCAGAGTAGAGGCATGACGCAAGGAAAAAGGAAGAGTATCTGTTTTGTAAGGGTTTAACAACAAACATGTTTTGTAAAACGTTAACTATTGCCCTAACCCTTGGTTTGAGTAGGTTACGCTTTTAACCTTGAACCTTGTTAATTGCTTTAAGTAATATTTCAGGTTATGGTTCCACTAATTTTATAAACTGTGGTTTTCCACTATTTTACGATTGTTGGAAAGAGTTTAAGTAAAGATCAGATTTTTAAGAAAAAGACTATGATATTATTTTAAAAAGATTTTTAAATACCAATTTAGTTGTTCAGCAAAAATTTTAAATTTAATGTATTTTTAAGACAAATAGAAATATGGGTTGTTACATGTGAATTTTCAATTAAATAGTCAAAATCAGAAAAAGGGTAATTATCGAGCAGTGAATTAATTGAGGGAATTGATTTAGTAATTATTTGGCTAAGGAATCATTGTCAGTTAGCGTTTAGAATGAATCATAATTTGAATTAAATTTATTTAATATATAAAATAAAATAATTAAAAAATAAAGAAAATGAAAATTTAAATAAAGGAAGATGGCACAATATAAAGGAAGATAGCATAATAGAAAGAAGAGAGAGAATATAAAGGAAGATGGCATAATAGAAAGAAGAGAGAGAGAGAATATAAAGGAAGATGGCATAATAGAAAGAAGAGA